>VMOF01000388.1:16136140-16672752 GCA_011764245.1 Trialeurodes vaporariorum
AACCAGTGCAGGGGCACATGAAAAATGCTGCCCTATTTCACAGCATCCTCCGTAACCTTCCCCCCGCTACGATCGACACCCCCTCCCCTCCCTCCACCCTCACTCTGTCCTCCCTCCACCTTCCCCCCACCCACCCCCTTCATACTGGATCCCCTTCCTCCTCTTGTGCAGAAACATTTGACAAAAAATTGAATAGAAACTGCGGAAGACAATCTTAAAGGATCCCCTCATCACCCCCTCCCACCACTCATCACCCCTCCCCCCTCAACGCCCTTCCCCCCTCACCGCCCTTCCCCCCTCCCCTCCCCTGCCACTGAGTGGTCCACCGCTGTTCGATCCGCCACGGAGTAGTCCTCACCACTGACGATCCGCCACTGAGTAGTCCGCCGCTGGCCGATCCGCCACTGAGTAGTCCGCCGCTGGCCGATCCGTCACTGGCTAGTCCGCCGCTGTTCGTTCCGCCACTGGTTAGTCCGCCACTGGTTAGTCCGCCACTGGCTAGTCCGCCGCCGGCCGATCCGCCACTGGTTAGTCCGCCACTGGCTAGTCCACCGCTGGCCGATCCGCCACTGAGTATTCCGCTGATGGCCGATCCGCCACTGGTTAGTCCGCCGCTGGCCGATCCGCCTCTGGCTAGTCCGCCTCTGGCCGATCCGCCACTGGCTAGTCCGCCGCTGGTCGATCATTCCATGTCAATGCATTCACAATTATCAACAAATATAACAAACTAACCTTCAATACGACGTGTTACAACTGCCCCTGCAGTCGTGTTACAACTGCCCCGCAACCGCACTTTTTAATTAAACAGGTCTCACTGGATAACAACATAACCTAAAAATTTGAAATTTGCACGAAAATGTTCCTTAGGGTATAAGGAATGAAATCATGCAAAAAGTTTAACCGGGCAACTTTATTAAACCGGTTTTAGTCGAAAGTGAAGCAGTCCAAAACCATGAACGAAAATGGGCGAAAACCATGAACACCCTGTAAAAACCATAATTATGCACCGATTGCCGTGGAACTTAGTATGGTACGTTGGAGTAAAGTAAACAATATATTAATAGCCGCAGTTCCAATTTTTTCCCCTCGGAAGTGCCTCAACTAGCACTGTTACATTTGCCCCGTGTTACAATTGCCCCAGTCCTCCCCTATACTACTACATAGACGGAACAACCGTGCATATAAGTAAACAACATAGTAACTACGAAATGATGGAATTTCTATTTTAATACGTGAAATATAAGCTGCATTTGCTGTCTGGTCTTTTCAGTTTATCAAAGATTACAAAATAATATAAGAAAAGTACGCATCTAAACGAAACATTCCAATGTTTGTAAGTTCTGGTCGTGTTTACATAAACGAAATGGTTCCATCTATGTAGTTATAAGTCGGTGTTTTAGTGTCTAGTGTAGCGCGGGTTGTTTGAAATGGAAGGTATTTTCTGAGTTAATGAGTGGATTTTGAAAGTTTTTAATGTGCGCATCGTTATTTTCGCCGAATTTGACGTTAGAAACAATGAGTTATATTGATGTAGCAAAAGTACGCAACAGACCCATTGTTTTATTTTAAATAAACCGCACTCATAGTCTTACAGGAAATTACTGCCTCTCCATTTAAACCTAGAGAATGGGGCTATTGCACACTTTTGCTATAAGCGATTTAATAGTCGATTATGGCGTAAAATCCTCAAGAAATAACGATGGCGGCACTGAAAACTTCCAAAATCCACTCCTAAACTCAATAAACGCAGTTATTTGCGCGAGCGTAATGGTGGCCGAAGGCACTAACAATAGGAGATTTCTATCTTAATTTCGTCACTCTTTCTATGTTGACAAGGATGATTCACAGAGTAAATAGTCATGAGAATGATGATCCACATCCGATGAATGGTGCTGCAACACCTAGTGACACCGGTGTCAAATGAAAGTAGTCTCTTATTGGTCACTTCTTGATGGAGTTTCAGAATTGTTAGATGGGAATCTCCCATTGTTAGTGCCTCCGGCCACCATTACGCTCACGCAAATAACTGCGTTTATTGAGTTTAGGAGTGGATTTTGGAAGTTTTTAGTGCCGCCATCGTTATTTTTTGAGGTTTTTACGCCATAATCGACTATTAAATAGCTTATAGCAAAAGTGTGCAATAGCCCCATACTATAAGACCCAAGTATTCTCGACGACGCCGTGTTCGGTTAGCAAAATATCGACCATGCTGTTAGAAGACAGTTTTGGCGCGCCATTCAAATAAGGCGAGGCACGCTTCCCCTGCTATCAAAATATGCTGATTAACTCATTTTGCTGTTTTAAATATATGTGTACTTACAATCACGATTAATTTTGCACCAAAAAAATTACTAACAAATACGACACGACTGAAGAAACGCGACTGCTCACTCTATGTTTAGATTCCTGATATGCTGATCGCCGTCATTTTCGGTAAGAATCGGCTCTCTCATAAGTAGCATTGGTCGCGAATACTGGAGTCTTATATAGTCTGGACTCTATTTTTAAACCTATGCAAACATTTTCTCCGTCAAATCGATCAATCGATTAATGCTCAAATTAGCTTTATCAAAAGTTCGCAGACCCATCCACCATCCAATCTAGTAGACTGTTATATTAGTGAAAAATCGAAAAGCCAAAATTGACCGATCAGATGTCACGCCGGTATCACGTTTAGAGAAAAGCATCTAATAAGCCAATCAAAACACTGACTTTTATTGATTTTAAAGTTCCCGCTCGTCACTAAAACAGTCTACATATCAATACGGTAAGTGTGCTTTCCGCCGTCACGGGAAATCCAGTGGCAGCGGCGACCAGTAAAGCCCGACTCGGTGATCCGCGATTCTTGACCGCCGCGTAAAATCCCAGAACGAGCTGTTTGAGCGAGATTCGAGTTACGGGAAAATACCGTTTCATTATGGGTATGCAGCATAACACGTTAACACGCGCACGCAGACTTGACCAGGCAGACACTAGACGCTAGTGCTGAATCAGCCGGCAAGGTGCGGTTATAGGTTTGTCGATTATTTACAAGCCGTGTTTTTTTATGTTCGCAGCCGTGCAGACGGAATCTTATGGAGATTTACGAACGGAGCGAGCCTTTGTGAGCGGTTGTGAGCCATTATCGTCCACTTACGCGGAGGCTTTTGCGGTCCTGTGCTTCGATTTTCATCGATTTTTTTTTTTTTTTTTCAAATTATGCTCGAAAACTATGGGGCTCTTGCAAACTTTTGCTGTAAGAAAATGAATAGTCCAATAGGTTGTAAAAACCAGCGAAAGTCACAAAAATTGAAAAAATCTAAAATTGAGTAATAAACTCACAAAACTGCTCTAAAGGTAAGATCGTATAATGGCGCTTCAACGCAGGTATATCATGAGAGATTCCTGTCTGATTTGTCACTTTCTCTACGAAAACACGGAGATACGTCTCAATTTAGATAGGAATCTCCCATGATACCTGCGTTGAATCGCCATTATGCCCGATTCTAAGAGTGAATTTCGTGATTTTTCAGTGTACACATAGTAATACAGGTTTTTCTGCAAGAATCAACTCATCTATCCCCTGTAGCAAAAGTTTGCAAGAGCCCTATTACCTCGACAAATTGAGCCCTACTCCGGGGGAAAAAATCTTGTTCATACCCGTCCTTAGTCGTACATAACGACTCCATGTTAAAAATTCTGCAAAACAGGACCAGATATAAGAAAACGGCTACACTGCTGGCAGCGGTCTCAATTCTCACATCACCTCCAAGCAGTAGCGGCTCGTGCAATCTGGCAACAGTGCTATTTTGCCATTTAAATCTGTGCTAAAAGATCGATTCTAGGTGAGGCACAGCGCCTCACCAAAGAATCGATTATTTTACATAGGTTTAAATGGAGGGAGTCCATTGTTGCCACATTGCACGAGCCGCTACTGCCTCCAAGTTCAAAATTTTTAAACCCGGCAACAATTTTTTAACCCCCCCCCCCCCGGCACTTCTCGAAAACCTTCAAGTTCACCGCGACTCGCACAATCTCGCGGCACCGCGCGCCTCTGCAATTTTTCTTCCCTTAGGGTCTTGCGTCTCGCCTCCTTCGTTCATTGCGTTACCGTTGGCCAATCACGGCGCGCTTTGATCGCACTTCCTCCTATAGTCGTCGAAACTAGCTTTTTCCTCTACCGATGTTTCAAACAGCGCGATTACTTTAACGCACACTCTGTATTAGTTTTTAAAAGTGCTACGCAGGGACTTCGAAATTCGACTTGGCATATACGCGAGCTTAAAATGCAAATGATTTAAATTTTTTATTTCAAAGTTGTGTTGTGATGAGTGATGTGAGAATAATGTGTTACTCGATCAATTTCTAAGGAAGCCGCAGCCTTGAGACCCATCAGTTCCGGGCGCATCTTTTGCCCAAAGATTATACTTATACGTTTGTAATCTTTGCCTTTGACGGACCCAAAAAGTCGTCTTCCTGCTTCCACACAGCTTTTCGCAAGTAGCGCTCTGAAGCTCTGAAGTGAGCGACGCGTCAGTTTGAATCTGTGATTGTGAGTCAGTCGCGCACCTTCTTAGACGCACCGCAGCAATCAACAAGTTTGCAAGGTTAGTGTTTTGTAAATAAAAGAAACAAGTGAATGGGCAAATGTTGGGAAACACGCAAAATAATTTGGTGAGGACGTTTCGGCTCAAATCGAAACCATTTTCAACTGAAATATTTAAAAAAAAGTAACAAATTATAACAAATTAATTTTAAACTGTGGGGAGTACCACTACTGAACTACTCCCACACACCGTTTGTTCCCTGTGTTTACAGTTTAGTAGCAACTCTCTCCACCGTTTGAACTTTTTGTTTTTTATTATTTTTTTGTTTTTTGTTTTATGTCCCCCCCCCCCAAATACATATTTGAGTCGAAAATGGCTACGATTTGAGCCGAAAAGTCCTCATCACCGCTGGTCAGAGCTCGTTTCAGAAGTGTAGGCGGACCAAAACCATAATCTTTGGCGAATTTTCAACTTTTATGACTTCAAATCAATACCGAATTTGCCCCTGACTTTATTCTTTTGTGTTCAAAGTTTTCCTTCATTGAAAAGTGAACACTCAATTTCATTTTTATTCATTTTCATCGAGTAATATCGGAAATAATGTTGACAAGTTCCAAAGGTTATCGGTCTAGGTCCGCCTACACTTCTGAAACGAGCTCTAGTTTTTTGTATTGTTCTTTGTATTTTGTAAACATGTATTTCTCAAATCCCTCACACTCTACCACAACGATCGCGGCAGCGCGGCTGAGGGCCTCTACTCGGTTTACTCGTATTTCATCTCTTATCTTCTATGACCCAAAGAATGTTTAGGACTAACGGGCTTTGGCCGGTTTGTACCTACCTAAAACTTGCGCGTAGCACCGAATTGTATCGGTAACAAAGTCGGTTATTGTAGAAAAGGCACAATTCATTCTCCATTCCAAAGATTCAAAATGTTGAATGCATGGAATTACTTTTTCTGTAAAACCCTTGTGAGTCCAGAAACGACCCTAGGCCAAGTTTTTTTTTCTTCAAGCGGGGGGGGGGGGGGGACTCTCATTTTACAAAATTAAATTTTGGAACTCCATGAAATTTAAAATATACTGACATAGCCGACATTTATGCAAATTTTCACATTTTATGGACAACAATAATTTTGTGGATGTTACTGGGTGTTATGAACTTTCATTGGGCTTGTTAGGCTTATTAATTATTATTTAGTTTATGGATACATACCGGTTCAGTAAATGATTTTGAAGAATCTTAGTGTCTTTTAGGGTCAGTGGATTAGTTCTTCATAATTAAATGGCAAATAAGAAGAAAATCAAAGATCCACCCCCCTCCTATTTTGTTGAATTTGTAAGAATCAAAATTTTTTCGAAAAATTGTCATAAATATCTAAAAATCGGTCTCGATTTATGATTAAAAATGCTCTTCAAACATTCTGCAAGTTGGACTCAATTACTTAAAAGTTAAAACGTTTAAAGTTTAAGGAAACAAAACCATTTGCGGTCTTTCAAAAATCCCCCTCCCCCACGACACCTCTTTCATACATTTGTTGAACCAATAAGAAGATAATACCTACCCGCAATTCATCGGTAAAATCATAACAAAAAAAAAAAATAAATTCAAGGATACTTCCTGACCTCCCTCGCTGCAGTATTAATCGAGAAGTGTTTGAAAGCTTCAATATTGAACAAAGCAAAAAATTGTTCGAAAAATCTGAACGTGCCTAAATTTAGAAAGAATTAATTGTTCAGATAGCAGTGGCGTAGCCTGCAATTTGGCAACATTGTATTGTTTCCATTCAAACCTATGGAAAAATATCGAGCTACTGGGTGCTCGGTGAACACCTTTGCATTCAACCTTTTATGCGGTTTTAAATGGATTGTATGCAACGTTGCCAAATTGCACGCTACGCCGCGCCACTGTCAGATAGATCGGTAGAAATTGTACTGACGAAATTGCACCACCAGAAAGGGGAAAAGGTGGAGAGGGATGAAAGGGTCATACGTTGTTGACGTGCTTTCGACGCGCAGCTCCATGCAGTCATACTATTCATATACTTCTACTGGGAGATCCCGCAATTCGATCAGGAAATCGTGTCTTATGTTTATGGGTGCGCCTTCATTTTTTTGGGTAGACTAAAACGGTACAGTCGCGTACGAATAGTTAACTATTTTTCAGCTCACAGCTAGAGCTCGCTTCAGAAGCGTGGGCGCACGCACGTAGATCATAATCTTTCGCGAATTTTAAATTTTCATTCCTTCAAATCAAAACAAAACTTGCCTCCGACTTGTAACTTTTTATTTTGAAGCGTTCTTCGATAAAAAGCTAAAGCTCAAATTCATTTTTATTCATTTTGTAACAAGAGAAATAATGTTAACAAATTCCAAAGATTATAAGTCTAGATGCGCCTACACTTCTGAAACAACCTCGAACGTTTTTGATTTAAATACTCTACCGTAAACTTCCCGCTTTGGTCGATTAGTCTTACTTTTATGGGCACGCCTTCATTTTTAAGGATAGACTAAAACGGTTTTAAATTTTTTCGTGGCAGGTATGAACTTTTTCTATATCCAAAAACTTAAACCTGGAATGAAAAAGACTGCGATTTAACAGGCTGGAAGCTCATAAAATAAGATAAAAATTGCCTAGAAAAAGAGCAATTCGGCTTGCTAACTCTTAAATTTTGCCTTCAACAACATTGTTTTAATAATTTTCATATTTTTTCGGTAATTGGGTGGTACCACCTTTGCTCAACACGTATTAATACCACGGTAAAGATGAATTAGATGAAAATGTGTGAGAATAAAAAACGTCACCAGACTGACATCAGTATTAATTTTTCCGCATTAAATCCCGCAGTTCCTTTCGAAATCATGGAAAAAGAGCGTTGCACGATATTGCTCCGTACAGATTGGGGTTGTAAGATGATAAAAAAATGTTCCTTCATACGATAAGAATATAAGATGAGATTCAATTTTAACTTTTTTGGGAACCCGTTTTCTCCCATAAGCTGAAATCCACCCACATCCACAATGAGCCAGATAATCAAGATTATGGCCATTGAGTCTGTAAGATTGCATCAAAACTGTACCTTATTGACTTTATAAGGTTTTCACTTCTGTGCTTTTTTCATTCTATGGCCAGACCTCAAGTGCAACTGTCGATAGGGCAAACATCGCCGCATCTCTTGAGGACATTTTACAAAGGCTAATTATATGAAAAAATCTGATTCTATATAAGTTTCCGGATGGCGCAAACCGCGATGCCAGGAAACTTATCGTTTAAGAGTTATGACTGCAGAAAGTTCAAATCGAGCCAAAACTGGGAGTTTGCCGACTTTGGATTCAAAGAAAAAATTGTTTCCTCCACAAATAGTTCATGTAATTCAACCAAACTTGGTGAGGGGGAGTTTTTTGGGTCGCTAAATCAATTTATGATTAGTTTTTCAGAATTTACAAATCCGAGAGGCGCCCCTCTATAGATATATCTATGATATTGAGACTCTGCTTCGACTTAATGAACCACTGCCTCAGTTTGTATTTAAAAACAAACTCGCCCAGGAAACACCGTTTAATTACTTATTTAATATCTTTCATATTGGCAGATGACGTTTGCATTTTCGTTGGTTTGCATCCTCCTGAGTGCACATTTGACAGCAGGAGCGGACGATTCCAGCATTGATAAGCTGATCGACGAAGTCTATGGAAATGGTCCAGCGTCCTCAACCACGGAGTACAGTAACATCCCTGTGCCATCGGATCACCACGAAGGTGGGGGCGCAGGCGAACCCCATTCAGAGAACCATCAGAACCATGGGAATTGTGAATGCGTTCCATACTATCAATGCAACGATAAGAACAATACTGTCAACACAGACGGAATAGACCTCATTAATATCAGGTAAATACATCTACAACCTAACTGGCTGAGTTTTGCATTTATGTACGGTCGACGAATCAAATAATGTCAGTCGAATTCTTAGATTTTGATTCAAGGTCGGCAAAAAATACAATACTTATATCAATTAATGAAAATATTGTAGGTGTAAGTAAAGTACTATCGACGAATTAAAGATTGTCGGTAGATTTTCACGAACTAAGTTTCGCCTTCGAGGTTCCGGTTCGACCACTCTTCATACTCTTCGCACCTTGCAGGTGAGGAGCTAGAGCTGGTGGGGTGGGAGAGCCGTTGCAGATCAGTCTCACACTCACACGCATAACTGTGGCAGTGGTCGCTTAGAGTTCCCGGGCATTTTTCTCGAAAAAGACTGAACCATATGCTTTGGCCCAAAAGAATCTGCAGGTAGGGAATTGATCTCAAATTTTTCATTTTTGATATTTTCAAAAGCCACCAACATCAACAGTCCGTGGAGGGTATTTGGGGAGTCCAAGCAAATTTTTCAAGTTTCAAAAAACTTAGCTCGTGAATATATCGTGACAATCTTTAATTCGTCGATAGTATATACATTATACATACTTATCAAAGACTCAAACTGAGATCGCGGTATACATTTCATATAGCCATGGCATTGAGGAGGCTCGTGCAACGTAGCGACCATTTTTTTTTTTTTTTTTTTTTTTTTTTTTTTCATTTAAACTTAAATCCACGTAAGTGGATCGATTTCTTAGGGGTTCGACTTAACTCCCTAAAGATCAATTATTTTACGCGGGTCTAAATTAAGGGAGTCTGTTGTTGCCACATTCCATGAGCCACCACTGCAATCACTGTATAGAATGCTGAACATGCGTGCATGGCAACTCCAGAGAATTTGAGAGAATCATTTTCATTCAACACGCAAAATAAGTATCAATGGGGGCAGGTGTGAGAGCCTGAAATTGATTGGTTTTTACAAAGAAAATGAAATTACTTAACCCCTTAGGGGCCAAGCCCGAGTATACTCGTTCCCCCCCCCCCCCCCCTCAAGTCTATTTCACATTGATTCAGTATTCAATCCGGATAAACGCAAATATAGATGAAAACATTACCATAGCTGAAGTCTCGTCGGGCGCCTTCAATTTGTCGTATAGGCAATTCCAACTCCCCCGAGTACGAACAGTTAACTACCTTCCCTGTTGAAACGGAGGAGTGGTGTTCTCTTGAACTAACCTGGTCCTTAAAAGGTTAACGAGTGAGCTGAGATATCTTGATCACTTTCAACATTAAGAATATGGACTGATTTTAGGGACAAATATAAACATGATTCCTCTTACCACTCGTTTTACAAGTTAAATTATGAGCTGAACATTGACCACGGTGAAAGGGGTTGTCCACAGCCTACACTCACTGCAATGAGATTGTATGGTTGATTTCTTGTTGATGGGTGATGAGATAATGAAGATTAAAGAACGACCGATAGTATTTTTCGTTCTTTACTCCCGTCACACCCTATTTTTACAACACATGAGAGTGAAATGTAAACTCATCTTCATGTTCACTCCGCGGATTTTTTTTCACACCAGATTTTTTGGCAGATTTTTTAAAGTGTAGGTACTGTTTTTGTGTATGTTTAGAGAGATGATTATTTTTTTCAGGACCAAGGATGGACCCTGCGAAAGTTACTTGGACCTTTGCTGTAAGCTCATCAGCGGTGGAGATGGTGGTGGTGGGGACGGGGGTGGAGGGGGAGAAGGAAGCGACAAAGGGGGATACTCGACTTCAACAAAAGCGCCTCACCATTACGAGAGACATGGCTGCGGACACCGGAATGAGGAAGGCATCGGATTCAGGATCACGGGTGCTTTCAACAACGAGGCTCACTATGGCGAGTTCCCTTGGATGGTGGCTATCCTTAAAGAGGAGGAATGTAATTGCAACTCGAGTCAAAAGCTCAACATCTATGAATGCGGTGGATCTCTCATCAATCCGAGCGTTGTTCTCACAGCTGCTCATTGCGTCCATCAGTAAGCTTCTACCTTCTTGTTTTTTCTGTCTCTTCTTTCCCCTCGTTTATGCTTATGACTCCTTTCTCTCTCTATCTTTCTCTCCTCCCCCTTCCCGGCATCTCTCTGGCTCTCTGACTCTCTCTGACTCTCTCTGACTCTCTCCGACTCTCTCCGACTCTCCCCGACTCCCTCCGACTCTCTCTGACTCTCTCTCTTACTCTCTCGACAGAAAAACCCCCATTTTGAATCAAGCTCTTTGTGTTTTTAGCGTGAATTCGTCAAATGAAGCAAACAACTGTTGACTTTTTGAGCAGCGCGACGTGGTGTCCACAGTTGGAACTAATCGACCCTGGAATCATCTTAAGGGGGAAAAGGGACACCTACCGCTTTTTGCTGTTTTGTCCTCGACTGAGACACCCCCCCCCCCCGGAGCAGACACTGATAAACTTACTAAACAAATTCCACCCATTTTCTTATTGTTGCAGAAAGAACCCGGCCGAATTGAAAGTGCGTGCCGGCGAGTGGGACACGCAGACCAAGCGAGAGCAGTTTCCCCATCAAGATCGGCGAGTGGTGGAAATAATCAGCCACGAGCAGTATTACGCGGGCGCCCTTCACAATGACGTCGCTCTTCTCATCTTGGACACGCCCCTCGAGTACAACGACAACGTAGACGTCACTTGTTTGCCGCATCAGGACCAGGAATTCGATGAAACCCAATGTTTTGCCACCGGCTGGGGAAAAGATGTTTTCGGTGAGTACTTATACATCTACAATCTAGAGCTCGTTTCAGAAGTGTAGGCGGGCCAAAACCATAATCTTTGGCGAATTTTCAACTTTTATTATGACTTTCAAAAGAAAGTCCTCTCATTGAAATGGTGCTTGGTGAATTTTTATTTTATTTTCAAGCGTTTTAATTTGTTTGAAGCACAATGTCACAAGTGGCAATAGTGTAAGACTAAAATACCTAAAAACCGTGAAAATTCGCATATTGGTCAAGAAATTTCATTATGAAAATTTACGTCAGAATACTTTCTTTTGAAAGCCATAGCACATAAGTAACAAGATCTATCAATACCTGGTCAGTCCAGTAGGCGGTCCTTACCAACGCAACGTTTCCCCGCGTGTTGCGAGTGTATTCACCGTCGTTGTCGTATTCCGCATAGAGGTAGTTTCAGAAGTGTAGGCGCAACCCAGACCGATAATCTTTGGAATTTTTCGACATTATTTCTCTTGTTTCAAAATGAAAATCAATGAAAACGAATTTGAGCGATGGCTTTTCATCGAGGAACACTTTAAAATTAAAAGTTCAAAGTCGAAGACAAGTTTTGTTTAGTTTTGAAGAAACGAAAATTGAAAAGTCGCCAAAGATTATGGTCTTGGTTCGCCTACACTTCTGAAACGAGCTCTACCAACCGTTGATTCCGCCCAGTGAATCACGCAACGGGGGTGATGTTATGGCAGCGATGCCCAGCAACTCGGGGGCACTCTAGGAATGGAACGCGTCAGCCCCGCCTACTTCTTACTGGACTGACCTGACCTGGTTTTAATAGATCTTCGTACGTAAACTTCATGACCCTAAAGTTCTGCGAGAGTCCGATCGCCGATGTTAATTTTGAAACAGAAAATTTGGCTGAAGAGCATAGGTACTTACCTTTCCTGCTCTCGGCCACCGAAAAGTTGATAAGGTACACGAGGGCTTTTTCAAATTGAGAGTGATTTTTGAACAAAGCGCCTTCTGATCGGCAAGATAGGCAATAATGAGTACTAACGATTGACGAGTTTACTGACTTTCGTTGAACGTTTTATCTACTCATCGCATGCGAGCAAGGCGAATTTCATGGTTCATGGTACCGAATCTTTCGTTTTTAACTTCTTTATTTTTCCAATATTTCATCAAATCATCGATTCATTCAATTTCTTGTGAGTTTTTCATTTTTTGTTTCATTTTTATTTTTATTTTTATTTTTATTTATTCAAGAGAATGCAACATTTTTTCTGCTTCGTTCAAAAATTAAGATTGAGGGGAGGGGGGAATAAATAAATAATAATAATTATTAATTCGAACTCAATTTTACAGGAGGCATTTAAATATAAGTTTAACTTTACACTTTAATATGTTTGCTTCCAGGTAAAGAAGGAAAATATCAGGTCATTTTGAAAAAAGTTGAGCTTCCAACAGTCCCCCGAGGGCATTGTCAGAGCGTTTTAAGAAAAACAAGATTAGGCCAACACTTCAAGTTGCACGAAAGTTTCATCTGCGCAGGAGGAGAGAAAGGGAAAGATACTTGCAAGGTAGGTATCAAGCTATTTGTATAATTCTCAAGCTAAAGTCTCTCAATGAAAATATACAGGGTGTTTTTTTTACCCCCCCCCCCCCCCCCCCCCCCACGTTTTTTTTCTTACATATTGAGATAAAGAGTTGCGGTTTGGACAATTCTTCATCATTTTCAACGAATTTTCTTTTTTTGGGGTCAAAACCCCCCTGGCAACCCCTATTTTGTGATACATTGTTTGAAACTGCATAAAAGTCTAAGACTTTTGGAGCAAACCGGAAGTTGATATCGTTTTTCGTTTTCGATATATCGAATTTCAAAGTTCGATTTGGACCCATTTTCAAAAAATCATTACTCCACTTCGGAAAGTCAGAATTAAAAAAACTATGGGTCCAAAATACTCTTAAAAGCAAGTACTTTTCAGATAACGAAATGGTTTTGACATAAAATTAATCCAAAATTGATTTTTGAGCCCCCAAATTTGTTAAAACATTTTACCTCTAAAAGGGGCTTTCTCAAAAATTCCCTTGCGCGACCCTTATTGAATGATACGTCGATCGAAAAAACATAAAAAATTGAGCATTTTAGCGCAATCCGGATATCGATATCATTTCTCATATTCGAGATATCGAATTTTGAAGATAGGCGAAAATTGAACTTTCAATATTCGATATGTGGAATACGAAAAACAATATCGATAGCCGGATTGCGCCAAAATGCTCAGTTTTTATGCTTTTTTGATCGACGTTTCATTCAATGAGGGTCGTTCAATAAGGCTCGTGCACCCGCCCGCAACTGCTGGCTTGCTTCCGTGTATTTTCTTACGCCACTGGAGAAGAGTATCAAAGATACCAAGAATCCATACTTTCCAACCAAAAGTATCCATACTTTGACAGTGTCACTGTCTCTCAGGAAGTACTAATTTTGAGTCTTAGTAATCATAATCTTTGGAGGGTATTGAGAATACTAAAAAATGGTAAGTAGAGGATATAATTACAAGTTTAGATTCACCTAATCAATACAACTAATTTTTGATCCCTATAATGTTCTAGGGTGATGGAGGCAGTCCACTGGTGTGCCCACTAAGAAATAAGCCTGGATACTACGTTCAAGCAGGAATCGTTGCTTGGGGAATCGGTTGTGGAGAAGAGACTCCTGGAGTCTATGTAAACGTTGCCAAATTTAGACATTGGATCGATGAAAAATTAAGTTACATGAATTACATTGATACCTCGTCATATGCATATTAAAATAATGCTTCCTTAATTCAATCAGTTAACCCTTTCATGCAGAATATCATCTCTTTTTCAAGCAGTTATACGGAAGAGTCCAAAATTGTAAAACCTTTTAAAGTTAATTGCTTCTGTCGAAGCACACCAGAAAAACAGAAGAACATTGTTTTTGAGAGACCGAAAATCACAATCATCTCAGGGATAAAATGACCCCAGTAAAAACTGCACGTAACTAAACTCTTTACATTTTAAGCACCTAGTTGGGTGCTGAAAATATAAGTGCCATAAAAATAGTTCTTGCTATTGGAAACAAAGAAAAGGAAACCATGTGACCAGTTTCCTTTCTTTTGCCTCCATCAGTCGAGAGTTCTTTTTGATCTTTTTTGAAGAACACAGCTCAATGGAGCTAGAACTGCAGACATGAGCAGGAAAAGAAGTTGGGAGTGGGAGGGGGGGAGGGTAGGAAGACAATGGTCGTTTTACAATTTGATTGATATTCAAAATCTCTTTTTGAGTGAAATGAAATTTGGAGTTACATATTCTTTCCTATCCTTCAACAGATAAAACGTACATTGTTCTTAACCTTTTCAGTACTGAATTGTGAAAACAAACTCAATCAAACAATCATTGATTGACAAGCGTAAAGGAAGAAGACGGATAAAGTATATTGGAAATGTTTTATTTTACATAGATCGCACTAATAGTCTTACAGGAAATGACTGCACTTTATGATGGCTTGAAGTCATACTTCGAAGCGCAATTCTTCTAATATTGTGCAAATAAACTCTGCAATGATACCTATCTTTCGCAACATAGATGGTTTGATAATAGAACAAGATTTAAAAAATTAATGCAATAATGTTAGATATCCAATGTCAATTCTGATCTTTCCATTATGAAAAGTACGAGAAAATAAATAAAACAATGAGGACAAAGTATGAGATGGCTACACTGAAAAAACACTATGGTCTATATAGGTTTACCGAGGCATTCCCGGTCTTGAAGCCCGCTACTTTCTGTGATGGAGTCCGTAAATACTGGTTGCACCGCCGAAAATTGTGAGCGTCACAACCGTAATCCCTCGGTAAACCTATATAGTACGTAATTTATGGTGTCCAATACCGTATCGTTTTTTCGGTGTAGAGGGAATAGGAAGATCCCCTAAGCCATAGGGCAAAAAATCCACCTTATCGGGAGAATTTCACCAACAGTCGACAGGAAACAACGTTTTGACAAGTTACTATTTTTACAGAGGTAAGACAGTTAACTGAGCAATACAGAGGAAATATATTTTTTATCGGAGCCAACAGAGACGGCTTGTTATTTCTACTGGGGCAAGGTTATTTTGAAAGGCAAATGCTACAGACACAGAAGATTTGGTAAAAAAATTCCGTCAAGTAATATACAAAATTTTCCTTTCGCCATTATGGAAGAAAATATTTTTGAGTAGGTACCTAGATTCAACTGCTATTGGCAAGACTGAGAGGGATACACAAGAACGCACAACGAAAATGTAAAAAAAATAAGATTTCTGTCGAAGAGGCAGCTGACCTAAACTAAAATCCATGAGCACGGACGCACAGACAAAAATTTGTCATTCTCCTCCCGATCAACAAATTTTAACCTTTGATCTAATTTGAACCAGTTAATTATATTTTGCCCCTAAAAATAAAAACTGTACAAAAGATAAGGACACTTCTTTGAAAGGCTGATCCTCCAAAATAATAATACTTCAGACAGGGACAGCAAAAGGACTCTAGAAGCAAATAGGGCCATTTGAAAGGAAAAACAGAGTAAACACTGGAGATACCCAAGAACCGAGGGACATTTTAACTTGTTTCACTAGCTCGCTGATTGTGACTTTGTGATGTGGTCCACACCGACAAGACCTAACGGGTGACTCAAATCTTTTGACTTTTGTCAAAATGAAAAGATTTTTAACATTGTGTACAGGTATTTACTTTCAACATTGTGAGGGGGACGGGGGATATGCAATTTCAAGGATACATTAAAAAGCTCAAATTTTTCAGTAATGTCATCTTAAATGTAATATTGTTTTAGGAGTAATTATGTAGGTAGCATTGTGTTGGTATTAAGTTCTCGATAAATAAATTGTCAAAATTGTTGTGGTTCGCTCATAGAATTAACAAAAAATTACAATACAAAGGTTCACAATCAGCAAAAATTATCCCCATAAAAGCAGACTTAAGGAAAGAGGAGGAGAACTATGTGGGGAGGGGGTTCGGGAAAACTTTTGTAACTTGGGACGTTCATTATATTTTCAACTTGAAACCTAATGGTACGTTGTCAAGTTGAGGAGAAGGTGCTAGAAATAAAATATAAAATTGGGCAACTGCACCCCATAATTCACTTAGACTAATTTTTAAGAAGGTAGGATAAGAATAATCAAAAACGCAAGCACTTTGAAAGAAAAAAATGCATTCAAACATAAACCGTAAAATGAGTTCTGACATATTTGGAGGAGCAGGTGGAAAAATAAATAGGTAGTTATTGGAAGTTATTGGAGCTTTGCCTGGAGATTACAGATGAGAATAAAAAATAATTGAGGACCTTGCCAGGAGAAGGGCATATTAGAAAATGTATACCCAGGTATTTTAAAGAAAAACGCCTTGAAAGTTGCTAAGTGACATTTTGATACTTTAAAGCATGAAATAGTGAAAATTAAGAGTCAGTATAAAATTCCTACTCTGAAGGATCGAGAGACCACTTTGAACGACTTATCTTCAAAGAATAAATTTTCTTACACACCCTTCTCCCGTCAGGGTCTTCAATAATCAATGATGTTCTACAGCGATTGTTCCTCTCAACTATCGTACTGGTTAATCGAAATAAATGCTTCCTTACTTCAATTTACATTAAAACTGATTTTTTCTCGGAAATACTGAAATTATGGACTAATAGCTTGAATCATCTGGTAGAATGCGGCCTATGTTAGAAGCGACACAGGATTGATAACTGCATTGAGAGGATTTTTCTAACATAAGTTCAGATAGTTATTTCATCACAAGTACCTGCTGATTTTTGCAGGATGGGACCAAATACATAGGAAATCAATAGCAGTTGGTTCTTTTTGGCAAAAAGCTGTCTAATTGTTACTGCTAAATCATGGGAGCAAATCGATAGTTTGATGGTGACACAAATGAAATTTTTATCGATTACTCCAACGTAATTTCATCTGGTGGAAGAGATCCCAGGACCTGTAGAAGGTAGTTGGGGTTGAAAATAATTAAAGTTATAAAAAAGTTCAGGTAAGTAAAACAATCGAGCATGCACCAAAAACAGAGAGAAAAACACTGTGATTAAACAGGTTAAGTTTCACAAACCCTTCCATCAAATCACCAATTCTAACTCATGACAAGTCTGATAGTAAGAATGTCAAATTGAGGTTGAGATTGTTCCGTCCCAGTACATTATTACTTATTTTATTTCTTCCTCAAATAGTAAGTAAGTATGTACTTAAGTTTTGCCTTATTTCTTACTATTATTGTGTGATCTATAAATGTTATTTTTTAGGCTATTTTAAGTTTGAGATGATACCAGGGTCAATTAGTTTTAACCGTGGACACCACATCGCGCTGCTCAAAAAGTCAACAGTTTTTGGCTAGAATTGATGAATTAACGCTAAAAACACAAATTTGAGGAATGTCAGTACCTGCGAGCATACTTCAGGAAGATACCATGAAAGTTTCAGAATGAAACACTAAAAAAAAAGCCGGAAATTATGAGATGCAAAAATTCCCATAAGACTCAATGAGTGCGAGTGAGGCAGATAGACGTATTATCACTCACACTCACTCTCACTCACTAAGCTTATGGCAAAATAAATTTCATACTTTGCAGCTTTAATTCTAAACCAAATTTGCTCGTTTTGGGCTCAAAATATCCATGAAAAAAACAGCACAGGTGCCGATGGTATTACATTTTGCGTTCTTTCTTTCGTTTCAATTTAAAATACCAAAAACACAAATTTTCCCAAAAACGACTAGAGGGGCTCTCCATCGGATTGAAATCTGGAAAAGTTTCGCCTGGAATCACCTTTACACATTATTCATCAAAATATAGAAGGTAAATAAAATTAAAGGCCTACCTGGAGGCCGATTACGAGTAATCAAGTCGACTTGGCTGAGTTTAATCGATGAGGCCACACGGGCCTTTGCACTGTAAACAGATTTCACTTTGAATCGTTGATTCTTGAGTAAATTGCCAAGAAATTTACAATGAGCACCATTACTTTGCATTTGGTACTATATTTTTGAATAATAACCATTAGATAATAACGTTTGATGACTTAAATTCTTGTCAAAATTTTGGACCAACTTGCATATTGGTGCGACAGCTATGGAGAGCAGTGCTGTCAAAATGTATACACAAAGTTATGCAGTGAATTGGTAATAGATGCAGGGCGTAAAGAGACGGGGTTCTGTGGTACCTGTTCATAAAGAAAACTTGTAAAGCAGAGAAATTGTTCCATTAGTAACAGGTTTCTGCTGCAGACGCAGATTTAACAGACAGAGAAAGAATAACGTAAAGACCTTACATTAGAATGGGCAACATGCCTCTTACCTTTATTATAGCTCTCTTCTTGACACTAGCTAGTCCGTTATTATTTATTTCTTAAAATATGCAGCTACTATTATTTATGAAAATTACTTGAATAATGCATTAAGTTTTAATTGCTTCTAGGCAGCACTGACCTGTTTCACTGAAACTAGATTTGCTTTAGGTCCTATTCATTGCCTAGACACAACTTAAAACAACAGCTAACTGCCATGCTACTATTCAAGATAAATTGGAAATCACCTCGGCAAATTCCTTAGCCTAGTTCCTAGTTGCAACATTTCTTTCCTTATTTGCATTTAATTTTTCCGTAAAATTCACCAAGATATCTTCCCATTTCTATGGTGGACAAGTTCTGATAGAGGCAGGTAATCCTGTTAACTTCAATGGTAAATCCAGAAGACCGGAAATTTTTTTGTTAAGATCAGTTTTCTGCTTTGAAGAGGTTTTGTTGTGAGCAGGTGCCACTGTATTTATAATTTTAACATTAACAAGGATTTATCGAAGGAAAGCCATAAAACAGTGCCATTATTAAGTGTGCTAAGTTGATCAGAAAGCCTGAATCTCTCTCCCATCTGTTTCATCTAAGGTGATTCAAATGATTTCCAAGTCGATACAACTTGTCCAGGTCAATTGAACCATTCATCGGGTCGGTTGTGGCCCAAAGGATTGATCGACTGATCCGTTGACCACCCCAAATGGACCAAAATGGGTCAACTTAGATGAATCAACTTGACTCTTTCCCAGAGGATACGATGTTGCTAAGCGGACTCGACTTTCTAAGTCAACTCCATTTGCTAAGTCAACTCCATTTGCTAAGTCAACTCCATTTGCTAAGTCAACTTCATTTGGTATGTCAACTCCATAAGTTAAGTCAACTTGATTGCTTGTAATCGCCTTCCTGGAGTAAGATTATTGAAGTTAGGGACAATTTTGTAATTCTTGCTTCAACACCCAGTTTTAGTTTGCTAAAAGAAACAGAAAGCTTTGACTTGAGAAATCTTGACCTCAAAAAAACGCCTATGCATAGAACCTCTTAACCTTATTTAAGGTGATTCCATGGCAAACTCCCGGAGATTTTAATCCGATAGATGGCCTTATTTGTCTCTGTCTCCAAAAATAGCAGCTTTCCGACGGTTTTTGGCTATTTTTTCTGAAAAGACGAATACTAGACGAAAAATCAGATCGTCAGCACCTGCGTAATTTTTTAAGCTGAAGACGGGCCAAATTGGTTCAGAAATAAAGACGTATTTATGGGAGGAAAAAATCAAATGTAATTTTGAGTTGTATCAGCAAAGATTACAGATAAAACCGAAACCTGTAATCTGTGCTGATACAACTCCAAATTACATTTGATTTTTTCCTCCCATAAATACGTCTTTATTTCTGAACCAATTTGGTCCGTCTTTAGCTTAGAAAATCAAGCAAAAAATTAAGCAGGTGCTGACGATCTGTTTTTTCGTCTGTTCAGAGAAAACAGCCAAAAACCGTCAGAAAACGGCTATTTTCAGAGCCAGCAACAAATTACGCCATCTATCGGATCAAAATCTCCGGGAGTTTGCCATAGAATCACCGTAAACTTAGCTAGCATCAAGATTTCTCACTCACAAAGACAGATGCTTGAGACCTACATAGATCTGGAAAACCTTTTTTTCAACCTGTCACAAATAGGGATAAGGATTCTATTGCCCAGATCGGGAGAGTTATCAGGTCCTGAATTACTCCGCAAAGTATTCCTAAAAATTTAGAAAGTGTAATAGAACTGCATAGAATCCAGTGATGTTATAACACGAGTGACAAGTAAACTGAAATGTTTGGATTTAAGGCTAAAAACTAGGTGAAAACAAGGGCGGAGCTGTCTAGTAAATGACAAGATGTCAATGAAATTTTGATGGGTAACTACTTAGACCAAACTGCATAAGATTTCACTAACTTTCCCATGGAGGTTCAGGGATTTTTCTGGAGTGGGAAGGTTCCTCTTCTCATAATATTCCCGCATACATTCCCAGAATCAACTTGTCATGAATTCCTGCCACATTCAATTATGCACTGATCATTCATAAGAATCATAAGTAATTTTCAGCTGGCTAGACACAATTGAAGGGTAGAGTGGATAAAGGGGTTATGTGACACTTTTTTGATTTTGAGAAAATCGACTTTAAAGTTCAAAGTATGAACGTTTTCGACATTTTAGCTGAACATCAACCGCAACAGCTTTGAAAGGAGGGTCATATCCTACATTTTTTGAACCAAGTTGGAAAATTTATAGATAGATACCATCATAACTCCTTCATCCACTGTACTAACTCAACTTTTTCCAAAATGTCACATAACCCCTTTATCCACTCTACCCTTCAATTTGAAAAAATTCCTGCGATATTTACCTCATGGTAAGAAACAAGCAAATTTTGAGAAAAGAAATTTGCTTGCATTCCCTATTTCAGGCAATGATAAGAAAGAAAATAGCTGAATCAAAACCGTAAGAGAAATAACATTAAAATGCAGGAGGAAACAGATTTTTATTCCGATTAACTATTCACTTAGACTTTATGGATCTCAAAATGAACAGACAAACAGCTTCAAGAGAGATTGAACAGCAGGTCATGGAAATAACAAACAGCGTGAGTAACATTATTATGCATTGCATTTGTCATCAGAATCGTAAAGTTGTTAAATCATGAAATATAACAAGCGGAGAATGCAAAAGAAAGGAAAAAAAACAACAACGAAAAAAAAAAAAAGAAGAAAACAATCAAACCACTCAAGTACAAAAATAGGAGTGATAATTTAGTCTTGTATCTTAAATATCAAGCCATTAACAAAGCTAATGTGATGCAAGGAATGATGGTGATTAGAAAAAAAATACTAAAACTGAATAAGGTTAATTGGACTGCAAATAATGTGATAATTGATTCAATATGTTCAAAGGAATTTTTGGCTGCCTTGAAAAAAAAAATTGTAGAGCGGAGGAATCACTAGAAGAAAAATTTGAATGGATTTAACAGATTTGTGGAAGCAGTGGAGATATTAGGCGGCTGACAAAAATAATTCCTCCAGAACAAAATTTTTCAGTTTACATTTTTTGGCCATCTTTGAACCGCTCGGCAACTTTTAAACTTTTCATGTTAAACTTGCAGTAATTCTTTCTCCTTTCACCTATCACTTCAAATTGATTGAAATTAGGAAGATCTTCAAGTATTTACAAGGTATCAAGAGAAGTTTTTAGATCTGCGTAAAATAATCTCCTGAAAATATCAAAAATGAAGCTGAAAGTATAGAATTTACTTACATAAAAATTTTATCAATTCCAGTTAACATTGTCTGATGATAAAAACTTTCCGCCTTTTCTTTATTAGTTTCAAGACTTATTTTTCACAGATCTTCCTTGAACCTTCGCTCAAGTACTTATTGTCTCAATGGACCTGTAGCAAGCTTTGCTACCAATGAATTGAGAGTCGGCTTCCATTTAAAAACTAGCAAATATAATGATGGAGACCTCAAAAACTTCCATAATTCCCTTGTTAAGATAGTAAAAGTTTTTAAACCCATAGCGGTGATGGTAACTTAGTGCAAGGACCATAAATTCCCACCAAATTTTCCAACGCTGCTTCCTTCATAGATATTCTAAATGGATATTTTGCCGATAAAAAAAAAGAGACCAAATTACAATAAGACCCAGGGTCCCTGCATTGGGACACCACTATATTCATGCAGGGAAAGGTTTTATTAAATTATCAAGCGGAATTCAGAAGTTTTTGGAGTCACCGTCGTTATTTTCCCTGATTTTTACAAAAAAGCCTACACCTTAATTTATCGGTAGAAAAAGTTTTCTACAGCCCTATATTTGAAAATAGGTACTCAATTATTTTTTGGGCTTTTCTGGACAAATAATAAGTCTAATTTTGGGAGGCAATGAAAGGCCAGATATTGAACAAGGTAATAAGGACTAAAAATAAATTACAATGAGTATTGTGGGTTGAATCATAATCTGTGGGAGGAAAGGGGGGAGGGGAGGGGTTGCTAAGACTTCCAAGACTTGAGGTCAGCATTTCCATTGAAAAGTCTTTCATTGAGAGATTGATTTAGAATTAATAAAAATGTCTAGCAGCTTTGCCATTACAAAATGCATTTGAAAAAGTGAGCTTAAACGCTAGTTTCAATCAGAAAAATGAAAACAAAGATGAATCAAATAAATAAAACAGTATGTTCATGAAGGTATGCAATTATGCAAGTACAAATGTGAAATGTATCAATTGTTTATAAATATACAATATTGGAAAGTATGAAAATTAAGATAGAAGATCCTCACTTAATTCTTTTGAAACCTTCCAATTCATAAAGACAAAATATTTACAAAAGCGTTTCGTGCACAAACCAAGGAAAAAAAAAAAAAAAAAAAAAACAGAAAAGAATTCAGTGTTCAAAAGGCATTTTTCAGAGTATAAAACTTTATTATTGAAACTATGCTTCATGAAGACAGTTATCATCACACACTGATCAATAATCAGGTTACCTAATTATCTTTTTGGAAAAAAATTAATCATTATTGTAAATTTTAGCTAAGTGTCCTATGTGCAATCACATTAATTCTTTTTACCTCAACTTAGATCCAAGTTTGCCGTTAAATTGATAGAAATCAAGTTCTATGCCTGTGGTAATAATCGGTAAAAAAGGTATTTTTAGAGATAAATCGGAAAAGAAAAAAATTAAATTCGAACTTAACCAGAATTTCTTTGAAAAAGAAAGAAAAGAATGATGCGATCAAATTGACTGTCACACTTTCCAATTTTTTTCCTTTCCGTTGAAAATTCATTCATGAGCTTAAATGGATGAAAAAACAAGATACTTAAAAAGAAGTATTATTCAATCTGAATGTGTTTCATTATGCACTCGCAAGATACTAACAAAAATTTGGTTTAAAAAAAGGTTACCTAGTAAATTATTTTAAAACTATCCAGTCTTGTGAAAGTTAGATGAGTGTATACAGCACACGCGTGCTGAAAACAGCACCTGTAGTTTATTAAGGTTCTTCTTTTCCTGACATGATTTTGTGCTGATCAGACTATTGATTGTTGACTCTTACCACTTGAATTCTTTTGATTGCTTATTTCCCTCCGCTCGCAATAAGATTAAGGTGAATCTTCAACGTCACGTGCTGACTTTTGCCACCAGAGCGCTACCATCCGAATAATATCAAATTACAGGCAAAGCGAAATTCGTATTTTATACTTATGAAAACAAAGTGTCAGTTACTAGTTAACCATACGAGTAATTGAACTGGCACACTTTTGAGGTTGATTTTAAGAATAGAAGGTTGCAATTAGACACCTTCATACAGAGGAACAAACAATGTAAGAAGTTGATGTAAGTTGGTTTCTTCCTGCAAAAAGCCGTCCAATTCAGGAAGGTTTCTAAGAACAGGATTCATCATCCGCTGGATGGCTTTTTACAATGAGGGACCAACTGCCATTGATTTTCAAAGTAGTTGGTTCCTTTTTGAATTAAACTATCCCATAGTGGGTTTTCCAAATCAACAACCTTCATGATTGCATCAAACACATCTGTTCTGAGTAACAGAAATGTCTCTAAATTGCACCTATACCCGCAAAAAAGCTCAAAGAAAAATGCTCAGTTTTCATCAATGCAGAGTTCAAAGAGAAAGTAACGGTTGATCAACAGCTGATTGATCTGCTAATTTAAATCATTGAACTATTGTGGATGCATTGTGCTGCAATCAATCAGTTAAAGGTTAATTACACTGCAAATATAAGTTTGATTCGTAACTTCGTGAAAATAAAGTTTTGCAGATGAAATCATCAGATTATCGCTGGTTCTTGTCAACTGACTAGCATTGTTTGGATGATTAATGCCCAGATTAGCGCTTCTAAGAAAGAAACACAATGCACAATTGAGGAGTATTTTGGTAAAATGGCAGATAAAACAGTAAATGTGCTCGTGCTCAAAAAACCTGATTTGAAAAGGTTCTCTTACATGAGTAAGAAAAGTTGGATTGGGTTGTTCTCTTAATCATTTGATAATTTGACTACTCACTCTGATTACTTGATAATTAAGAAAATCCAGTTTCCCTCATCTGAGTTTCAACCAATAACAATTTGAAATCAGGACTTTTGAGCTTGGGCACATCTTCTGTTTTATCTGCCCTTTTAATGAAGGACTCCTCACTTTAGTTTTTTCGACCAGAACAGGACAACTTGATATTCTGAACTATTTATTGCATTTACACAATTTTCAGATCTCTATGCATAGGTTAGACAAGCACAGAGGAAATGAGGAGCAATTTCAGACAGATCTTCCGTCAAAATAAAATAAACTATTTTATTTCAGCCTGAGAAAAAAAAAAAAAAGGGGGAAGGTACCTTAACTGATTTAACTAATTAGGTAGTTGGAAAAGAGACTAATACTAGAGAGACCAAGATATGAGAAAAAAGTAAGTATAAAATGATGGGGGTAACTGAAAGCAAATCTATCGTACTTCACAAGAGTTAGGTCAGTTTAAAATGTCTTTTAAGTAAATTCGATGAGTATTCAAGTCGCACTGTTCATGAAAATGCTTTGAAACCGAAAGAATCAAAGTTGGGAGGCAAGGACCTGCAAAAGTTGTGTATTTATGGAGTGCCTTACCCACCATACTAATTCATCTATAACAAAAATCATGCAAATAATGGAGTGTTAAAAAATTTCCAAAAATTGACACTTTAAGAGTTCTTGTTTTAGGAGTTGCTTGAAGGGGGGGGGGGGGGGGAGGTTAGTGCACAATGACTCAGAGAGTAAAATCTCAAATATAACCAAAATTATTGGGTATGATTGAGTCAATCAATTTAGTAGAGCACCAATCAATACTTCCAGCTGTAGTTCTTCTGATGAGTTATTTGCTGGGCCATATTAACAGGACTTGAAATCAGAGTTGGGCAAATGCAGTCTTGATTTTAACAATTTCTAAACTTTTTTATTCCGATTTCAGTCACGCATTCATTGATTAGTATGCCGAGTAGAACAAGTAGATGGTGACAAATGTGTATCTTCCGAACTTTTGCTACAGTATTATGGATAGTTGACCTCAGGATAAAATTACTAGAAAATAACTTTGAGAACATCAGAAAGTTCCAAAATTCACTCACAAACTCAATAAATGCATTTGGCAAAATTACAAGATAGCGATCAAATGAGCGGGTGACAATAGGGGAGTCCCATCTAATTGTGGCTTTCTCTATGATGAATCCCGATTCTTAGCATAGAAGGCTGCGATTAGATAAGACCAGCTCAATCTACCTTGTAATTTTGTTGAACGCATTTATTGAGTTTGTGAGTGCATTTAGGATTTTTCTGGTGCCCTCAACGATACTTTCAAATGATTGTACCACATAGAATTTGACCCTCCATGATGCTGCAGCAGAATTTTGCAACAGATCCACAACCTAATTAGGTAATCCAGCAAAAAACAGTTTCCAAACTTGAGAGTAATGACTGATGAGGCAAAAAGAGACACCAAATTGGTGAGTTGACACAAAAACAGAGAGGGGAATGCCAATTGTCACACTGCGCTAGATTTTGAACATTGAGCCACTGAGAAATCAAAAGCGCAAGACACCTTGGATGTATTTGGTTCCCGGTAGACAGCCTTCGTGATTCGTACTTTCGGGTCACCGTATTTCGGTTGTTTACCTGTTTTGTTTTCGTTCTTTTGTCTCTGCTTGGTTGTGTGCTTGCCGAACTTTTTCGTTCAGTGGCTGAGGAAGAGTGCCGTTTGAGCCTTGAAACGTCCCACGGTTATTTTATTTCAATTGTTTTAGTTTTGGCCCTGTTTGTTCTTTTTTCATATTTTTTGGTTTCTTACTTGGACTCTGCAGCTGAAAAATATATTTTACACACACTTAAATAATTGTCAAGATACAAAGCAATGTTACCAGGTAAATGACTCGCTCGGTTGGTACCATTATTTAAATTTGCTTAAAAATTCTTAGCTCGGAAAATTCGGAAGCTTTGAAGAGGAATACAAACGGTAGTAATAGTATTAAGAGTCAAAAGCTCAAGAGAAAAAATGAAATAAGTAGATTGCTGCAGAGGAAAGAAATGAAAATAATGGTAAATTACCAAGAATTTTTTTTCAATTGATAAAATCGAGAAAATAAAAATGAGATGTAAAATTTTTGTCTCAATTCCAGATAAGCCTGAATCACAAAAGTTTCCCTAAGAAAGAGAAAATTTCTTATATCGGTAACTGGTTTCTTTGGCTTTTTCTGATCACTTTCCATGTGCCTTCTGGTTGATAAGCAGAAAGAAGAGTGCTTTCTAGGAGTTTACTTTTGTAATGGGCAGTTGGAATTTTTTTAAAAAAAACTTGAATCAATTAATTAGAAAAAAATTTAAATTTAAAAACCATAGTACTGTATTGAAAACCATAATTTTGGTAGGTACTTCAGAAAATAATGTGGTAGTTTTTGATAAGACTAAAGACAAAATTGGAAGAAAGGCTCACGAATCATTGGGGATTGTGAAAGCAGAGAAAGATGATAGTGAGGAGGAGGTTACGAAACCTAGAGAGAGCAATATCTTACTAGACTAGTGCTGCCACCAATGAGTTATTTTGAGCATTGTTGACGTTTACTTTTTTACTGATTCTTTGTTTACTTGTCAGGTTTTTAAAGGTTACATTACAATTTTTTGCTGTTTTTAATAATTCCTTAGGTATTTGGTTTTATTTTATGGATTGTTTGGCTTATTTTCTCAAAATATTTAACTTTTCTCAGAATGTTTTTACTTCGTTTTCGGCATGCTTGCTAAATATTAAATCCTTATGAAGTATTTTTAGTGTACCCTTAGGATAAGCGTACGTCTGAACATGGGCGGATCCAGTAATTTGGCAACCATGCATTCTTCCCATTTGAATGTATGAAAAACAATTGATTCTTGCGGAGGCCACGGCCCTTTTACTAATCAATTGTTTCTCATGCATTCAAATGTGAAGAATGCACTGTTGCCAGATTGCTAGATCCCCCTTTGCCTCAGAAAAGCTTCGGTATGTTTGATAAATGAAAGTTTTCTCATTTACATACAGCACTATGGCTGCAAAATTTAAATTTACTACGTCAATTTTAGCAAGGCTGTTTGTTGCCATTATGTTCACATAATTAGAGGTACAAACAGAACGGACAATTTTTTAGAAAAAAATAAATGAAATGTATGAGCTATAAAATAACAAAATAAAAAACGCTTCAAACATTCAAATTTCCATACTACTACTAAAAACTTTGCTAAGAGATATGTGCTGTTAAAGAGAGATGCCGATGGAATACATTAGATGACACATCAGACCTACATGTTTATGTAAAAATAATGATACAATAGCACTAGATGACATCATCATACACCATTCTAATGATAATGATGAAAGGATGATTGTAATAATGTACACGGCTAATAAACTTTTTCTGCATCAATTCTAAATTGAGAGAGGCATTTGACTATGTACAAAATGGATTACTTACAAATGACTTGACTCGCATAGGCATTGAGAAAAAATGCACCAGGAGAAAAAAAAAAAAAAAAAAAAAAAAAAAAAAAACTGACTTATTTTACTGTACACTATCAGTTTTTTTTTCTTTGTTTGTTTTTGTTTTGTTTCATGTGTCAGTACTCAAAATTATTTTACAACACTTATCAAATCAAAATATTACAAAATAAATTACACACGAATAAATTACTTCTAGTCATCTATTACATGATATTCAATAGATATAATGGTCATACTTTGTCCGTAAATTCTGTCGCTCAAAGTAGCTTTTTAGAATGCATTAACAAATTTGTTTCAAGTTTTCACATTTTAGTTTAGATGACATATAAGTTTTCCAGGACATGCTGAAACAATGCAGGGTTGCCACAGCTAAAGTTTTGACTTAAAGAAAGATTCTAAGATTTACAAACAAGGGCTGGCTGATGGAGTCCATTTTTATTTCAAATTATAGTAGGTTAAAATTTTAGTATTTATCAGCCAAACTTTGGAAAATTGAAAAAAAAAAAAAAAAAAAAAAAAAAAAAAAAAAAAAAAAAAAATGCAGTAACAAATACAAAACAATGTTGCTTCCTTTTCTGTCCACTTGAAACTTCAAAATCACACTGATATCACAAAATAATAATGCTGGGCGAGTATTGAATTTTGCCCTCAAGTAGAGCCAAGACGAGTTTTTAGCAAAAGCTGCGAGTTCGAGCTGAGCTTGAGTAATCGCAATTCCTCATTTTCATAGCATTTCTCTATGAAAAAAAAAAAACTGCGGAAGTAAAATTTAACTTCTTCCAAATTCGTTTACTTTTTTTTCTCTTCATTTCTCCAGTATCGGGCAGTAAATCAAATTTATTGGGCTCTACAGGGTTTTTTCACTTAAAGTCTTGAGTATCTCAAAACTCGAGTTTCGAGCTTTTTAAGAGTACTCGCCCAGCCCTACAAAATAAGCCAAAATATTATGGTCGGAGTGACTTCGGCTGTTCTAGGCAAAAGCCCCTCCATTGTCTTCATGTCACCATCATGATCTTTTGCTAAACCATCATTCTACAATTAATAGAGGATAAGTTGTTCCGTACAAAATTGACACATCAAATCAAAAGAAAATCACTCGTTCAACCATCCCGAAATGATTCTATTTTCACTATTAACCCTAATTTACATGTTTTTCTCTTAATATAAAAGAAAAACGAAAAGAAGCACTTAATGAATGTCACTACACCAGTGGGTTAAGTGCTTTTTAAAAAAAAAAATACAAGTGTACAAAATTATACAAGATTGAAAAAAAAGGAAAAAGAAAAAAACAGGTCAAATCTTTAAGATTCAAAATATAGAATATATATATGTATATATATATAAATAGCTATTTATTTCTAGCAACAATTGTCTTTTCAAGGCAATTGATTGATAAGTGATGAACAAATAATAAAAATAATTATAACTACAGTCAAAATAATAAATTTGAATGGAAAACAAAAATGCAGCCCAGCAAAGGGAGAAATATGTCTCAAAAATAAAATTGCAGGCTACAGGGCAACTCATAAATGATATTTGAGCAAAACAGAAGTTTTAAATGGGCATGCATTGTCAATACTAATTGGGCAAAACTTTTCTCAGCTATCGAAGCAATAAACAGTAAAAAATAAAAAAAAAAGTTGAGAGAAAATGAAAAAGAACTAGGCAGCAAGGCAAAGAGAGAAAAATTCAAGCAGAAGTGACCACTCGGAAAAAACGCTTTGGTAGCACTGCCAAAACCTTTGGTAGAGAAATGCCCAAGCAAAAAACTTTAGTAGAGCTAACCAAACGTTTTGTACGCCTATCTATAGAAATTTTGTTGTAAGCCTCAAAGGATTTGGTTGGCTCTACTAAAGTCTTTGGCTGGGTCACTTTCCTACCAAAGGTTTGTCAGCGCTACCAAAGCATTCTCGTCAGTTTTTTTTTCTGCACAATTTGAGCATTTTCAGCTTTTTGCCAGGCCCTTTCCTGTAGCAAGAAGGGAGGACTTTTTTTCCTAGTTACAAAACTGAATGAATTTCAATACAATTTGCAGCTGAGTAAACCAAACTTCATTTGAAAATTTAACTTTAGACAAGTAAACCACCAGGGACTAAAACTTTCGTTTTGTCAAAGAATCTTTGATGAGTTGTCCTGAGGCCGAATTACAAAGGAGAAGTCGACTAAAATTAGCAAGAAAAACAAGCAGTAAATTACTGATTAAATCAGTCTAATAAACTTTATATATATAAATATATACCTAATCAGAACTTTGGTGAAATCAGCAGGTGGTACTGATTACTTCAAATAGAGATGCAGTCATAACCAGCTTCCCTTGTATCTACAATAATTAATGGAAGGTAAAGGAGAAAATTTGAAGGATCAAAAAACACCTGGAAAAAAGGTAAATTCTCCATGTTTATTTGGTGGATCAATATTTGCACTAACTAAAAATATACAAAAAAATTTTTTTTTGGTAAACATCAAGATTTTTAGGACTTTAAAGAAGAATGATCCTTCTATTAATAAAGTAATAGTAGAGGCGAAGAAAAAAATGAAATAAAATGAAATAAAATGAATAAATAAATAAAACTGCACTGATGACAGACATTGAAATTAATAGACAGGAGTACAGGAGGAAACATCATTGGTGTGTATCTTTGGAGTAAAAGGGCATTTTAAAACCTATTTAACATTATTGACCCAGTTCTGATGAGTCGTCTATACTCCAGATTGCAGTGTTAAGTGAAGACCTTCACACTAAAGAATTCGGTCTTGCGAGAGTGATTCATGAGCTTTAAAAGAGTGCCAGTAAATATCCTGAGCATTAATGGAAAAATAAATGTCTGACAAAACATCCATTAACAATTTTTTAAATAAATCATTCAAAACTCCAACTTTCATCAAATGTCAAACTATTTTGAAGTATTTACGTCATCGCATACTTTCCTTTTTTACATCAACCCCCCCCCCCCCTTTTCTTTTTTTTAAAACTCCGAGTAGATTAAAAGATGTTTTAAATATTAGCAGTAGTAGTTGAGTCCAGCCGCCCAAACAATGAGTTTGTTATGCTGATATTTCACAGCGAGCAACTGGACTGAAAAAGATGGTCCAAATAATACTAAATAAATTTCTGAAGTCAAAATGCATGACTTTAATTTACAATCACTAGGATTTTACACAGAGTGCTCCCCTAGAACCAAACTTTGCTTGTCTACAACTGGAGAAGTCTTCTTTTTACGGGTAAGATTCAAGGGTTAAGTTTGGTCATAAAGTTTAACAACATCCTGTAAAAAATTACTATTGATAGTTTTTGAAAAGTCTAAATTTGGCAACAAATACTTACAAAACCGCTCTTAAACTACACCTTCCTTTCTTAGGCACAAAAATTAAATATATTTTTTTAGTCAATAATTTATGATGAACAAAATCAAGTTTATTTAAGGACCTTAAATTAAAAATACTATTAACTATTGAAACCATCCACAGTTTTGTAGAACCTTTTAAACCAAATTTTCTTCACCGTCAAATATTGACTGCAGTCAACAAAGATAAAAAGAAAAAAAAATGAGTTCGAGTTCAAAATACAAAGTTCATGCAGTAGTGCATAGAAAGGGAAGATAATTTAATTATAAAACAGGTTTGAATATATTAGCGGCCAAATTTGGACATTAAAAAAACAATTTAAAGTATTTTAGCCAGCTCTACTACTCTGAATACTTCATTACAGTGTATCTCAACAGAAAGTTGGCAAATTAAAAAAAATGGAGGGAAAACACAAAGAATGAGAAAAAAAGATTATCGGGAAATTACGTCTGATTCAGACATACGAATACAACACAGGAAGAATAGGTCATTCGCCATGTTGCACTAATTTTACAAATGTTTCTTTTTTTTTTTTACATAGAAAAATTGAATAGAATGGGAAGTTTGCAATTGACAAATTTTTGGTGAGGCGAGGAATTTTTACAATGAAACATCAAAGAAAATGTTTTACTATAATTTATTTTGAACAGTAGAAAAGTTGCAAAATTAGTGCAAAATGGTGACAGATGTTCTTTTTGTGTAGTCTTCACATGTATACCTACATACATCTGAGAAAATTAAAGAGCAGACATTTCAACACTCTATCGACGACTGCTTTACAGAAAGCTAATGTACAGCTGTGTAAGATTTTTGGATAAATTTATGAAACCTCTAGGACAAAAAAAAAAATACTCTTCCGGACAATTAACTTTTTGAGTAGATACAGTTGAGTATTTTCAACTGAGTCAACTTTGTCAAACCAGTAAAAAGAAAAAAAAAAAACTTCCTTTCACACCACAACAATAGAAGTATCACTGTCGATGAATATTTTCCCGGACACTGGAAAAGGCAGCAGAGCTAGAGTTGACTGGCGAAGATGAGAAAAACTTCTAATACGAAGAGAGGATCACAAAATGTTGAAACTTAGAAATTAATTATGACTTGAGTCTTCATAAATTATGCGGGCGAATTCTGTAACAGGAGAGCACTTTCGACACAGAACAAAACTAGTTTTCCAAAGAAAACAAAGGTCATTAACTTCCAGGAAAAGCACAGTTGATCATATTTGATTCATGCCAACTGAAATCTTTCGCAGTGAAGTGAGCTCCTTCATTAACCGGCACTCTCAAAACAAAACCGAATTCGCGACTGGTTCCTTAATAACCATTTTTGGCAAGGCACAACAACTGATTTTACCACGGCAGGTCACCATTTAATTTAACGGACCGAATTTGCAGTCACAAAAAAAAAAACAAAACAAAACAAAACAACTCCTACCTCCTGAATAACGACAGCGATTTGAATAACCACCGATTTTTCAGTAAACCTCAGTGTTCTGTCCCAGTGCCGTTGCTTAAAATCATTAGATCGGAACTACTACTCAAATCATGCCGCGAGTCCACCATTAACCGATCGTCATCGCCATCAGTATCGTCCAATTCAAGACTATGTTCACCGGTGGGGCGCAAAGTTGATAGGTAATTAGCCAAAGTGGTCACGGTTACGTTCAACATTTCCGCTGCTCGAAATAACGTCAGCTCTTTCCTTTGTAATTTTGCTAGAACTTCAGCCGGTCCTTGTTCAGCCCAAAACTCTCTTACCCTGCAATAACAACAAATTAAGTTAGTTTCATTTTCAAGCAGTTGAAAAGTAAAAGACTTGTAAAACAAAAACTGATGAATTTTTGAAACACTATGTGTTTAACGGTAAAAGCAATGCTCTGGAAATAGGGCTTTCAACATTTTGATAACTGATGAGTTTTGGGATCTTCTAAAACTTCATTTTAAAAACAGCCAAAACTATATTGCAAAGAATTTCGAGTCAGATTATTATTTTATTTTATTTTTTAAACATGCTGAGAGAAACAGTGACTACAAGAGTCGAATGAAAAAATTCCTTGATATTTCTCTGATTTCCTTCACTGATTTTTGGCAAGTGTCCCCAAAGAATAGATTACTTTTGAGGAAAATTTATTGAGTTATCAACTTTGCCAAATTCTGCGAGAGCCCGTTTCAAAAAGCAGGCGTACCCCGACAGATAACCTTAGAAGCTTTTCCAACATTACTCATGTTACAACATGGAAATAAATGAAAATGAATTTGAGTCTTAGATTTCTTTTGAAGGAAATTTTTAAATCAAAGAGTTAAAGTCACACACAAGTTTTGTTTTGATTAGAAGAAATTGAAATTGAATAATTGCCAAAGATTATCAATGAGCTCTGCCTACACTTTTGAAACAAACTCCACACAATTCATGATTTTCCTCAGCAGGATTGGTTCAGTTTTCATTTAATTAGGGATGTAAAGTTCAAAGCAAGTGATACTCATTTCGACAACTCATGCAGATGATAAATGTCCAATATTTAAAGTTTTTCTGTAGACCAACTTTTAGTAGACCAAACAGCCTGAAACCAGCGCCATCTATCAGAATGTAATGCAAGCTGCTCAACTTGTTGATCAGTTGTTGAGTAATGAACGGTGAGGTTCGCGGCTTTATTATTCCTTGTTCAGGATATGTTTGACTTCTTCTCTCACGAAGCCACTGGATTGGAACACATCACAGAGGTATATCCAGGAATTTGCTTCTCTCCTATTCTCTTTACCCCTTTGAATTCATGTGTTAGAAAAGAGCACATCTGGGGTTTGAGGGTACTGGATATTTCTTTCCTCCATTTTTTTTCTTACACGTGTATTTAAATGATCAGAGAGAAAAATAAATTCCTGGATATGCTTCGGACAGTTTGAATTGGAATTAGATAATCTATAGGCAGTGGTGCAATCCTGATTTAACAGATATCAGAGAGTGGAATAATCTTGAGGTGTGCGAATTCAAATTTTTTCATTTCAAATCTGAATAATAAAGTCAAATTTTTCCTTTAAATGAGCACAGGAAAAATACGAGAACAATTATTTTAAAGGGCATTTTCTTTAGAATTACTTTTTTGGAATTGCTGAAAATTTTTATTCAAGTGGAGAAAAAAGACAAAGTACAGATAAGTCTCAAATTCTCAATAGAAAACTTAAAGGATAGTGTTTTTTGTTTTGAAAAGAAACAAATATAAGTAAGGAGGAAATATAAATTCTTTGGGCTCTCAGATCAGTGCTTTTCCATTTTTAATATGGTTAGAAGTAGTTACTAATTGAAGACTAAACTCTGTCAGTTTGTGTCTTTGCTCTTTTTGCCAACCTTAAAACTGTTTCCTCCTTCCTTTTTTTCTAATTTCGTTTCTACTTTTTAAACCTTGATTCTCTCTATAATGAGAAATAGAAACAAAAAGGCACACTTTGACAGCACTGAAATAAGTAAATACAGATATTTTTTTCGGTGAAATTACTTAGAAACTAAATCCAACTTTTGACTTGTAGTAATAAGTCAAATACTAACCGATAAGGGTGTTTAAGGCAGCCATATGCATCTCGATATCTTCCATAAAGTGTACCATACGAGACTCCCATTAGCTCTGCAGCTACCTTCATTTCTAACTCTTTGTTTTTTATTGCTTCCATAACTCGCTTGGTCCAAGGTTCTTCCCAGAAATGAGGCCGTCTGCCACCGGATTCAATATAATCATTCATTTTTATTACATCTGAGTATCCACTAAGATCTGTAAAAGATATCGCACAAACAAGTAAATTACTATAGGCTTGTTATGATAAGCGTTCATAAATGCTGTAACCGAAGAAAGTGAGGAGGAATGAAGTCAGAAACAAAACCATGATAGCAGCAGCCATGAAACTCAGAACTGCAGAAATCTTTTGGTCTCAATTTATTTCACACAATTAGATTAGACTTTGCTACAGTCACTAACTTTAGCCGCACCAATGGGTCTGTTGCATACTTTTGCTACATCAATATAACTCATTGTATCTAACGTAAAATTCTGCGAAAATAACGATGCGCACATTAAAAACTTTCAAAATCCACTCATTAACTCAGAATATACCTTACATTTCAAACAACCCACGCTACACTAGACACTATATCACCGACTTATAACTACATAGATGGAGCCATCTTGTTTATGTAACCATGAACAAAACTTACAAACATTGGAATGTTTCGTTTAGATGCGTACATTTCTTAACTTATTTTGTAATCTTTGATAAACCGAAAAGACCAGACAGCAAATGCAGCTTATATTTCACGTATTAAAACAGAAATTCCATCATTTTGTTGCTACGATGTTGTTTACTTAGGCACTGTGGTTCCGTCTATGTAATAGTATACTGGTGCAAATAGTGTCTAGTGTAGCGCCGGCTGTTTGAAATTGAAGTGATTTCCTGAGTTAAAGAGTGGATTTTGAACATTTTTAATGTGCTCATCATTATTTTCGCAGAATTTTATATAAGAATCAAGGTTCTATATTGTTGTAGCAAAAGTATGCAACAGACCCATTAGATTAGACTTTGCTACAGTCACTAACTTTAGCCGCACCAATTGTTTCAAAGGTGAAGGCCCTATTTCTCATCAAAACAGAGCTTGTACTGTAACGAGTCAACCTGGAATCTAGAATTTCCCAGAAAAAGATAAGACTTTGCCTTACTAACGAACTTCTGCAACACCAGTTATTACAAAAGTGAAGATATTTTTTTTGGTTGAAGCAGCCCTCTTTTAAAAATTTTGAGTAAAAAAAACGCTGCTGCACTAAGTTTTTAAACAACTACAGATAGGCAGTATTAAGTAAATAATTAGTAACACCAATTTCACTATTAATTTTTAGATTATTTAACCAATTGTTGATATTAATACTTTCATGCACGAGATTGAATAACTCTTATTGTAGATCGTTATCGAAAGCGAAGAATTTTAGCTGCTCCTTTGAGTCGTGATATGATAGACCGATCAATTTCAGACAAAGATTGCTATCCAGAGGTAACATATTTGAGCGTAAACAGCAATTTTAATTCAAAACCCGTTTAACCCAAGAAACTACTTAACCTTTTCACTGCGGAGATCTTTCCAATCCCGAAATACCCCCACCGCTGAGATCTTTCTTGCAGATTTTTCATAAAAAAGGTACCTAGTTTTAGTTTTTTTCTCATTCTGAGGCCAAATATGACTCAAATATCTTGACATTTTTACTAACTGTGCCTGAGAGTATCAGAAACAAGAAAATGTTGTTACATTTTTTTTCAACCCAAATTCAAAAGTTTTAAAGATACTCAAATTTTGAAAAAATTCAAGAAACCCTTTTTTCTTTTGTTTTTTTACCTTTGAAACACATATTGTATCACTATTATGTTGATTTAGGCAACTCTCATGCTCAAAGTAATCATATATGATAAGTTTCAGTGCATGAAACCTTTGATTGATTACTTTCCACAGCACAAATAGGTAGCCCAATTTTGATTTTTCGTTATTGAGAAAAACAGCTGAGAATCGTGCCAAAAATATGAAAACAAATGTCTTTCATTCTGAATCTCCTACAGAGTCAATTTTATTTGTATCTGCATGCAAATTTTTCTACAAACTCCTAATAGGGTAAAAAAAATAAGGACACAAGTCTTTCTGAAACTCAATACTTTTAAACATTCTTGACTGAATGGTTGAAGAATCACCATCCCATTTTCTGTCGATTGTTGTTCAGAAATTTCTAATACGTAGTAATAGAAAACTAATAAAAATATGAATCAAAAAAACATCAAGGAAATGGAAACACTGAGTACTGACCTTTATTTATACAATATTTTCAAATAATTGAACATTTAAAACTTTTCAAGAGTGTGATATTGTCCGAAGCAGGGGTAGACACACAATGGCATTTCACACTGCCTGCACTCATACCTTGATTCTTTCCTCTGCCTTTGAAAGTCTACTGGTCGAGCCTTTGAGTGCCAACAAACATGACATTTACGAGTAGGGTTTGCCTTGCGGTTCGTAGCGGGGATTTCCGAAGGGAAGTGACGTCCAGAAAGTCTCTCAATTGTTGGGACTTGGGCTTTCCTTCCTCCTTTCGGTGTCCTTTCTTGGTTGTGCTGGAGATCTTTCAGTTGCTCGATCAGGTTTTTCTGGAAGTCTAGAATTGGAAGCTTCTTTTTGGTGATGTAGTTAAATAAACTTGACGCATTGAACAAGGAATAGTCAAGCAAACGGAAAAAAGCCTTTTTAAACCACTTTCCTTTTTCTCACACATTCAACAGAACTGAGCAATTCATCGCTTTCATCCATAATACCCATATGGGCATTATAGTTCAAAACAGTTAGATTTCATGATCATGTCACCAATATCGAAACGTTTTTTACCGGTCGCTGACATATCGAACTCATAAATGCTGGTGAGCATATGAACATCTTGTCTGTTACAATACTTCAGGGCCATCATGATTTGGGTGCTCTGGACGGTAATTTCACCCTGTTGAAGCTTGGGAAATTTTGGCATTCATTTGCGGTTGAAGCGGACAGTTCCATAAGTGTTAGTGCCCAGAAAATGAAGGAGAGAGACTAGTGCAAAGATGTTGTAAAAATTGTCTGTAAACAAACTGTACCCTTTTTTGATTCTTGAAGTAAAGTTTCACCATAGCTGTGATAACTGCTCCTGGAAAAGCAGGTGTGTTTGTACCGATGTTTTATGGGTCGTCTATGGTTGTAGTTGCAAAAAAATATAAAATAAAGTCCACTATATATCCAGCTAGGCCCTCACACATGACTAAAAATGTTAATCCAAACCGTGCACGCTTGGATTTTAAATATGTACTGTAACAATGAGATGCGCCCTTCGAATAACAGTAGAATCTCATCAATGCACACATTTTCGAAAGGAATGAAAAGTCTTTCAAAAGTACCGCACAGTTTTTCCATCACTGATCTAATTTTAAAAAAGCGATCACCCGGAACTTGATCTTTATTAGAGGAAAAATGGAGCATTGTAGAAATCAAGTGAGTACGAATGTACAATCGCGAGTCTTTACTTTTCCAAACACTGGGGTTTACAATATTAGTCGCTTGGACCAGCAGTCTACCACTTCATTTTTACGGTGAAGTACAATGAGAAAGCACACAGAAAAAAATAAATAAAGTTCACTGGCAGTGAGTGCTACCCAACTTCTGACTATTGAGCAATCTGGTGGATAGGTGATCTCAAGAACGTACTCCTGATACGTGTTAGTTCCATCCACGATGATTTGCACTAAACTTTCATCGAAAAAGATGTTAAAAAAGTACATTTCCTTATTTTCAGCAGTCAGATTAGGGTATTTTAATCCTGGGTTTGGTTCACTGAATGGGTGAAGTGAGGGTTTGAATTTATCATGACTCCAGGGAACATTCTTAGGATCAAGAGAAAACTGGGCGTGGGCTTGGGGATTGCCCATATTGTCATCATCCGACACATCAGGAGACGCAAAAGGACTGTTCTCAACAGTGGATACATTAACTTCGTCTCCGTCGTCTTCTTCGTCACTTTCATACGGCGAGGCTAAAGGACTGTTCAAACGTTCATCAGATGAATCAAAACCGTCTTCTGACTCAGGTTGAGTGATGATCTCCGAAACCTGGTTATCACTCACTTAGAAAGCTATTTGCACTTCCAACTCTGGACGTACTTGCCATTATCAGTAGAAAAAAATTCACTTTTCTAAAAAAAAAACTGCACTCAAAACGCTCGAAAAATACCAAAACTACAAAAGAAACTTGACGGGAACGTAAACAGACAAAACTAAAACTTGAGCTCAATGGCTGTGTAGGTTATGTTTACAGCAACAGAAACTAAAATTAGCTACAGAGAGAGTTGCGTGATGCACACAGTGTTACTAGCGCCTCCATCACATAGTTCATATTCTTTCCGATAGATCGAGTTTATGGTTTGCTATGTTCTGTGCAGATGCAGCAGCTGTACAGGCAGCAAAAGTGCGGGGGGAATGGGGGACGGGTATACTTGTTGAACGCACTGGGGGCACTGTTGTGTTAGACGAGTATAATTGTCAAACGCAGTGAAAAGGTTAAGCTGTGGCTCAGCGTCGGTCCCAAAAAATTCCAGTTTAAATGGTTCCCTGAGCAAACAGCAAGAGATGATTTTCTTTAAAGCCTATAAAAATTAAGTTGAACTTATGCTAGATCAGTCTAATGCCAATGCCGGACCCTTCCCCACTTCAGAATAACTCTTGGACCCAAACCTGAGTTTTAAACATTATGTCCCTCAGACTCAAACTAGTAAAAATCAGGCACACTCGTGGCCATGATTAATGAGCTGTATGGTGTTGAATGTTACCTGGGGCTGGTGCTGAAGCTTGGTGCGTTGATTCTCCGCCTGGAGGATCCTCTTCAACCAAACTTGAGTACGCTTCCACATGAGGCAGGTGACTTGACTGAAAGAAAAATGAGAGGAATAATTAGTTACACTAGAACATGAAAAGAAAAACTGCAATTTCTGTTCCTTGCTAGTTAAAGACGATATTGAATAATTCCTTATAATATGATCTATTGATTTCCGTGAATGGAGGCCTAATGTGGTTAAAATGAGGCAATGGGTGCAAGGAAGGCATTGCATAAACCATCTTAAATAACGCCTCAGACCCTCAAAAATACATCCACCAAATATCATTTCAATCAGACATTTACAGAATTCATGGAAGAAAAAAGTTAATAGGTCCGTGAGAGCCAAAATCAAGTTTCCTTATGTACGCAAGAATAGGGCCGTTGTTGCACTGGATCTGTTGCAAGCGCTACACGCAGCCTCCATCGCAAATCAGATTATGAGTTAACAAATTATAAAATGTTGTGATACCCGCTGCTTTTTTCATTGGCTGTAATCAGCAATTCCTATATCAGATTCTGGCGAGTATTAATCCCATGATACATCTTTGTTTTGAGTCAAATTGTTGTGTTTTTATTCAATGTTAAAAGTCCTTTTCCTCATCAATTTATCTAGTTCTACCCAGTTCTATGCAAGGGGGGCACTTTTTCTGCCAACATTCTGCCACTTTTATGAATAATAAATCAAAATTGAAAAAAAAAAACCATCCTGAAGTATCATAAAAGGGTGCACCAACCTCAGTTTACCCAAAATCTGGTCTATATGCCACAGGATTTTTGGTAATGATTACAGAATCTGAAAACAACACCAGTTTCTCTCCTATCCAATTATTTAATGCACTTCCTCTCACCCTTAAGCTATCATTTAAGAATGACCATCCAAGATTCTTCCTCAACAGACTAAAGCAGTTCTGTCCGAGAAAGCCTTTTATCATCTTCATGACTTTCTACCGGAAACCAAGTAGATGGTAGGGCAACAGTTTATGATGAATATCTATCTCTCTCTCTATCATTCTATGCTCTTACTTCCTATACCATTCGCACCGTACATTTATTTAAAAATGTATACTTGTAAAACAGGACCTGTACTATAGCTCTGGTTTCAGAGCTCCATGTATCAACAGCCAAAAATAAAAATAAAAAATAAAAACAAATGGAAATTTCAAATGCAAAATGCATTTGTAAACATCCCATTGTACCCATCCCCTCAATTTTAGCACTATCCATTAATTGTGCACAGTACTTATGTACTCTTGCCGATAGATCAAGGCGACAGTCAAATTGATATCTATACCACTAAGACTGCTACAGCCTTGCAAAGCAAGAAATACGTTATCCTGAAAACATTTGGGCATGGGGGGAATGAGGATACAGTGATACCTCGTTATCCGCGACCTCCGTATCCGCGGTTTCGGTTATCCGCGATTGGTTTTTTGAGACCCATGCTCGTTATCCGCGACCCTTTACCTCGGTTATCCGCGATTGAGAGGCCGGAAAAAAATTTCAAACGATGAAACTTGTATTTTTAACGGTTTCCAAGGCAACATTTTATTCAACATTCACTTTTCTTAACCTTCAATTTTCGAATATCTATTTTCAAATAAAATCAAAATTCGCCGTGAAGACGTCAAATCTAAATTTTTTATCAAAATTAATCCCTTATATATTTTCTTTATTTTTTTCAAAATTAATCCCTTATAATATATTTTCCTTTTTATAATTATTTGTTTTACATATTAGAATTTGTTCAAAATTTGAAGTATGAAGAGGAAAGTGAATGAAACAGATGAAGAAATGGAGGATAACCTCTCGACTACTTCGTCTCCCTCGGCCATATCAATAGCAAAAAGACCGCGTAAAGTAATGTCCTTGATAGAAAAGTTGAAGATTTTAGACCTTTTAAAAGTAAAAAGTTGCAGTGAGGTGGGAAGACAATATGGTGTGAATGAATCTACAATACGAGGGATAAAGAAATCAGAGTCTGCAATTCGAGAGAGTGTAAAACTTGGAACAAAAGCATCATTGCAAACGTCCTCTTAATAGTCTATGTAGGTACCTATGCACAAACTGTTCCCTTTCTTTCATTTTTTCCCTTTTTTACCTCCTTTTCGTGACCGTTTTTCAGCCGTTGGTCCCTAACCCCTATATTCCCATAAGACTAATGCCTCCATATCCGCGGTTTCGGTATCCGCGAGGTTTTCGCGGAACGTAACCCCCGCGGATAACGAGGTATTACTGTACATCCTTGCAGCACAAGTATATTTAGTATTTAGACTCAAAACGTTAACCTCCTTAGTGAAAATGACTGGTGAAATTAATCGTGATTTACAAACGTCCCTGTATTTCAGCAATGGAACTGAGATTTCTTTCGCAAGACAAAAATTTCCTTTGAGATTCAATCAAAAAAAAAAAGAGAGAAAAAAAAAGGAACTTACTTCATCTAATTCCATGTCGGGTTCATGTATTGCGTTTTCATCTTCACCCGCATATGGGTCTTCTGATTTTCCGTCCGCTTCCCAATTTTGAGATTCGGTTTCAGAATCTACCTCACCGTTGTCGTCTTTATCTGGTTGCTCCGTCTGAGGAGAAAAACAAGAGAATATCAAAGTTAGAGCTGAAAGTACATGATGCATTGAAAAACTGTATCTCCCCCATAAGCTTAGCACTTTCTCCTTTAGAATCAACATTTATGAACTCAGAAATTATTTTTGGATCATGATTGAAAAGATTCAAAGGAATCCATTTGCAAGAGTGGCTATCTTGACACAGAAATTGATACACCCGTTTCTTTTGGAAGGATTTACACGGTAAAGAAACTGACATGAACAGAAATAAGCAAAATTTTCTATTCTGGATAACTGTATTAGAATTCTGTGTCCAGATAGCCACTCTGAAACACTTGAACTTTTGTTTGAATGGATAGTTTCCACTAAATTAATTACAATTTTTGATTTAAGGTTAAAAAATGAGAGGCTTACAACATACTTCAGTCCATGCTGCCTCACTGTGAGATGATTTCCACGCCGCAACGACATAGTAAGTTCAGCCGCCATGAACATAAAAACAGGTTTTCTCATAGTAAGATACCTCTTTCTCTCCTCTCTGCAAGCATTATCGTGCATTTTGTCCAGCTGATTTCAAACTCTATCCTAATTTTTACTCAAAACTCATTCTTTTTCCATAATTTCAAATTTTTTACAAAAAAAAAAATGGAATTTACGAAATATCTTGGCTACCTTAGTAAAAACTGAGCGGTTTTGAAATCAGCGTCTCTAATCACATCAGCGTGCAAAAATGAAGTGAAATTTTAGGCAGAAAATTATGGTAAAATACTAACAATGAGTAAAATTAGACACTGATGAATAGTGAATGTCGCGGACACATTATGTTGTTTTGGATGCTTACTTCTTTGAGATAGGACTCATGGCATAGTACAACCCCTCTACAAATATTGAACATTAGTTTACAAAATAAACAGAAGAGAACTGATGATTTATAAATTTTAAGACATTACCTTGAAATCAGGGATATTCCCAGAAACAGACGTTACTTTAGGACTAAAATGTGAAGGTTGAGAAGAGCCGCTTAGCTGCTGAGATTGTTTAGCTGATTGTTGAGGATTTTCTGCCTTTTCATGGGAATTTTCAGACCGGTCTACTTTGGTTTTCTTTGAGGGTGGTTCCTCTTCTGACATTTCACGCCACGAAACTTCCGCCAATCCTTTAATCCGCAATTCTTCAGCAGTTTTAAGTAATGACGATAAATTTGACTGAAAAATGAAAAAAAAATAATGGGTGGCGAAGAGATTTTACACAAATAGAGCTAGACAGTAGGGTCTAGCTTGATAATACATGATTCCTTTAGAGGTGGAACAGTTTTGTTGAAACTTGGATTAACTGCATCTTTTCCTAAATCCGCCGTCGACTATTAATGGTGGAGCTCATTCAGGTTTTGCTGTAAGCAAAGAGACTATCAAGCCTGATAAAAATTGCTAAGAAAATAACAAAGACAATTAAGAAGATGTAAAAGTGACTCCTCGTACAGAAAAATTCAGCTCAAAGCTCAGATGGACCACCTTTGTATGTGTGCATAACGGACGTTTCACACCTGGTTCTGGAATCACCTCAACTCCTTATTAACCATTAGCCTAATTTATGCAAGGCTTCTCAACCCAGGTTCACCAATTCGGGTTGGCCCTAGCCTGAGTTAAGATGCATGCATGAACAATTCGGTTCTCGCTAAACTCTGGTTCGACTCTACTCGGGTTTACAGTTGCGCGAATTGAGGTTGAGATTTGCGTATAAAAATCGCAGAGTTCCTAACTCTAGCTGATGGAGCATCGATGTCACCAAAACGAGCAAAGCTAAACATGAGTCTTATGCGGCCGAACCGCACCGAGCATTGCCGCCATTTTTTTTAAATTATGAAAACAAACACAGAGAAGAAGAAGAAAGAAATCTTTCTAACTTGAGTTCAAAGACATTTGGAAAAACTTCAATAGTAGAAAAATGCTCCATTTTTCAGTTGACCTTCAAAAATGATGGTAGTGAATAGGTATAAATATTCAAGAATTTCAACTTACATTTTCAACATTAATTTCTCCTTTATACATAAAATGCACCAATGCTTTGATGTCAGCAAATTTGACATCTTTCAAAATTACTATAGGGTTATTCTCTTCATGCTGTGAGAAAATGTGATCAAAATATGTGCTACAAGCTGATAACATGACCTGGAAACAAACAAAAGACAGAAAATACATTTAATTATGATGGTTTAAACGTTATGAATTTTTTCAATATTCTAGCTCAGATGATAACCGTTTGTCGACACCTGACCAAAAAAGTATCACAAGAGTAACTTTGGACAAAATTAAGTTAAGTCCAGTTTAGATGATTGTGTAGGTGATGTGTCAGTAGAGACACATTGTTGCTCAGTAAGAAAACATCGTTTTATGGGAAAATAATGCCTTGAAATGTGGTGTCATACGGGTCACCAAACTTTTCTCAACGTTACCACACAGGAAAAACAATATTTCACAGGTAGTATCAATGGAAATGAATCACACACACCAACTTTGCAACATCTGCCTTTCTGATTCAGCTGTTTCCAAAGTTTATTATTGTTTTTTGGTAAAAACTGCTATCTGTGTAACTGAGCATACATGACCAGTGTCGCCCAGTCAGTTCATTTACTGATGTTTTTGTGATAGGTAGAGGTAGTTTCAGAAGTGTAGGCGGACCAAAACCATAATCTTTGGCGAATTTTCAACTTTCATTCCTTCAAATCAATACCGAATTTGCTCCTAACTTTATTCTTTTGTGTTTAAAGTTTTCCTCATTGAAAAGTGAACGCTCAATTTCATTTTTATTCATTTTCATCGAGTAATATCAGAAATAATGTTGACAAATTCCAAAGATTATCGGTCTAGGTCCGCCTACACTTCTGAAACTACCTCTACATAACGCTGAGATAGTGAGAGATTCAGGGGTATCAAAATCGCCAAAGGGGAGTCCAAAACAGAAGTGTCACAAGCACCAAATTATTCCATTAATTCTTATAAAGAATACTAAAATTGACTGAATTTTAGGCCCATACCCTAAGTCAACGTCACTTGAAACAACAGCAAATCAGTTTTGTGTGTCTCACGTAAGTTGAGGAATTGAGGAGTTTTGATCAGTATAAATATACATATTCATTTTTTTTTTATAGACGCGTTTCCAAAAACAAAGTCGTAAACTTCAATAAAATTCACTAATGGCGAAGCCGCAACTTCTAGCACAGAATGATACAATAGGAGACCAGAAACGCGAATTTCGAAATCACGCCGCGAAGTTTCGGAGCCAAGCCTGCCAGGCGGAAACGAACAAGGGACTGCCGCATTGCCGTATTGACTCTAGTAATGTAGCATCGTCCATTTAAATGCATGAAAAAGATCGAACTGTTCCGAGGTGCAAAGTGCACTCCCTTGAATCGATACTTTGCATGCGTATAAAAGCACGAAATACAACGGACGTGACGCGCCAATGGACTTTGGTAGCAGGGAATTTAAAAGTGTTAGGCGATCCCAAAGATATCGATACCTACTAAACATTATAGATAGTTCCTCGCCACTATGTAGTGAGATTTTAATCTGCTGGATAGCGCTACCAGTTTCTTTGTAGATTTGGACTTTGGTAGCTCATGATTCTTTTCTGATTGTGAGACCGAAAATCGAAAAAATCGAAAAACGCGAGCTCAGGGGGCGCGCGGCGCGCGTAATTTTTCGCTCGATGTTGCAACAAAAAAAAATAGTGGTTCAACGAAATTTTCGCAAAATGTTAGGCTTTGGAATGCGCGCTAACTATAAAGCCTCGAATCTGGCAGCATTTTTGTTCAACCACAATTCTTTCAAACCGCAATTAATTTCGTTGGGATTTAGCTCAAAAACTGACGCGCGTCTCACGCGCTCGATTTTTTCGATTTTCGATCTCACAATCAGAAAAAAATTATAAGCCGTCAAAGTCAAAATCTGTAAAATAAACTGGTAGAGATATCTAGCGGATTAATATCCGAGTCACATCGTAATCGCTGAAGAGGGTAGCTGGGTAGGAACATGACCTTCCGAAACGGACCTCTGTTAGTATAAATTAAAGGTGACGGAAAAGTTTATGTTTTTGTTTTTTTGTTTTTTGTTTTTTAAAATGCGGCTTTAAATTTTACTTGCCAGTTTACTTTTCCTAGTCTATCATTTAGTTTCCTCAGTTTTGCTAACTACCTTACTTAAGCCTAAATTAGGCTTGGCAATCTCAGCTGGGCGCGCCCGCGCGCGGCCAACTGATGGACACGCTGCTGGCGCCGCACGGTCGAGCTCCAACACAACAGCTTGGCAACTCTGGAATCTTTCGTGTTCACTCCCCTCTACTAATCCTTATCACACGACTTTTTCGGTTGTGCCAACTTCTTGCTTATGTCTCATGTTATGATCATGCTTACTTTAAGAAGTATGAACGAACATAAACGAACTCAAAAACTTAGTTTCTTTAAAAGGAGTAAAGGCCGAAAAACAAAAAACAAAAAAAAACAAAAAAACAAAACAAAAAAACCAAAAAAAAAAAAACCACTCGAAACTTTCGGGGAAAATGGCTTGGGACTTGACTCAAATAGAAAAACTCACTACTCGCTCAAGGTTACTGGAAACAATTTGGTTGATTTTTCATAAGAGAATATAAGAATCAATTAACTAAATGATCCAGAAAAAGAGGCATTTATAAACTAAATCAACAATGAAGTTAAGAAAAAATTGTAAAAAATATTCTTCATACGTAAATTTTATTACTCTGTAAATGAATTTTTAGAAAACAAGTAATCTGTACTGAATTTTATGGCTGGCTTGTATTTTGGTCTAAATATTGTTGTAATTTTTTCTGCTGTATAATTAAGTTACCTGCTTCGACTTTTTTTCTATGTTAAATTATGACAAATGAAATAAATCAAATCAAATTATGAGGATAGTTTAATTAATTTAAAAAAAAATGTACCTATCAATATACGTATCTTAGTTTTAGCAACAGTCTTAGTAGGGGCCGCATAAAGCCCCATGGCTTAGGACCATCGTTTGGCCCTGCCGTGGGGTCTACATCTACCCCAAAATTAGGAAGAGAAGTAGAAACGCATAGCAAACAAAGTAATAATAAAAGAGAAATAAGAATTATAAGGAATTTAAAAGGAATGAAGAGGTCTTGGATGTAGGAAACAAAAAGGGCCTGAAAAATGGAGTTTCATTACAATCCCCCCCCCTCCCCCATTTGAATTTTATAGGTCACATTTAAATAAAAACTCCTACTTTCAACTATTTTCACACGATTTAAAACAAAGAGATTTATGTTCTATTTCAGTAAAAGTTGGAAACTGGCTCATGTAAATAACATTTTGACTCACAAATAAGGATACTTAGAGAACTTTTCATCGTTGATTCATTATACCTTCTGAATCTGTACAATCTGTACATCCACAATCTACCAAGTATAAAGAAAAAACTAAACTTGCATTCAATTTTTTTTAAACCAATTCAACGAACTCTGTTTTAAATGATTAGACCTACTCTTAAAAGAGGGGACAGGATATGTGAGTGCATTGATAGCACATTTCCCACAATTTCCTGGATGTTGCAGGGTTTAGGAACTTATCTATCAAGATTTCAAGATCATTGAACACCCTTGAAGTTAAATCCCTGACTGGGTGACTAGGGCAATGCTCAGATGAACCTTGGCCAAACCTATGACTCATACTTGTTGACTTTTTCCTCAACAGTTACACAAGAATTAGCGTCCGTCACAAAAAAAAGCAGAGGCGGCCAACTTGAAACTTCATTTTTGTCCCAAAACCAATTTGCGAAATCCCCCAGCACCAAAATTTAGCAAGAAGGGGAGACTTAACATGCCTAATCAAGAAAAAATGAGCACAAGATCTGTAAAGCACGGGAGATTGGTCAATTATAATTTTGTGCCTGCAGTTTTATAATATTTACTTGCTTCTTTCCTTATAGTTTTTTCCTCCTTCTCTGTCTCCCTCATTCTCTCGCTCTCTCTTTCTTTCAATCCTTTCACTGAGTAATGATTCTATTATGACTGGTGGCACATTTATTTTGGCTCCTTCACTGACCCACCTGCTTCGATTTAACTTGCAGTGTTTTTGCCACATACCACTTTTTTTGCTTGAAAATCTTCTTTTTTCTTCTCTTTCTTCTTTCTTTCTCTTTTACATAAGGTAATTAAAATAACTTCTTGGAAACTTCCCAAACGATCCCAAACTTTACTAACTTCTTGGACTTTGAAGGGAAAAAAGACCTTGATGGACTCTCAAAATCTGAGAATTGGATAGGTACAGACTTGGTCTATGAAGCAATAAAAAATTAGAGAGAAGGGGATTTTTTTACATTGAATCTTGCAGCTTTCAGAAAGGGATTTTGCATAAATACAAATTGAAACGGAGTTTAAATCCACCATTCTGCTGATTAACCCTGGTGTACCTATCTGACCAACATTAGTACTATGGGGAGTCTGATACGACCTCAAACGGTTTTTCATCATAGAGGTTTAGTTATTTTTATTCGTAAACATTACGTATTTCAAGTAATAGAGTACATTCCATTGAATGTTTAAAGACCAATTTTTTCATCATAAGTACTATCGACGAATTAAAGATTGTCGCGAGATTTTCACGAGCTTAGTTTCGCCTTCAAGGTTTCAGTTCGGCCACTCTTCATACTCCTCACACCTTGCAGGTGAGAGGCCAGTGGGGTTGGGGCGGGAAAGCCGTAGCAGATTAGTCCCACACTCCCACCTTAAAGTGAATATATGCGTGAAAATCTCGCGACAATCTTTAATTCGTCGATAGTACATCACCAATTTTTGGATATTTACGGCTATCTTATAAAAATGATGATTCCAAAAAAAAAAAAAAATGTGCAAATTAGCGTGAATGTCAGATATTTCAGTACTTCCAAAGTCTCGACAACCCAAAATTAAATTAAAAAAGAGGGAATTATACGGAGAGAGAGAAAAACGGGTTGAGATCGTTTCAGACCCCCCCCCCCTTTGGACTCATAAGTGTTAACCGCTATTCAGGTTGAATAAATTTAGATTCTGCACAGTTCAGGGACAAAAATACTAGCTTTTTGTGTGGCAACAGCCAAAAATGTATACCTAAAACCCTGACTCCAGAACACTTCAAGCTCTGAATTTTCTTCTGAGGGTAAGGAGAACAGACAGGACAGTATAAAGGTTAAAGTTTTGAATGTTTGAACTGACGGAACGTTACTTAAAACTCTAAAACTGTCAATGAAATTATATTTATCAGTGGTCCACGTTAAAAATCTCGAAGTCGATCTATAGAGATTCGTAGAAATGGGCAGACAGAAAAATGATCTATGCTTACAATTATACGTTTCATCTAATAAATTGCTGTGGAGCCCCTCTCCGCTCTGGCTCTCTCTCAGTACAAAGAGAAAAGCCAGGCAATCGTTTTTTTCAAAAAACAATGAGGTAACACAAATGAGTGAGGAAAAGTGATTGAGAGACAGCACAGGGTTATTGCAGTTAGGGAAAAGGGGAAGGGGGGAAGGGAGAACAAAAATTACATGAGAGCGCTTGAACTTTCAACTTTTAGATAATTTTTTAATCTCTTTCGACTCTCGGGTGTGGGTACTTGTTGCAACTAGAGATCATTGGTTAATCTTGAAAAATTTAATTACAAAAAAAAAAAAAAGTTTTGAAGAACATTCCGAGGAGAAACAGTTCATTCCTCCCCCCCCCCTTCCTTTAAAAATTAGAGAATTAATTCAGTCAATATTTGACTAGCTGCTTAAAAATAGAATGACAAACCACTAGAATTGAACTTGTTTACCATTTTACAAAAAGTGATTCATGAAAAATAAAACTGCTTTTTTTCCCCCTCTCAAGGTGATCGCGTTTTCATTCTTTCTAGTTTTTGATAACTTCGACAACTTTCAACTTTGTCGCCATTACTTATAAACGTGCAACTTCCGAAGACGTAATTTTTTTTTACACTTCAAAGTCTAAAAAGCCATTGAAAGCCATGTCAATGTTGAGCCCTTTCATATCTTGAGTCCGTTGGAATGGACATATAAATTTGATAAGACAGTATGGACATTTTTGGACATCCACTTCACGATAAATGAAAAAAAGAAAATGGTCATAAAAAATCTCAGAAAATGATAATTCCCATTGATCACAACCTCAACTATCTTTGATTAACTTCTGATTTTCAGGTACAGGAGAGTTGAACAATTAATGAGAAAAAAGATATAAAATGGAGAGTTGTGATATTGATTCACACCAACGTCCAACTCCTTACAATTTAGAGGTTGATTGTAGTCATGAATGCCAGAAAAGACTTGGGCCCATAAAAAATAAAAAAAGGAGAAATGAAGGAGAATGAAACGAGAGCTAAAATAAAAAAAAACTTTATTCTATTTTTACTCTGATTTTCAGGCAAAAGAGAACCAGTGGCGTAGAAAAAAATTTTAGACCCCCCCCCCACAATTTCTAAAGTAGCGCCTCTTTCCGCCCTCCCCCTCTCCTCTAACCACACCTCTTTGTAAATCTAATGGTTTCTCTCCAAGGAATTATTGTGTTCTCTGAAGCGACAAGAAATTTTAGAAATTGGGAGTTAGTTTCAAAGGCATAGTATATCGTGACGACTCCACTTCAAGAACACAAAGCGTACAAGAAAAAAGCGAGAAGTAGACGCTGTTTCGAAGGCATTTGAAGATATGATGTGGTAAAAAGACACAATAGAAGAATTATTTACGGAATGACTTGGCCTCTATTGGTACATATTATCCTTAATATTAAGCTCAATTATCACATGACATGTTACATCCATTTCAAGCCGGCAGAGTGATCGGAATCGTAGGAAGTGGTAGTGCACTCGTCGAATCGATTAAAATAATTCTTGAATACAATTTTTTGGATAACCAATAACTTGGTATATACAACATTGGGCATTACATGGAGGTCAGAATTTAAACAATTGCACAAATAAAAGAGAAACATGATGGAGAGGGGGTGTATTTTTGTAGACTTTTCTTTGAGCCGAGGCGCCGTCCGAAACTCATACTTTATCATTCGCACTCCGAACGCCTCCTCATTTGGGAAAATATCCCTGTTTGACAACACGATGAAAGGTGTGCGATGTAAAACATGGTCAGCCGAGTACTTGACTTTAACGTTGCACGTATCCCCTCCGAAAATGGTTTTTAGTGTATCGAAGTCTGCGCTCTCACAGTTGGGTTCATCCCAAATGAGAACGCGCCTGTTAACTGTTTCTATCAACGGGAAGGAGACGTGCTTCAAGAAATTTCCGATCTGGCCATAATTTATAAAGCTCTCGATCACCGCGTCGAAAAGGTAATTTTTTCCGGAGTTGGGGGGTCCCACTACGAACAGATTGTTGACTTTTGGAAGGCGCTTGTCACAAATGTTAAAAAGATCCCTGACAAAATCGAAAAATCTGTGCACGCTAACTTGATAAACGATTAATTCTACTAAAATTGTATAATTCTCTAGAATGGAATAGCAATAGTTGGCTGGATTGTTGGAGGCAAAGAGGAGCCTATCGAAGGGGAGGGAGACTAACCAGTCGTAAAACTAAACGACGGACATCTCCGTGAAGTGGAAGTAGGCGAGGCGCTGCACTTGGAGCATGAGCTTCGTACTTGTAAACATCCAGCAATAATCCGACCGCAGCCACACAGGCGTATCAAAAAAGCGGTTGACAGGCGATATGGCATAGCACAATAACATAATAACGACAGGGAGCCGTTGCCTCGCATTTTTTGATGGAGGAGAAAGAAAAAAATTGAAAAAAATAACATAAGGAGGTTGAAGACCTTATTTTATCATCCATATGCCTTCCGATTGTCGAAACATTGTGAATGATACAAAGTAGGTACTGCGAAGAAATTTTACGTGAAAAGCGTTTTAAAAAAGATCCCGTGCAACCCTCATTTTTGTCGCCTCACCTCCACAAGCCTCCATTGGGTTTGAGTGACAATCTTCGCACTCCAACCAAATAAAAAATGAGCTTAAAGAATGAAATAGATCAGTGAGTTTTACCTTGTGAGCTCGAAGAGTTTTCCCTTCACACGCTAACGTGACATCGGTAAAGCTTTCCCTTTCCAAGAGTTGAGAAAACATGGTTTGTAGGTTGGAATGGTGATACTTCCACCTCAAACAATAAAGCTCTAGGCCCGCCATTGTGCTTCCTTGTTCACCAGTTGGAGCACTGGAAGACCAGTTAAGGTCCTGCTCACCTTTCGTCCAACTTTTGTCGCTCTTGTCTTCAGAGAATGAATCACTGCCACCTCCACTCGGCTCTTTCAAACTCTTCTGGAAAAAAAAAAAAAGGATGGACAGATTTAATATTTACCGAGCAAAAGTGATACAAACTCTAATTGATTGAAAGAAAAATTTTAAGTAAATCCACCAAAGAAAAAATTATACTTCAGGCAGGGCTGAGGACCAGATTGGGTCTGGGTCCAGGACTGCGAATCAAATACAGACCCTACTTTTGATCGATATCTGGACCTGAACCTGGACTCAAGCCAGTTTTGACTTCAAAACCCAGACCCGGATATCTTTGGACCCTGTCCCGACTGTTTAGGAACAAGCACTTAATAATGTACTAAAACAAGGTGCCCATCAAAGCAGTAATCTGCAATGAAAAACTAATAAGGTGCTTGCGCAACGCGACAGCACCTAAAAACCAAGGAATAAAAACGTCCACTTGTAAAACCAGTTACCTGACCAGAAAATCAGAAATTTAGATGCTGGTGCCGTTAGAAAAAAGAATTAAAAATCCATAGACTGATAAAGAATTCATGCAGTCAAAGGAACCTGTGAGGGGAAAAGTAAAATCAGAAAATGCTTCCTCCCAAGATAATGTCAACAGTTTCCGACTCACCAGCTGAAGTTGGTCAAGAGTCTGAGTGGGTAGATACAACTCGAGAGGTTACAACAGATATAATTTGAAATCCACCCTTGGCATACACAGAAAACACACAGGAAAATGAGCCCAGAACTCACACTTCGGGACAAATGTAGCACAGTAGATGAGCGACCTTGATCTGGATTAAATTAACACACAGAGACGAGTTTACGTTTTTGCGCAGCAAGCTGTATGATCTGTCATCAGCCTTCTTTCGCGAAACGAGCTCTATCAATGAGACATGTGGGTTCGTATCGACTAAAACGAAGCAAGAAAGCATTTTCAATAGCTTGATGTGAGGATGAAAAAGGTACCAGATATAACAAATTATGATTCGAACAAATCCGCATCAAAAGTTTCTTGTGACTCATGCGTTATTTCTAAAATCCTTTAAACAACCTTGACAACACTTGCAACAGACAACTTTGTTAAATACCAAAGTATACATTGACACCATCAGCAGTTTAAGACAAGACTTTTACCAACTGGCAGTCAGTTTCTGCAAGGAATAATAATAGTATAGACAAATATCTAGATATTGCTCCAGAAGACAACAGCCAGAAAAACCAGTGCTTGTAATTCTTTTTAATAGAACAAAAATAAAGAGAAAAGCAGTCACGGATAAAAAAAAAAATCAGTGCCAGGTAGAATACAACACACCAAAGTTCTGTTTGAGGCTCGTGACAACTCTGGCACAATGATAGCATCAAATGGAATAAGGCTAAAATCAAGCTTGAACTTTCACGTATTTTACTAGTTACCTACATACCAGCATACTTGGAAGTTTCCAGGATAAACGAAAGTGACAATGATTACGGCAAGCTTCAAGTTGCTAGTACGTACCCGATGAAGTCATCAAGAAGAAAACAGGACATTACCTTAGAAAAAGTACAGTCCCTACAGACCCATGCGTTCCCCTATTAATTTACAGTTGACGAATGGTTAATAATTTGGGTACTGTTAATCCATTGAGCTAAGTTCATGAATTTCAGGAATTATGTAAGATGAAAGATTCCGCAGTGACCACAGTATTCGGACTGACAATAAGGCTCTACCCGGAGTTAATGAATAAAAATAATTGCAGGGGATGTATTTAAGGAAGGGTGGCCTTATCACACATTAGGCTCATTTTTTTGATCAGAACTCAACAAACCACAACAGAACACTCTAGTTTTCTTACTGCCATTGGCCATCATTGTTAGAGTGTTAAATAGAAACAAAACAGCACACTCTAACCACTCTGACAAACCGCTCCACTGATCGCAATAACTTGCATTCCACTGCAACATAACTTTAACCTCGTCGAATTTTGAGTTATTCGACCCGTTGACTTAATGTGGCAGAAGTTTCATTTTGGAAAACAAATTAAAAAAGCCTCTCTTCAAAACATAACGCAGCAAATATATGACCGGCGTAATTCAAAAAAGTAAACAAAGGAGCGCGAGAATTTCGATGATGTCCGTTTTTTCTGGGATGCTTACACAAACCATATGCAAACAAGAATGCCTTAGAGTAACCAGTTCCATTGTGTTTCGTGCATAAGAAAAATTAGCCTTATATTGAAGAAAAGGGGCATGGCATTCTGTATTTATACTTAAGAGGTTAGAAGGTCTTTGGAACACTTAAGTAAGCCCCTCTATGAAATAAAGCAATGAAGTAGGACTGCATTCTAATGAATTGGTGACTAATGGTCGCACACAGCAAGTTTCAATGGACAATCTGAAGAAAATTCAGCAAACCAAATTATATCTGATACGAAACGAGAAAGCGAACTGTTACCTTGGGTGGTGACTCATTGATCATATTTTTTGGCTGGGGATACAATGAATCAGGGAAGGCAAAACAATTAACTCACAGGAACATGATTTCAAGACATGGTAGGGATGGCACAGGAATTTCATGAAAATCCCAAACGATACTGCAGCGGTTAAGAATAGCACCGAGCTCTCATCAGAGGCAAGGGGGTGTGAGAAAAATAACAGCTGAATTTCTCCAAATTAAAAATGAAATGAGCAACTAAAAAAATTAAGTTGTCCAGCAGTGAATTATTGAAAACCAATCTGCATAAATTTGAAGGACCAGTATTTCAGAAGAAGGGCTGAGACCATTTGACAGGCTCAGACGATAGATTTTTAAACTGCTCTAGAAGTTTTGAATCAACAAAAGCAATGTCAACAAGTAAATTAAGTAACATCATACACAATATCCACAACACTCGTTGATAAGCAAAATTCACAAATTTTGACCGTAATCACTGAAAAACAAACCTGGTTGTAATTATAATCCTGTGGGGAAAATTGCAACCCTTAATCACAATAAGTAAAAACAAACTTCATGAAGACGACAAGAAGTTGGGAGTTAGGATACTTAACACTGAGTAAAAAATAATGATGAAACCAGCCTTAGCTACATTCAAGAAAAAACAAGGACGAACGAATGGTTTAAAACAAGAAAAACAGGAGTAAATCCACAAACCCGATTCAAGTTTCGACTTCAACCCCTAACCACAATAAAAACAAACTACATGGAGACCACTAGGGGTTTGTAATCACGAAACTTCGCACGAAATATTATACAATCAAACCGCGGCTGTTTTCGAGTAAATTAAGCACAGATTCAGAATCGAAGAGATAAAAAACCGATGTAAACACTGCTAGCAACAATTTAAAACACCCGTATTAATGAAATATGAGTAAAAACACTTGAAAATAACCCATGTTACCGAGCGTGTGAAATCCGTATTTCAGCCAATAGATAGGAAAAATTGTTAAGTAACAAGGGGTCATTTAACTTCATCTAGAAACATGGCCGAAATAATATTGAAAACCGTACTCTACGAAAACTGTTTAAAGTTGAAGTATAATAATTTAGTCCGTACTGCACATACCTCGGAGAATAAATTCGAAAATGGTGTGATATCGATGAAATTCGGGCGATCCAATTTTAGCTGCGATTGTTGCTGCTGCTGTTGTAGAACAATATGCCTTTTCCCCTTGGCGTGCGCCTTTACGTCATGGAGACCACCATGGCTCACTGGAAATAACTTTTTACACAAAAGACAATAAGCTTTGTGCTTATCATTATCGACGGAAATCAACCAGGATGAAAATTCCTCTCTGGACGTCCATTCAGGAATAAACTTGCAGCTGCGGCGCTTTTCTTTTTCGGCCTGCGCCATATTTGCCATAATTAGTAGACGACCAATAAAATTTCTCCTCTAATAAGTCTACGAAATTTGAACTTAATTGAAAGAATATCCGACTCGTCCGAGCACTCTATCATCGTATCTCCCCCGAGGAAATTACGTCGACACGATAATACACTTTAAAAAAGTCGCAAGCACAACGGAATAGCACTGTATCACAAATATTAAAAAAAATAATAATAATAATTAAAATTTCAATAACAAATTTAAACGCGCCACACGTCACCAAAATTCACGAGCTTGGAACTTAGCGGGTGAATAAAATACAACAGCCGTGAAAAGAAACCACTCAAGTTACGAGATTTTTATTCGCTGGCCATAATTGGAACAAAATGGGGAAAAAGAGACCGAGAGAGAGACAAAAAAAAAAACAAAATAAAAAGTGAAGAAAGAGACAAAAAATGTCTTGCAACATCTTACTGCGTTCGGACGATTCTCGCTTTGTGCTCCAGTTCGATGAGTTTATAGCTGTGTAGATCATTTTTCGTATGGAATTTATCGCTCTAAATCAATATAAATTCATTTCTACTGTCTGTTGTCTGTTCTAGCTATATGTTAGAGAACACGCACGCGTTCATTTTGTAATTAAGAATTATTGTACTCTGATAAGACTCTAAGCCGATTGACTACCTATCTCATGTCTAAATGATGAACGCGTCAGTCAATTCTCATTTAATTTAACGCGCTTCTTTTTTTCCCCGTCTCGCCTGTCCCTCGTCCAATGTTTCCGAGTGGATATCGCATTGAAATTATCTTCCTTTTTTTTTTTTTTCAGTCGCCAGAGATCCGACCGGCATCACTTCCGGTAAAAATTAAATAGCCAAGACCGTTAAAGGGAGTGCAGAGGAGGGGTGGGGCTGAGAAGAAGATACACTTTTATGCTACACGGATGAATGTAAAATTCACAACACAAAAGTCTGTGAGGGATTGGCAATTGACAAGTTTAAAAGGTAGCGTACCTGTCATCAGGCCCACTCCCACTGCCCGCGCCTGACCTGGTTAGATGAAAGGAGGGGGGGGGGGGGGGGGGGGTGAGGTCCTGGTCCTGAGGACACCAAACAAAGGGGCCAAATCGCGGGGGCGACCACGCAAATAATATTGATAAGAAAAATCTCGATTTTTGGATGGAAGGGAGGGGGGGGGTATTTTTGATCAAAAGGCAGACTGCGAAAGTTGGATCTCCTCTCGTCTCCAGCCTTTTCCAACATCGAGTTTCCAGCTGATTATTTCGGGCAGAGCTGGTCCAATGGAAATAATCGATTTGACGTCTTCCGGTTAATTTTCAAAAGTAATCTGAATACCATTTGTTTGGATGGTAATCAGGCGTACCGAACTGCCTGCTGCATTGAAATCGACGTGTATTGATAAAATGGATTGCTGCCAAAACCCATCTCAAATCATTTTGGAAAAAAAAATCGATAGTATAATCGAAATAGATAGTTTGCCGAACTCTGTTTCAGGCACCTAGGTCTTGGTCTCGAGGCAGAAGGAAGGCCTAGAAAGGGTTCACTTCCTCGCAGAGAATTGGGGGAAAAAAATATTGGAGGCTGATATCCCCCCCCCCCGTTTAAAATTTTTAATTTTGATTTTGATTTCTTTGCGGAGACAATAGAGCTTTGAGCACTCACACGTAGTTTACGCAGTTATCAGAAACCAATCGCAAGGGGTGAGGGTGGGGGGCGGAGGGGCGACCTATTACATCTAAAAAAGAGACTGGGAGACAGGCGCTTTTTTCCTATTTCGGTGTATTAATACATATACCACGCGTAGCACTCATGAAATACTCAAATACGTGTAACATCTTTAAGTTAATGAAATGAAAAAATTGTTACCGGGGGCACACCCTCCGGACCTTCGCTAGAGGGCAATACAACGCCTCGGATTTTTTTTTATTTTTTCAATTTCAACCTTACATGAAATCAATTCTAAGCACTTTTAGAATGAGTAGAATTTGAAAATTAAAAGAGAAGAAGAAACCCGCCAATCAATTCTTGCCTTGAAAAAACAAAACAAAACAAAAAAAATGTAGATTTAAAAATATTGGTCTCTAATTAAAAATAATCGGACTTCAATCGGGCAGCAAAGGCGAATCCAGCCCGCACGAACGGGGGGGGGGCGAATTTTGGATTTTCGCCCCTAAATGACCCCCTTTTCTTGTTTTCGCTCTTGCTTTTCCCCTTCCTCTCCCCTCCATTCACACTTGTTGGGCCGAACGGGGGGGGGGGGGGGGGCGATCCCCGTATCCGCCAATGTCGGGCAGGCGTTTTGTTCAGTCTAGATAGTATACCTATGATAAACAAATTTTGGGCTCACCTCGGATGTCACGTGACGCCGGCGTGGCATGAAGTCATGATGCCGCCCTTTTCTCAGAGAGCGAGCGCAACGGCTTGTTCGAATGAGATCACACTTCGAAGAGCCTTCAATAAGGAAGAACGCAACCCGACATCATGTAAGTACGACCAGTTATCGCGAATAGCGTCTCTGTGAGTATAATGGTTTACACTGACTACGATTGGCAAAACCACGCGGACCATTGCATTGGAACCGTGATGTAAGATGGACCTATATACCAATGAAGTCTGTGGCGAGGCGTGCGATTTGGCAACTTTCCTTTTTACCCATTTAAACACATTAGAAAGGTCGAAATGCCTGGTCATCGCCGATGACTGAAGCGTTCGATTATTTTGGTTAATTTAAATGGAGAAAGTACATTGTTGCCAAATTTCACGCTTCGCCACTGAATGAAGCAAGTACGTGAGCGTGAGCCATCTCTTTTTTTAATGACCACAATCGTTTACTGTGGATCATTGTGTTTCACGGTGTCAGTTTTGGTAGGCGACAGTGAATGGGATGGGCCAAGCCTCTCCTGCGGAAAATCTGCGGGATTTCCCATTTACTTTACTCGGAGGCCGATCCTTGCAATTTCCGATTTTTGAATTGACTGAATAAGAATGGAAAACTGTGATTGATAAAAACGAGTCACCTACGTGGTTGCCAAGTTTAAATTACAAAACAGAATTTATCAAATTGGTTTTCAGCGATGTCCAAGACTGGCCTACAACCAATTAGATAAATTCCGCAATTTGATTCGACTTTCCTCCCTCCCACGTGACTCGTCTCCACCAATTACCGTTTTACATTGTTATCCAGTCTATTCAACAGTCGGAAATTTCAAGAAATCGGCTTAGAGCGCATGCTCTGAAGCTTGCAAATACTGGGACAGTAGGTGTAGGACGTGATTTGGGCTAAAAAGATGTAAAGCAAATACTCGAAGAAAAATTGATGAAACTGGGTCCTATTCCAGGAAACGTATCGAACATAGCGTATTTTTAACCCTCAATCGGCCAGGTTATTTCGAAAGGACGCCACTCCTCCTTTTATAAAGGGAAGGTAGTTAACTGTTCGTACTCAGGGGAGTTGAAATTGCCTATACGATACATTGAAGGCGCCCGAAGACATCCTATATTGTACATGCTTTCATCAATAATCGCGTTTATCCTGAATGAAGACTGGAACAATGTGAAGTAGACTGGAGAAGAAAAATGAGTATACTCGGGCTTGGCCCTTAAAGGGTTAATGTGCGATTTTATCTCTGCACTTAGAAGAAAACCCCGAAATTAAATGAAAATTACTGTAAGAGTTTGCCCTCAGAAAATTTTGAAAATTTACAATCTACAAAGTGTAATTGTTGCCGCAATAAAAGTTAATGAAGCAACTATCCTTTTCAGCACATAATAAATTCCTCATAGTTGTAAATACATAGAGTATGGACAATTGTGGTGGATATCTACGGAAATTTCTCACCTATATTCGTGAGAATATTATTTTTTTTTATTTTTTCTTAAGGATTCATGGGTGAAAATTGTCGCCACGCTAATAAACGCGGTAGCTGGTGAGCGAAAATTTGAAAGAGACATGAATGAAAACTATGAGTACGTATTTCCCTTGTAAATTTTGAGAATTGAATAAGTTCTGTTTAAAGAGAAATAACATAAAAATTAATACGGAAAAAAAAACAAACAAAAAACCGGTGAATAGATTCTTACAAACTGAAAGTTTTTCTGTGAGTAGTAAGAGATAAAAACTTGGTGATGATGATCATTATTTTATGCTTTTAGGATTTTCCAGAAGGGGGGGGTATGCCCCCCGGATTCCCTTCCTTCGCTAATATGCAAGGACGTATGTAAATCTCTTTCATATGGCAACTGTAACGTTCAAAAAAGGGATTTTTGAGATTGGAGTTGCCGATTCTTCCTTAAAACACCTGCCAACGTTAAAAATCAGCAGTTGTTTATCAACGAAAATGACGGAACTTTTAAATGGGCTACAGAATATGGAGCGTAATGGCCCTATGCCATGACGGAAGGGACAGAGAATGAAAGGCAGGTGGCGAAGGCGAGGCTCTTAAAAAAAAAAAAAAAAAAAAAAAAAAAAAAAAAAAAAAAAAAAAAAAAAAAAAAATACTACCCACCAACTTGGCTTCTCAACTTTACTTTTCGTCTGATCGGCTATTCGGCTCTCCTCTCTCCCTTTCTTCCCCTGACGCCCTCTCCCTCACCCACTCTTGCTTTATCTTTTATATTCTCTTTCTCTCGTCAAGTGGGGGAAAAATGGGGGAAACTGATACGAAGTCGAGACACGGCAAACCTTTAAATGCCTGCAGCGATAATCAATTTTTTTTATATTCGCTTTTTTTTTCTTTTTGCTTTTTTTTTCGTTTTCATCTTATTTTTCGTTTGTTTTCTTTTTCATATTGTTTTTCGTTTTTCGTGTTTCAGTTCTTTTTTTTTGTTTTCTAGGAATTTATTTTGCGTGTTTCGCCGCGCTTGCTCTAGTTTCGCTCAAATCAAGTAGAATCAGTCGAGTTTTAAAAAAAAAAAAATAAAAAAAATTAAAAATAAAGGCTCTTCCGCATAAATCGATGCTAGTTGTTTTCTGGCTCAAAAATAAATTTCTGTTGTTTCTTCTAGTATCGAAATAATCCAGGCTGTTCCTCTATTTATTTAAAAAATCCATGTATCTATCCATGTATCCATGAAAACAGTAGTCCAGTTTCCAGTTGCTCTCTCTAGTTTATTCTTACAAGCCAAGTTACTTACTCGTATTACAAGCAGATATTTCTCCTAAAAAGTTGGTTTTATTATTTTATTAGTTTTATATTAACGATTGTTGATTAATAGATCAACACAGGTCATCGTCTACCGGAAGAATGACAGAGTTGGGCAAATAGGAGTGTAATCGATTACACGATTACCTATTGGGTAATCGGTAATCGTCAAACCTTTGGATGGTAATTAAATGTATTTTTCACAAATCAATAGTAAACTTAAGGGTCTTTTCGATTAGATCTAATACTTCTGCATCTAATATGATAGGTGGCTGATTGAACTACCGCACTACTTTAAAGGCTTTTTTCAGACTGCCAACAATTTAAAAATATGAACATTTTTATTTCTTAATTTTTTATAATATTTTCTCTTTAAAGAACACTTTTTTGGGTGAGGGGAGTAGAGAGCGAGGTCTTTGTTGGACGCAGAGAAATATTTTCTTCAAAGTTAAACGCAAAGGATCGGTTTTCTACTTTTATTCGCTTTATTTTTTTTTCTTTTTCAGGTTCACTTAGGGGCTTCCCGCTTCCTCCCTGGCGATTTCATTGCCTCCTCCTTATCCAGACCAGCCGGGTGCACTATTTCTGATCCCGAGTGACTAATCCTTTTTAGTTCTTTTTCTCCCCCTCATCCTCCCCCCTCCCACTCATCCTCCCCCTACCCTTTCCCTCCCACTACCACTCACACTTGATACTTTATTCAATTACCCGAGACCTGGAGGCCTGCATATGCTTCTCTCGATTCTCTGTTTTGGACTCTTATTTCGATCGAGGCGTACCGCGTGATGGCGTCGCGTGCAATATGGCAACGTTCCATTCGGTTCATTTAACCCTTTATGGACTAAGCCCGAGTATACTCGTTTTTATTCTCTAATCTACTTCCCAATAATTCAGTCTTCATTACGGATGAATGCGACTATCGATGAAATCATGTACCTACTACCACAGAATAATACAATCAGAACGGAAACTCCTATAAGAGCCAATGGAAGCAAGTTTGGAATTTAATGGCACCAATAGGCAACGCTGTGGTCCTATATCCCAACATGGCGGACGTGTGTGATTTGTGTTGAAACTCATTTATTCCTGTAAATTCTGGAAAGAAATCTTAAGTTTCCGGCCTCACTTTTATTCTTTTGGCATTTCAGAACGAAAATTTCGCGGATCATGTCCTATATTTTTTTTTTCGCGCGCGAATCCAGATGTAAACATCCTAAATCCCAACATGGCGGACGCGAAACGACTTTGCTTCAAAATCCGACAGAGTTTCCGTTCTGATTGTATTATTTGTGCTACTACTAGATGAGATGTCTTCGGGCGCCTTCAATTCGTCGTATAGGCAATTTTAACACCCAAAAGTACGAACAGTTAACTACCTTCCCCGTATAAACGGAAGATTAGCGTTCTTTTGGAATAGCTGGACCCATAGAGGGTTAAACCGACCCAAGAGATCGAATTCAAGGACGTTCACTTTCAAGGTGCACTCAACTATTCGATCTGCTTCATGGAATAAAATGAACATTGAACAAACTGCAACGTTGTCTGCAGATTTAATTAAATCCACTGCATTTGCCTAAAATTTAAAATTTAATTTAATGTGGATACCCACTGATTGCGGCATCACGACATTTTATTTGATCAGAACAAATTTATCCAGAATGAATCGATTTTTAATATTATTATCGTCCTATGACGTGCATTATTGTGCTGGAAGAGTTGTCGACAATGAACAAAAGCAATCTCAATTTTAGAATTAAAGTATCGTTTCGATCGAAACGAAATATCTCAAAAATTACGTAATATCGATCGATCAAAACTTTGAAAAAAAGTTGGATGCATCGAAAAATGACGGATTTTTGCTGTACATTTAATCACAGTATCAACATTTTAGACAAATAATTCGATCGCTCAAAGTTTCCAAACTTTGGAGATTTCGATTTTGATCGCAAATTCGTGACATCGAAAAAATTAAGAAATTAAATTTCGTCTCTCGATCGTTGTCTCTGTCGTTATAAACGAATGAAAAGATGCGGTGGCTATACAGTTTGTCCAACAAAGTTCGTCCAACTGACTTTCAGTCCAAAGCATTTTATCCATCGATGTTGCCCAATACTTCTTGTCCAAACGACCAAACATTTCACCATCCACTATACAAAACTCCAACGTAAACTTAGGCCGATCGATACTAGTTTTTGTCCTCAAAAAGTTTTGTCATACTATGCAAGAATTGGCAACTCCTCTTTTCGGCCACTCCGACGAAAGACTAATCTGTGAGGTAAAAGTAATCAAATAAAAGAATATAGATTTTTTTAAGGTGATTTTTTTTTCATGCCAATTAACCTTGTAAAATTTAATTGAAAAACAAAAATTAGTTTTGTTAAGTCACCTACTGCGCAGAGGAATTTTAATAACATGAAACATCTATTTGAAACTTTACGAGCATAAAAATTAAAAAGCGGATCGACGTGTAATATGTATGTACTTAGACCTTTATTTTTTAAAAATTTGTCTGGACAAAACTTTAGAGGAGAAAAAATTATACCTGAAGTTGGACGTACCTACTCTGCCTTTGACCAAGACTAATTGGACATTTTCCTACGGGACCATTATTTTTCGGGACGAATTTGACTTTTGGACAAAATATACTTGTGGACCAAAAATTACATTGGACCAACTATGGTTTTGGACAAAAACGATTGGAAGAACTATCTGGCCATCAAAAGTAGAGGTTAAGTGCGTAGCAGCATTTTTATTGGATTTTGATTCTCAGCATTTGTAATTTATAGGTTTAACCCCTTAACTACCAGGTTACGAAGACAAATCAAATCTCATTGGGTCAAATTAAGTGGGTAGATAAATATTCCTACGCAGCGGTGCTGATTTTTGCATACACCATTGATTGAAGGCGCTTTAATAATCATTATTTTTTAAATTTAACAGTTTGAAGTCGCTACTGCTGTGAATACAAAACTAAAATTTTGCGAGGCAGTCCTTATTGCAGAAACGAGTATACTCGGGCGTGGTACTGAAAGGGTTAACCCTTGTAAATGGATAAAATATCATTGTTTCAATTATTGCTCAAACCACCGCACGCACTTTTTGGAATCTAGCCAATCTTTGTAAGCACCTAATTTTTCAGGGGGAAGCAATACATTCCGAGAAGATCATAATCAGAAGTCGACCGATCAATACAAAGTGGTTATTGCGCGAGAGCTGAGAAAAATTTCAGGTTGAAAGTCAGTACAAAGTACCTACAGATATAACTTGGCTGCAGCAAATAATGGCTTTGAAAAATTGAAAATACTTCAATTTTTCCAGTGTTTCCGTTCCTTTTTACTTTCTCACTCTAATGAAATTAGAAAAATTGAGAAAGTATTGCGATGGCGCAGAAATTTTCAAGGTATGTTGTTGCGATAGTTGGCCTCTCACGACTAAGTCAATCATGATTTTTACAAAATAATGGCCTCCCATCATGTCCAATACCATCAGAAAGAACATACTTCAATCATAGTCCCATATTTCTTAACCCTTTCTAACATAGAGACATATATGCAAAAAAAAATCTGTGGCGTCTGTCCGTCAGTCCGTCAGTCAGTCCGTCAGTCAGTCCGTCCGTACCTTCCCATAACTTTTGAAATATTGGTCCTTATGCTTCCAGATTTTGCACAGCTGTTGCTTTTGAGATTCCCCAGAGGCACTTTTTTGTTTTTTTGAAATTTCAAATTTTAGGTTAGTTATGGGGAAATGATTTCCATTGAAATCCATGGTAAAAAGGGCAAAAATGGGTAAAACTGGAATAATTCAAGTTTGGCTCAATCAATTTTGATGAAAGTTAGCAAAAAAAATCTGCATTCAGCCTACTATAAAATAAACCACACATAGTTACAATATTCAACCCTTAAAACCGTTTAAAAAATCAAAATAAGTGCGCTCGAGCCAAAAAATGGAATTATCGTGAGAAATTAATCTTTTTACTTGGAGTCAATCAATTATGGCTCCATGAATTTTGATGAAACTTTTGTACACTCAATCCACTATCAAAATGCTAACATATTTTGCTTTCTTAGTCACCATACACAACTGATAAAACCTTTTCAAGAGGCAATATAGGTGCTATTGAGAAAAAAATATGGGAATAAACGCAAATAAAAACATATTCCTATTAATTGGGATAGTTCAGGTTTGGTCCAATGAATTTTGATGAAAACTGGCAAATACAATCTACTATTAGTCTACAAAAGAAAGTATCCCTTACAGTTACAATATACAACCCTTAAGAGAGTTTAAAAATCAAAATAGGGTGTTCGACCCAAAAGAAGAATTAAAGTGAATAATTAATGTCAAAACTTGGAGTCAATCATGAATGAGATGAATTTTGATGAAACTTTGCACAAACGTAACATGTTACCGACCCACTAAAATATTTTTCTCATACAGTCATCATGAAAAACCTTTAAGACCGTTTCAAGGGGCAATACAGGTGCGATCAAGCAAAAATCTTTTAAACTAAGCCAATATAAATACAAAAATAATATTTGGAATAAGTAATTCAAGCATGACTCAATTAAGTTCGATGAATATTAAAACAAAAAGTTTGCAATCTGCCTAGGCATATTTTTTTTCCATGTATATAGCTACAATCAACAACTCTTAAGTCTGATACTGTTTAAAGGCAATATAGGTTCCATCAAACCAAAAAAAGAACGTATAAGAAAAATTAAATGTATAAAGAAGAGTCAATCAAAAATGGCTGGATGAATTTGGTTGAAATTTTGTGTACGCAGTCAGCAAACAAAATACATCTTTGGAGGTGGTTTAATCTGCTAAACTAAAAATTATTTTGAAGATCCACCATTTGAAAGAAGGAACCAAAAAGTGTATTTATTGGAGGAAATGCAAGAATCAATATCGATTTTGACGAGCTATAAAAACTAAGGAAAAAAAGCAAACTCCAACAAATAGAATGAATGCAACTTAAAGAATAAGAACTTATTGGAATCTGGAATTAATCTAAAACATGTTGAAAGCAACATCAGATTAGAATTGAGGGGTCTCAATTAGCCTTCAATTGATGAAGTAGGCAACTTTTCGTACAGCTTCTCTACAAATTTGCAAACTCTTCGGATTGAAGGCAGAATTACGTCTAGAGATGAAAATATTTGATAAATACTTGTGGGTCTAGTGGTCTCCCCTAGAATTCTAAAGGGGGGTCTGGGGGCCGCCCCCATAACTCTAAAGGGGGGTCAGGGGTCTCCCCCCCAGAATTCTAAAAGGGGGTCTGGGGTCTCCCCCACCATTTTAAAGGGGGGTTGGGGTCTCCCCCAACTTTTCAAAGGGGGGTCTGTGGGCCGCTCCCACATAAAAATGGTGTGAGAAAGTGTTCGTAGGGTATTCCCTACAGTTTATTTGCAATTAATAAGGGGCACCTATAGAGTTATAAGCATCAAAATGGAGCAAGTCATATTCCCATTTTTGCTTCTTGTTTTTAAGTCAAGTGTCAAGCAGTGGCGGCTCGTGCGATTTTCCAACCATGCAATGCGCCCTTAAAACTTAGGTAAAAGAATCGATTCTTGAGCAGGTTGCGATACGCAGCCTCATGAAGAGTTGGTTATTTTGCATTCATTTAAAGAGAGGAAAAACACTGTTGCCAAATCGCACGAGCCGCCACTGCGCTCAAGATTCGAACGCTGTTTGGCGCATTTAGCTTTTCAAATAATTTTTTTTTTAACGATTTAAATTGCAGCTTCTTACTAGGTTATAAAAAAAAGAATAAAGAAAAAAAAACCCATGGGGGTTGTTATAGTGCAAAATTACTTTCGGATTTTCCGCAAAGGGGAAGGGGTGTCTCTCACTCCAATTTTCTGCTTTTCTGCAACTGATGATGACGTGAAAATCTATTATAGAGACGCTCGCTAAATTATAAAAACGGGCAACAAAATGATCAACGATGTTGCTGAAATGAAGAAAATTTGCTAAAAGTATGGCTGGCTCATTAGAAATTAGGAATCCACGAAGAAAGGGAGATTGGGGGGGGGCACCTAATTTTTCAGTGTCAATACTCCTCGCGTCTTCAACAATTTGTTCAGCTATAGAGACGGTCTATCCTGGTGTAGAATCACTTGAAAATAACGTTGCAAGCATTGAACAGTTTTAAAATTGACTCACAAAATCGCAATAAATTCGTTTAACAAAGTTCCAAGATGGCGGTCAAAATGAGCGGGCCACAATGGGGGAGTCCCATCTAATCGCAACTTCCTACATGCATATATGTACGTATGCTGAGAAAAGTGATTCTTCATGGAGAAACCTGCAATTGGATGGGACTCCCCTATTGTATGATCAGCTCATTTGACCGCCATTTTGGATTATCCTTAAAACGCCTGTTGTGGGCTAATTCGTGGCTTTTGAGACTTTTGAATGCTTCCAATGTAACAATCAATCAATTTTTCTCATTGGAATCGAACCCCCCCCCCCCCCCCCCCATAACGCTCCAGCTAAAGTTTGCGACAGACTCATTGTTGCACCATTAGAGCAACATGGCAAGTGTCTAGTCGTAGCCCCCCCCCCCCCGCGGACCCCGCATATCAATACATTAATGTTCGATTTGGCAACAGTAGCCCACCTATAATGGTTGGCGAGGAGTAGCGGAGTCCGGAATGAATATGAAGCACATAGTTGCCAAATTGGGATAAAAATCAGTAGATTTATCATCAGAGCCACTACAAAATCTAGCTATTTTTTTGGCCTGATCTGGGAACTCCAGGACGAAACTTCGTTGGGCGCAACCGGAGAAGAAACTGGGAGAGAAAAGTGGAAAAGAGGGGGAGGGAATATCCTGGCATTTCTAAAGCCGAGTGGGGAGCTGAGCTTATAGTTTTCAAAGATCAAGTCCACTTGGAAGTAGGTACTTACATAACAAAGTCATCAAAATAGTTCTATCGCCGACAAATCCCTTGTCAACGTATATTCACTGTCCAATTTTTTTTTTTTTTGTACATGAATACATCATTTTCCGTTCTATATTTTAATGGTTCACGTGTCACGTGTTCACTTTGCATTCGCTTCACTCTTAAAATTGAACCAAAACCTTAGATCAATAATAATATTTGAAGAAGTTTTAATTTTTATTTTCCTTCTACCCCTCTCCCTTTCTGGTTCGTGCGATATGGCAACAATGATTTCTCTCATTTAACTCTATAGGCATCGAATCAATAGTGAATCGCTAGTGCATCAACAATCGATAGAGATTCAAATGGATGAGGAAAATTATTGTTGCCAAATTGCACGAGCCGCCACTGCTCCCTATCTAAAACCTAAAGAGTATCCCCAAATCGGGGAGAGCTAAAATATTTCTGCGCCAACAGACTGACCTGCATTAAGTGATCATATATGCTCATTACTAGGGGAGGGGGCGATACGTACCCATCCCTACTGGCAATCGATTGTTCAGAAAAATACCTCGAAAACACTCCACATTTGCACAACTCAGATTTGCACCCGGGAGCACTCAGGTAATGGAGCTCTTGCGAACTTTAGCTACACGGGATTGAAGAGTTGATTCTTGCATAAAAACCTGTAAAAATGACGATGAGTACACTAAAAAATCACGAAATTCACTCTCAGAATCGAGCTTAATGGCGGTTCGACGCAGGTATCATGGGAGATTCCTATCTAAATTGAGACATACCTCTGTGTTTCCAAAGAGAAAGTGGCATATTAGATAGGAATCTCTCATGATACCTGCGTCGAACCGCCATCACGATCTTGCCATTTATGTAGTTATGTCGGTTTCTTACTGAATGTTAAACTTTCTCAGTGTGACTTTTGTGATTTTTGCTGGTTTTTTTTTACATCAGAATGGACTATTCATTTGCTCACAGCAAAAGTTTGCAAGAGCCCCATTATATTTTAGTCCCCCCCCTCGGATTTTGAGTGAAGTGAAAATTTCATCCAAAAATTGCCAGAATTCTAATCATGAATTCCGTACAGAAATGCTAGAAATTTGAACAGGGATTCTGCCGATTCTGGCAAATTAACTACCATTTTTTTTTTTTTTTTTTTTTTTTTTTTTTTTTTTTTTTTTTTTAAATTTCCAAATGAAAAATGCCGAGAGCTCCGATAAACGCAAAAATCATCATCCGATGAGCCAGAAATTTCCGTAGGAACTAAAAATGTTAAAATTGTGTACATTTTAAGGAGAACTTTTCTCGCGGCATGACGAAGGGAGCCCACGTGATGGAATTTTCAAATGATCAAGGCGAGAGAAGTGTTGCCAGATTTGAGGATAAAATCCTCAATGAAAAATATACGGCCTAGATCCTCCGTACATCTGGCAACACTGAGCGAGAGTGCAAGTGGTTGTCTACGGTTTTCGGATACTCGAAACGCGGCCGCGGCAAGCCCGCCTCAGCCCTCTCAGAGCTCGACCGAACTCGGCGCGATGCGATGTGGCTACGCGGGGGTATGCATTTAGTATACATCTGTATTATACAGGGTGTCCCAGACCACCCGGATCAAGCATTTTTCTCGCAAACGGCTGATAAAAAAGTTTTGAAACAAAAAAGTCAGTTATAGGGAACCGACTCTAAATTTTTCGTTACTAATATTTTCAAGAGACCCCGACAACCCCTTGGGGCATTTTGGGGGAGGAGGGAGTTCAAACTCATTTTTCAAGTTTTCTTGAAAAAGTTTGCAACAAAGACATTAAATTCAGTTTATACTCTTAAAGTAGAGACACTTTCCAAAATTTTTGCTCCTGTAAATTTTTTCTGAAAACCCCAAATGTTTGAGTCAGAGGGGATTTTTTTAAAAAATTTGAATCGGCCTTCGTGACCATCCTGTTAAAAAATTTCAAAAATATTGACACATTCTGAAAGAACAAATCAAGATCTTTCGAGTGATGTGCCACATGTTACCTTAAAATGAAAAAATTAGGTGTTTTTTGCCATTTCAAAATGTTGGGGCTTAAATGGCACAAACAATGGAATCGAGCAAATTCTTTCATTAAGCCACAAACTTTCGATATGGCTAAAAACACCTTACTTTTTCACTTTAAGGTGACATGTGGGACATCAATCAAAAGATCTTGATATGTTCTTTCAGAATCTGTCAATATTTTTGAAAGTTTTACAACAGGATGGTCACAAAGCGCCGAGTCAAACATTTTCAAAAAATCCCCCTAAAATCAAAAATTGGGGGTTTTTGGAAAAATTTTATAAGAGCAAAAATGTCGGAAACTGTCTCTACTTTAAGAATGTAAACTAATTTTTATAACTTGCTGAAGACTTTTTCGAGAAAACTTGAAAAATGTGTTTAACACCCCCCCCCCCCCCAAATATGCCCCAGGGGTTGTCGGGGGCTCTTAAAAATATCTAAAATGAAAAAGTTGGGGTTGGTTTTCTTTGAATTTTTTCTTTCAAAACTTTCCAATCAGACGTTCGAGAAAAATGCCTGATCCGGATGGTCTGGAACATCCTGTAGGTATATTCTGTTGTATGTACTCATGTATACCTACTCTTTTTCGCAGACGCGGTGGCGCTGCGAGGGCGGTGAAGGGAGGGGGTTGCAATGTCCGACCCGAGTCGACGCGATGTGATGTCCGTTCCTTGGCCTGCGACTTGCGAGCGAGTCGCGAGCTCATGGAGCCGGGCCGGCCGGCACGGAGCTACTTCTGATCATGCCTCTCTCTCTCCGTCGCGACACGATGCAGAAATGCAACCGCTCTGCTGCACTTGCAAACTGCACCACGACCGTATCGCATGGAAGTCAGCGTCTGGCTCATGGACGGCTCACAGCCCATGGCTCACTACGGCCGAGCTGCCGGGGCCCGTCGCAGCGTGGCGCGGCAATTCGGCCAAGAAGATCCGCGGAACGGTATGGATGGATGGAGGAGTGGGAGAGGGGTGCGGTGTGATGGTTGGTCGGTCGGATTGGAAGGTAGAGAGAGGTATGGTTAGGTATGGTGGTATTAATGGTATTAATGGTATATAACTGCGTTGAACGAACCCCGAGAGGACCGCCTCAGATTGGTTGGCCGCGGCCTCTTCTCCGCTCGCGCAGCGCATCTCCGTTCGTCCGTCGATAATAAACCCTCCGTGCATTTCCTTCGGTTTTCCATGCCCGGCAAGTCTCCTACGCTTGCTCTTTTTCGCCGATGCATTTCCACAGTTCACTAAGAGATTGCAGCGATGCCGATCTTTGCGCAAAAAAAAAAAAAAAAAAAAAAAAAAAAAAAAAAAAAAAAAAAAAATTCAACAGGCATGAGGTATCGGAAAAGCGTGAGGCAGACGGGGGGGCTTGAATTAACGATTTTTTTTTTTTTTTTTTTTTTTTTTAATCAATGGGTCTGTTGCAAACTTTTGCTACACTGACTAAGAGAGTTTAATCCAATGTGAAATCACCTGAAAAGTCCATTGGTGGCATCAGAAAGTCAGAAAATGCAATAGTAAACTCAAACAAGAGGCGTTTAATGAAATCCAAGATGGCGGAGAAATATCCAGCAAAGGACGGGGCACATTCCTTATGGGAAATGGCCCCTTGCCAAAAGTTGATTTTTTTACATGGATCGACGCCGCTCGTTGAGCTGATCAAAAGTTCTCACGGCACCAAAAAAAGTTACCGTGCCGTTTTCGCGCAATTTAAGCTCAAAGTTGAAAAATAACAATAGGAATCGGCATGAGTACGGAGTGCATTTCTCGGAATAGGACGGGTGATCGGCGTTTCTGTCTCTCGTAAAACAATACCATTGTTCACAGTCGGACTGACCGCACGCACATATAGTGTCCGTTCCTCTCCCTTATACCCTTTCACACATTTTCCTAAGATGAGGCTTTTGGGTGGAGGGGAATGCGGTCAGTGAGTAAAAGGAAAATGTGTGAAAGAGTATAATAAGGGAGCGGAACGGACTCTATACAGTATACGTGCGTGCGGTCGGTCCGACTGTGAACAATAGTATTGTTTAACGAGAGACAGAAGCGCCGATCACCCGTCCTTTTCCGAGAAATGCACTCCGTACTCATGCCGATTCCTATTGTTATTTTTCAACTTTGAGCTTAAGGTGATTCTATGGCAAACTCCCGAAAATTTTAATCCGATATATGGCGTTACTTGTCGCTGGCTCCGAAAATAGCCTTTTTTTGACGGTTTTCGGCTGATTTCTCTGAACAGACGAATAAGAGACGAAAAATCGGAATGTCAGCACCTGCTTAATTTTTTGCTTGATTTTTTGAGCCATAAACGGGCCAAATTGGTTCTAAAATAAAGGCGAAAGTATGCAAAGAAAAACTCACGTGTAATTTGGAGTTGTATCAGTAAAGATTACAGGTTTCTGTTTCACCTGTAATCTTTACTGATACAACTCCAAATTACACAGGCTTTTGTCTTTGCATACTTTCACCTTTATTTTAGAACCAATTTGGCCCATTTATGGCTCAAAAAATCAAGCAAAAAATTAAGCAGGTGCTGACATTCCGATTTTTCGTCTCTTTTCCGTGTGTTCAGAGAAAACAGCCGAAAATCGTAAAAAAACGGTTCTTTTCGGAGCCAGCGACAAGTGACGCCATCTATCGGATTAAAATTTTCGGGAGTTTGCCATAGAATCACCTTAAATTGCGCGAAAACGGCACGGTAACTTTTTTTGGTGCCGTGAGAACTTTTGATCAGCTCAACGAGCGGCGTCGATCCATGTAAAAAAATCAACTTTTGGCAAGGGGCCATTTCCCATAAGGAATGTGCCCCTTCCTTTGTATGCATGCACCACGAATATCTAAGGATAGCCAACCTCACAATATTGATCACAACCAATCACAACGTAAACAAACACATGACCTCTACTTCTAGTGAGGTTGTCAAAGTTGGATATCCTTGGATGTTCGTGGTGCATGCATCCAGATTGTTTGATATTTATCCGCCATCTTGGACTTAATTAAACGCCTCTTGTGAGTTTATTATTGCATTTTATGACTTTCTGATGCCACCATTGGACTTTTCGGGCGATTTTACACGAGATGAAACACTCTTAATCGTTGTAGTAAAAGTTTGCAACAGATCCATTGTCAATGAATCAGTGGTATGGTGTAGGTACACAGGTATGGTAGAGGAACGCATGGGAACGGACCGGAATGCCGCCAAATCCGCAGCCTGTCCGCTGCTGGTCCACCATCGAATTCGTTTAGGCGGTTTCAAACGTAAGTATAAAGCGTCATATGTCGCGTCGGTAGTACCAAACAAAATTTCCTTCAATGAACTCTAGACCATCACATCCGCTGATAAAACGGAGGCTTATCGATGTTGTTACGGAAGCAACATTTTAATAATCCGAATTAAGTGTAACTTTCTGCGATACGTTCCTTCAATTTCGAGTGTAGGCAACAATATTACTGCCACGTAGGAATAGTTACCTAATCAAAAATCAAAATAATTTGGTACCACTGATAAAATCACTGAATCGCCTAATCGTTGTTTTCATCTGCTTTATATATTTTGATGAGTTGCACTGCAACAATTTTCCTATTAATGGGGCTGTTGCACACTTTTGCTTTAAGCGATTTAACAGTCGATTCTGGTGTAAAAACCTCGAAAAATAACAATGGCAGCACTAACAACTTCCAAAATCCACTCTTAAACTCAACAAAGGCTGTTATTTGCGAGGGCGTAATGGTGGCCGAGGGCAGTAACAATGGGAGATTCCTATCTTAATTTCGTCACTCTTCCTATGCTGACAAGGATGATTCATAGGTAGGTAATTAGTCATCAGAGTGATGGTCCACATCCGATGAATGGTACCACAACACCTATAGTGACACTGCGGTGTCACATGAAAGTCGTCTCTTATTGCGGTCACTTCTTCATAGAATTATAGGATTGTTAGGGCAGAATCTCACATTGTTACTACCCTCAGCCGACATTACGCCCGCGCAAATAAAAGCGTTTATATTGTTTAGGAGTGGATTTCGGAAGTTTTTAGTGCTGCCATCGTTATTGTTGGAGGTTTTTACGCCAGAATTGACTATTAAATCGCTTATAGCAAAAGTGTGCAACAGCCTCATTGCGCAGCATCTAACGATTACGCTCAACTGTACTATTATTTGATTACGCGAGGATTATCTTGAATTCAGTGGCGTTGCGTGCAATTCTGCACCGTTGCAGTTCTTCCATTTAAACTCATGAAAAAGATCGAAGTATTGGGTATGTTCGGTGAACACCTTCGTATTCGACCTTTTACATAGATTAAAATTGACAAAATACAACGTCGCCAAATTGCACGCTACCTACGCCACTGCTTGAATTCTTAACTGTCAAAACTTTTTCGTTTGTAAAAGTACAATCATGTTTTTTTGTTTTTTTGTTTTTTGTTGTTTTTTTTTTTCAGAGACAAATAGAGATGGAGCACTGACTGGCTGCAGCTGAGGAACTCTGAATTCTCGCGGATTCAACAAAACAACATTCAACGTCGCATGGTGTTGAATCATGGTCAGCACCCTCCTCTTCACTTCCCGCCCCCCCGTGTTTTCCGAACGTCACCATTCAACACCATGCTACATCTTAAGGTGTTGACTGTTGTTTCACATGTTATTTTGTTGAATCCCCGAAAATTCAGTGTCCCTCAAATCTTCCCTATGTATTTTAATGTAGTGCTCCGTCTCTATTTGTCTCTGTTTTTTTTTTTTTTTTTTTTTTTTTTTTTTTTTTTTTTGGTCCGTTGCGTTGTGTTTTTTAAAACTACTGATCTTAAGTATTTCTATTTGAGACATCCTAGAAGAAAGGAACTGAATCAAGAGTCTTATCGTTTCATGTAAATTAAAGTGAGACGGAAAGTCTGACTCACAGACCTACGACTTTGATAGGTCACTTCGACAGCGGCAGCGGTCTGGCAAATTCTTTCGTTCATTTCCATGATTGATTCCTTAACCTTTCTTTCCTTCGTCGCTTTCTTTTCTTGAGCCTTGTCTTCGCCTTTGCGAAAGCCTAAAATTGACAACTAATCAGTAATCAGAAGTCGATGCACAATTTTTTGCCCCCCCCCCCCCCCCCCCCCCCCCCCCCCGAGGGACTGCAAGTATCCGCGACCTCCATCAAAACTTACGCCTCCTCACTCGGCACACGACGCTGACACGGGCGAACTTCAAGGTAGATTTTAAGTTTTATAAAGTTAGATGCATAGAAATAGGGCGGATTTCAGGTATGTTACAAACTTACTTGCGCCACGAAGTGTGATATGATTGGTTAGTTCGCAGCAAGGTATATGGAAGAACAGGTATGGACAGGAGGCGGGGTTTAAGGGGCTTTCGAGTTTTCCCGCCAAATGATGACGACACGCTTGCTTTGGCGATGACGTAGCCGTCACCTACTGCAGTAGCAAGAGATGGGGGAGGCGAATTTTATCGCGACCGTCTAGAACATCTGTGACGTAGCCGTCACCTACTGAGATAGGCTCCGCCTCCTGTCCATACCTGTTCTTCCATATACCTTGAGTTCGCAGGGTCAATAAATGTGGCGACTCCATTTGACGAATGTCGTTTCCCGGTTCACGATCGCTGGACGCTGATTGGAGAATGGGTGAACCTAGAATCCCCATCTATGAAAGAGTCAAGACACGTGAACAGAAGTGAAGAAGAAGAAGGTGTCTGAGGAGCCTGGAGGCGCGCCTCTTGTTTACATTTTTATCCAACGATCTTCCCGCCAAAGATTACTTATACATGTATTCGTGTGTAAGTAATCTTTGTTAGGTCAACCTAACCTCCAATACTCGTTGGCTTCACTACCTGTTTTAAAAGTAATGCGTGAATTTTATTCTGTTCTGAACACATTTTCATCCATTTCTAATTCAAATTTCATCAGTACAAGCTAAAAATGCCGAAAGTTTCCTCAAAGCTGGGCTGCAGTGAAGGTGGTTCCATGAAGATGTAAACAAGAGGCGCGCCTCCAGGCTTCATAGACCCCTTCTTCTTCTTCACTTTTCAGCAGCCAATCAGAGATGGAACCTCGTATGGCGAGACTCTTTCATATATAGGGACACTCTAGGTGAACCGATAAACGTTGCTAACATACAAACTCCCAAGAGAAGTAAAGTACTTATACCTCGCACTATACCGTCCAAATTAAGAATCTACCTTGGCAAACTTGAAAAAAAAAATGAAATTCCTGTGATCTAGGTCCGAGCGACAGTTTCGTTTGACGCATTTTTGTTGTTTTTTTTTTTTAATCATCGAAAATTCTTTGTCATCGGGGTCCACACTCCACAGTCCTTCCCCTCTCTCCCCCCATAGATCCATTTGCAGGGCGGGGAACGGAGAATATTAGGGCAGAAAGAGCTCGCGACGGGGGGGGGGGAGGGGAGTACGAGTGTGACAAATTATAATGTCATAGTAGGATTGATAAAACCTTGAGAGTTGAACGGACTACCATACCATACCGTTCCCCGTATGCCGCCCCTTTCCCCCGTTCCCGAGTCTCATTTTCAAAGACGAACGGAGGAGGGAACGCGGGGAACGCGGAGCAGAGGCTTGGATACAGAAACGAGAAAAACTCGAATTTCATAGTCGAGATTTTTCATGTTTATTTTTTTTTTCTTTTTAGTTTTTATTTTTTTATTACTTTTTCCCTTCCAATTCCCTTTATTCCGGGACGGAAGTGTGTAGAGATTTTTCTGGACGAAGTTCCACGTTCACTCGGATCGAATGTGTCTCGGAGTTGACGAACGGAGAGGCGATTTCCGTGTTTTTCCTGGTTGTTTTTTTCTCTAGGAAAGGATGCGGCGTTGCCAATATACCTGTATGGAAAGGTGCAATTTTCTGACTGGCTCTGCGGTGCTAGTAGCCTTTTTTTTTTTTTTTTTTTTTTTTTTTTTTTTTTTTTTTGTGTTAAACGACACATCGCCAATGTACGTATGTTTTCTTCATGTAGATACTGCGCTTAATTGAAAGTTTCAAAAATCGAAAAAATTGTCAAACTTGACATTCGATCACTTTTCTCTTAATCGAAAGGTCTCTGAGAGACGCATCTTTTGGCGCATAGTTCAAATCAATATGTCGTTTCAATCAAAATTGATGAGGCATTCAATAAACTGATCCACCATGAATTACATCCCAAAAACTGGCAACATGATGGTTTTTGAAACAGGCGCTGAGTATAATCAAACCTTCCTGGGAGGAAAAAAAGAGATAGGCAACATCAGAGTATTATACTTGGAGCTCCCGCTTAAAAGTGTCAGATTGTTTGTATCAAACGCTTGTTTCCAAATTTTTCGAGCTATTTTTTATGCTTTTTTTCGGTTCTCATGCGTCGCGCCACGCTCCTATCTTTGGAAGAGGAATAAGTTATCTGGCTTCTCGAAATCGCACTCCTCCTCTCTCCACTCTTCCGGCCTGAAAAAAAAAAAAAAAAAAAATTAAATTGAAAAAAAAAAAAAAAAAAACACTATCTTCTGTGTACCGCCGTAGCCAAGCCTTTAGTTTTTCCTTCCTCGTCCTCTCCTCGCCCTCAGATAAGATGTTGATTTTAAAGTGCTCGCACTTTTTTTTTAAGTAAATTTTTTCATCGCAGTTTCCTCCCATTTTGATACCACATAGTTCTAATTTTATGATTTTTATTCTCAAGTATTCTCAAATGGACTGATTTTGATGAAACAAAAAAGTCTAAATTAAGATGTTTAAAAATGTTTATTTTTGTTCGAGACTATTATAATTCCTACTTCTTTAGTGGCGACAGAGAGTAGCGAGTCAATAATAATATATATACATCGACTGTTTCAGTGAAGAGCGGGGAATTTAAAATCGTGAAATCTGATTGGCTTATTGATGCTTTTTCAAACGGAATAAATCCAATACTTCTGATTGATAATTAAATTTTGAATTTCCCCCCTTATCATCAAAATAGTCTATCGATTGACGTTTTTCTCCCATTCGAATCTATGAAAAAGTGTCGATAGTTCGGAGATCTCCCCCTCCCCTCCTCCACTAATGATTGACTATTTTCCATAGGTTTAGACCTATCGAACTTTATAAGCCACCGATTTTAGTTAAACAAAACTGGGCCGGTAATATTATTTAGATCTCTGATCTCTTATTTTAAAGTCATGCATTTTCATTCTTTGATAACATTTGTTTGCTAATTTTTATTGAAAAGCGAGAAGTGTTGAATGATGCGAGTCAGCTGATGGTAATGGGCTAACCAGTTGAGATGGAAGGGGGGGGGGGGGTAAATATGAACAGAAATTACCGAATATTCCGGACTCTAGGACCAAAGGAGCTGAGACCTTCCGTTCACGGTTCATGAGACGTAAAGGGACTGTGTTTTTTTGAAAATTACTCGGGGAGATAGGAGAAGGAACAAACAAACTAGACAAATTAAATAAATTAACAAACAATTAACGAGACAATTTAAGATTGAAAATTCATGGTACCTCCGTGTAGCCAAGCCTGTTTTGAAGGTTATCAAAATAGCCGTTTATAAGCAGGTGTCTTGGAGAAAGTTCGGCAATGAAGGCCACTAACTCAGGTGATACTTTATTGACACTAAGTTTTGCTCATTTCAAGCTAAACGTTCAAAAAGTAAAGTGACAAGCTTCATCGTATTTTTTGGAGGAAGGAAGGTGACAATCTAAAAAAAAAAGAAAAGAAAGAAAGAATAAGATCGACCAGAAAAAATATGATTTAATAAAATGGGTTTGTTGTAAACTTTTGCCGCAGCCTGCAGTGGTAGAGAGGACCCATTTCTGGTGTAAAATCATCTTCTGGCATTGGGCGAGCATCGTAAAGATCCAAAATTGACTTACAAACTCAATAAATGCATGTTACGTAAATAATTAGTAACAATATTTAGTGTATTGATTCATAGTTTATTTAACCAATATTTGATAATAATAAACTTACACAAGTAAGATTTAATAGTTGTATATATTTTCTTACTATCGTTGGAGAGGAGCTTTTTTGCTCTATTTTAGTCGTGATAAGCACAGACAGATTATTTTCACATAGAAGTTGCTGCAGAGAGGTTATTCTAAAAGCATATGACCAAATAAGCTGGAAAAATGCTTGACAATGCATTTAAATAAGTATAATTAAATTCTCAGATGGCGGTCACATGAGTGACAATCATAAAAGGAGAGAGTCCCATCTAATTGCAACTTTCCATGCTAACATAAGAAAAATTATTCATAATAGAGAAAGCTGCAATAAGATGGGACTTGCCCAAGGTTATAGATTGAAGAGGTATGCTCATCTGACTTGGCGCCACAAATTCAGCGGCGCGTAGTTCAAAATCACTGCAGGCAAGATGGCCGACAAAAGCAGAGAACGTTTACTCTTTGCTGAAAACATTAGGCTGCCTTCTGCAGGAAAGCAGAAAACAACCCAATGTTTTCTGCAAAGAGTATACGTTTTCTGCTTTTGTCGGACATCTTGCCTGCAGTGATTTTGAACGGCGCGCCATTGAATTTGTGGCGCGAAATCAGATGAGCATACCTCTTTAATCTATAACCTTGGGACTTGCCCATTGTGATCTACTCATTTGAACGTGTCATCTTGGGTTTCTCTTAAAACGCCTTTAAACCCTATGGACCAAGCCCGAGTTGACTCGTTTTTCTCCTCTAGTCTATTTCTCATTGTTCCAGTATCATGATTCCAAATAAACGCGATTATCGCAAAAAACAGCTACAAGATACGATTTCTTAGGGCGCCTTCAATTCATCGTACAGGCAATTTCAACTCCCTTGAGTAGGAACAGTTAACTACCTTCCCAATTAAAAAATGGAAAAGACTTTTTAAGACTTTTTGATGCATACAATATGACTTTAACAGAAATCGGCCTTCCATAACGCCGCGCCGCAGCAAAAGTTTCCAACATACCCAATAACTTCGTGTTCAGGTCAGTAGAACTCAAAGTGATATAGAACCAGTGGCGAATCCAGCCCACCCGAACGGGGGGGGGAGCGAACTTGGGATTTTTGCTCCATAGTGACCCCCTTCTCTTTTTTTTCGTTCTTGCTTTCCCTTTCCTCGCCCCTCTTTTCCCACTTTTTGGGCCAAACGGGGGGGGGGGGGCGGTCGCGGGTAGCCCCCTTCGTCACCCCCTGTATCATTGGCGGATCTAGCCCTCACGAACGGGTGGGGACGAACTTGGAATTTTCGCCCCCGGTGACCCCTTTTTCCGTTTTACTCTCCTCTTTTCCCCTCCTTACACCTCCATTCCCCCCTCTTTTCCCCAATCTTTGGTCGAAGGGGGGGCGATCGCCCCCTTCTCTCCCCCCCTCATGTATCCGCCAATGCCCTGTATCCGCCAATGTATAGAACAATAAGGGACTGGTTCTGCGGAACTTACTAGCGGCGTGATGCTTGTCAATTTTTTTCCTGAAAGCGCCAAAAAGTTCATGCGATTGAAGCGTTTCTCAGTGAGAAGGGTCCATAAAACATGAGGTGTGCTCTTTTAAAGAAATCGGTTTCACCATTAAATTGGGATTTTTTCAGAAAGAGCATATCTGATTACTAGCCCCTCTCCATCAGAGATCGTTTCAATCATCGATGTCCCAGCAGTAATTTTCCATTTGACGTAATAGTGAGAACACAGATCTAAAACGCACTCGTCTAAAAGTTTTAGGACTTGATGTGGAAGAGACGAGCCCAGACGAGAATCATACCTCCTCAAAGAACCTTCCATTAATTAAATCATAAAACGTTTCTCCGGCTCGAAGTTCTTTTTACAGCTTACCAGGAAAAAAAAGGGCCAAAAAACAAAACAAAAAAATCATGTATAGGTAAATACACGAAGCGACCAGAAATTGAGGTTATTCAACTGTTCATGTACAGCCAGAGTTGTGTTGCGAGCGGCCCTCCGTTTTGAGCTCCCGATCCGACTGATTTTATCTCCATCGTGGCTCTCAATTGGGCGCATGCGTCAAATTATTTTTATTATATATTCGGTTTTTTTCCCAGAATTGTATGAGGATGGATTCCCGCGTCGGAGGCGATAAGTCCGGACATTTGTTGCCAAGTAGCCTTTTCCCAACACCATTTTCTTTAATTTTATATTTTTCATTTTTTTTTCATTTAGTTATTTTATTTATTTATTTATTTATTTATTTATTTATTTATTTATTTATTTATTTATTTATTTATTTATTTATTTATTTATCAACTAATTAAATTATATATACATTTTATTTATTTATTATTATATTCTTTCAATGGCGTAGCGTGCAATTTGGCAACAATGTACGTTCTCCGTTTAAACCCATGTAAAAGGTTGAATGCGAAGGTGTTCACCGAACACCCAATACTTCGATATTTTTCATCGGTTTAAAAGGACGAACTGCAACGTTGCCAAATTACACGCTACGCCACTGTATTCTTTTTTCTACTTTTTATAATATAATTTTTTACCCTGTAATTTTCGGCTCACATGAAAAAGAGGAACTGTTTTATTTTGTTTTCCTCTCGCGCGACCGAGATAATAATTCCAAAACAAACAAAAATACTAATGAGGAGCAGAAGGTGGGAGAGAGAAAAAAATAAAAGATAAGGCCGAAATCCGAAATTTTTCCTCTTTCGAATTTAGGCTGAAGCGGGAGTGATAGTATAGTGCCTAAGAGTAGAGCCACGCGTCTTGCTGCCTTCATATTTTGCATGAGCTAACTGCAGTGTTGCCAGATTGGAGTGAAAAAGCCGTACGCTTTACATTGATTTAAATGGGAACGATACGGCTTTTTACCCTCGATCTGGCAACACTGGCGAATTGAACTGTGTCGCAGCGTTGCCAGATGTCTCGGCCAGGATCGGACAAAACATCATCTGTAGATTTTTATAAACAACAATGGGGCTGTCGCACACTTTTGCTATACGCGAAGTGAAACGATGGCAGAGCAAAAAGCTTCCGAAATCCACTCTTTAACACAATTAACGCTTTATTTGCGCAAGCGTAATGGTGGCCTAGGGCAGTAATAATAGGAGATTTCCATCTAACAATACTGTAACTTCATCAAGGAGTGACCAATAAGAGACAACTTTCATTTGACACCGGTGTCGCTTGGTGTCACGGTACCATTCATCGGATGCGGATCACTATACTCTGAAGTCTATGATTAATATTACTCTGTGAATCATCCTTGTCAGCATATATGTAGAGAGTGCGACGAAATTGAGATAGGAATCGCCCATTATTACTGCCCTATGCCGCCATAACGCTCGCGCAAATAAAAGCGTTCATTGAGTTCAGGAGTGTATTTTGGAAGTTTTTAGTGCTGACATCGTTATTTTTGGAGGTTTTTACACCATAGTCAGCTCTTAAAGCACTTATAGCAAAAGTGTGCAACAGCCCCATTATTCTTCAAATGGTAGTAAATTGATAAAATATCCGTAGATTAGTAAATTTAGAACAATTTTCTATACGGTTCTTAAAATGTTTTTATTCGCTTTTATTTTTTTGATCTCAAAATCGCATATCTACGGTAATTAATTACGCTCGACCTGGCAACGCTGCTTTGTCGATACATATCGATTGGAAGTTCAAAACGAATTCACCCGCACCACTGCTGCTTATATTTGACTGTTGATCTTCAAACGGAAGCCTTTCTCTGAATCATCAAGAATCATCAATAGACTGAATAGTTCAGTGTTACGTCATTAGACGGAGTTTAAGGTGCAAGGTGCAATAACGCAGAGACAAAGGTCTAGTTAAATGACCGACCGTTTCCACTCTTGTTGTTCATGGGCTATCCTGAAGCGCATTTGCTCGAATGATGAACCAAATTGGTAAACGATTTGCCGCTTTTAAACACGTCAAAACGATTGAGGAATGAAGCTCATAGAGCTGCAGCGCGCTACGTCGCGTCCGGACGACCGACCCTTGCTGTCACTAACCCTCTCAGGGCCAGGTTATTTCAAAAGGACGCCACTCTTCCGTTTATAAAGAGAAGGTAGTTAACTGTTCGTACTCTGGAGAGTTGAAATTGCCTAAACGATACATTGAAGGCGCCCGAAGACATCTTATCTTGTACATGTTTTCATCAATGTTTATCCGGAATGAAGACTGAAACAATGTGACATAGACTAGAGAAGAAAAACGAGTACTTATACCCGGGCTTGACTCTTAAAGGGTTAATGGACCTTGATCTAGACTATTTTGGAAAGTTTATCACACTCACAATAATATTGACGAAATGCACAGAGGCGTATGGTAAGCAATAATAATTAACGTGAGTTTTCACTCCTCGGATCAACCAGCGCATGAGTTAGTGGTCCGCTTCCGCACCTTTGCCACTCAACCAAAAGCACCTTGCATAATGCGCCTTCATTTGACGGAGATGCAAATCCATATCAAGCGTGTAGGAACTATTATCGCGCTGCTTTAAGCGCGCGTCGATCGCGTCGCGTCGGTGTCGTTGAGCTTGTGTCTGTACATACTTTCTATCATAATGTCCATCAAGAGACTCTAGAATATAGACAGTATTGCGTTATGGTGCGACATCTAGGGGCCAAATAATGGTTGGACTGTTCGTGACACTTGCAGCTATCATCAGAGGTCATCGGTAGGTGACTGGTGTTCACTCATGAGGGGGTTGAACTGGTACGCATGACCATACATCTATGAAGAGGACTTAGATGCCCAAACATTATTGGGCCCGAAGGACGGATCCAGAACCCACTTTAAGGGGGGGGGGTTATTTGCGTTAGGGGGGGGGGATTTTCTAGAATTGTAGTTTCACCGGTGTCTAGTATGATATTCCTGCTTACAGTGGAGAGTTAGTCCACCATTTGAGTCCAGTACTCTTAAAATATCATTTCACTAAGTTTAATTCTTTACAAGTATCACAAGTTGATAATCACTTACAGATATAGGTATATCGGTGAAAATCGACCATTGTTTAGTCTTGGCCTCACTCTCAGTTTCTTGGGGGCACAAAACTCGAGAGAATGTGCCGCACCAGCGGATCCAGTGGATTGTCTTTCTCTCTCTGTGGTCATTTGATGGCGTGTGTTAGAAAAGGACAGATAAGGGGCATTCACGTGACTTTCGCCCCCTCTTCTATCCTTTTCCAACACACGCGATCAAATGGCCATAGAGAGAGAAAGACAATCCACCGGATCCGCCAGGGGAATGTGGGCTCATATATAACCACCACGACACCTCCTGTGATGCTTCAAGAAAGTTTCGAGACGATGAGAGGTTAGGATGATTGAGTGTCATGGCGACAATATGCCCATAAGAAACCGGGAGTAAGACTAACTTGAAAACTCACTTGTGATCTTTTATAGGATGAATTGAAAATAATAATATGAGGTGTGTGGAATCCAATGGTGCAATAAAATTTTAGAGAACAGGTTGTTTACAAGCATGAATTTGCATTCGAAAATGTGGGTCTAGTTTCTTACGAGTAACTTCACAATTAAGAGTCAGCGTTGAGCGAGGAAAAAAAAAACATTTGTTTGGATCCAAATTTGACTGTGACGTCAATTCCTAAATCGATATAACTCCAAGTCATAAGACCCCATGGAATAGAATCGACTTCTTATAGGGGGTTGAATTGAACCTCCGGATAATCAATTATTTTGCATCGATTGAAAACTTTCGTGCTTTAGCTCACGAACCACCAATTACTTAAGTCTTTATTAAAACCAAATAATCTTTTTTGAAGAAGATTACTCATGGCGACACAGAAAATCGATTTTAGAATTATAATCATGCTTGTCACGCTACACACGGCGGTGACTGTAACCAATTCTCAACAGTTTTTTTTTCTCCTCTCGTCTTTTTATTTTTTCTCTAATCGCTCTTATCTTGTTCTCGGATATTAAAGGGGGAAAGTTTCGAACCTAAAATGTGACCCTATGCCTACGATTAGACTCAGATCTATTTTTTCTTCTTCTTCTTTTTCGTTCCTCCTAGTAGGACTTGTCGGAGCTCCTGAAAGGGTGTCCACTGTCCAATCTCTATAGAACGCCCTCAAAACTGACCTTTCGTTCCAGTATTATCAAAATTTGGTGATGAATGATCCCAGAGAATTACCGAAGATAAAATCTACAACGTCGCTGCCATACTTTAGCTGAATTCTCGTAATCTTTGGGTTGAGTGCATGGCCTTTAATATTTATAAAATATAAAAAATTAAACAACTATGATAAAAAAAAAGGGCCAGTGGCTGTGAGATAGGGTCGTAATCAAACAGAAGTCTAAGAATTTTTCTCAACATAGAATTTCCGCGTTACCACGTGCTATTTAGGGTTTTTTAAGTTGAGTCATTGGCTACGCGTGCAATTTAGCAAAGTAACCGATTGTCCTTCGTCCCTTTAAACGCATGCAAAATATCGAACTGTAGGGTGCATGTTGAATTCCCTAGAATTTGAATTTTATCATATTTTTAATCGGACAAAATGAAACGTAGCCAGATGGCTGGATTGCTTTCCCCACTACTGAGTTAAGCTCTAACATGTAAATCAAGGCATTTTTTGAATTCTGGCTTGATTTCTCGTAATAGGTCTGCTGCAAACTTTTGCTACAGTGTCGTGTAGGGCGGGTCGATATCCTCTGTAAAATCACTTGCAAACACCGTTGAGAGCATCAGAAAGTTGCAAAAACCAATCTCAAACTCAGAAATTGCATTCAACAAAATTTCAAAGTGGCAGTCGAACGAGAGGGTCACAATGGGAGAGTCCCGTCTCATTACAGCTTCCTGTACCTTAAAAAAAAAAAAAAAAAAAGATTACCAGAAGTATGACGGTATGTGAACCGTTGTAAAGGATGGTACAATTATCAGAATGGACCAATTTCACACGATTTTTTTATTGTCTTGTGGTAAAGTACTACATGATCTGAGTAAGAGGTTTTTTTTACACATTTTTTCGGGTACTGGATCATGGAGGAAAACAGGTTTAAAGTTGTGGAAACTAGGTGTCCCATGACGTCATCCGATAGGAATCCCCATTTAAACACATGTATTCTCGTCGATTTGAATAAAGCGCCGTTTCTCAGGAGCTGCGTGACCAAAAAGAAAACCAAAAATATTCATGTTCTCAGTTCACCGGGTACCGGGTACTTCCATTTTTCTAACGAAATCAATCAATTTTCAGACACATGCAGTTGGTCCATTCTAGTGTTTGTACCATAGTTCTTAAAAATGTTGAGGAAATTCTGGTTCTATAACCATATTCGGGTATCAACACCAGAGTGGGTCTGTTGCATACTTTTGCTACAACAATATAGAACCTCGATTCTTATGTAAAATTCGGCGAAAATAATGATGCGCACATTAAAAACATTCAAAATCCACTCATTAACTCAGGAAATCACTTTAATTTCAAACAGCCCGCGCTACACCAGACACTATTTGCACCGGTATACTACTACATAGACGGAACCACCGTGCATAAGTGAACAACATCGTAACTACAAAATGATGGAATTCCCTTCTAAATACATGAACCATAGGCTGCATTTGCTGTCTGGTCTTTTCGGTTTATCAAAGATTACAAAATAATATAAGAAATGGACGCATCTAATAGAAACATTCAAATGTTTGTAAGTTCTGTTCATGTTTACAAAAACGAGATGGTTCCATCTATGTAGTTATAAGTCGGTGATATAGTGTCTAGTGTAGCGCGGGTTGTTTGAAATGGAAGGTATTTCCTGAGTTAATGAGTGGATTTTGAAAGTTTTTAATGTGCGCATCGTTATTTTCGCCGAATTTTACGTTAGAAACAATGAGTTATATTGATGCAGCAAAAGTACGCAACAGACCCATTTTCTGATCAACGTTCTAGACTTTCTGTGAATCACATATGGTTGGGCTTCTGGTAATACATTACTAGAATTTAGGATTTTTTTTTTTTTTCAGTGTATATGATGAATATCACTTTTCTCAGCATACAAAGCTGTTATTAGATATAGGACTCCTTCATTGTTACCCGCTCATTCAATGATATAACTGCCACCTTGTAATTATTTTAACGCATTCATTGAGTTTGTGAGTAGATTTTGAAGCTTTCTGATACTCTCAGCTTCACCTCCTTTCAAGTGATTTCACGTAAGAATCAATCCTCTATAACGCTGTTAGTAGCGGCGCGTGCAATGTGGCAACGTTGCATCCAGTCCATTTAAAGTCATGTGAAATGTCGAAATATTGGGGGTGCACAGTGCACTCCCTCGAATCGATATTTTAGATGGGTTTAAATGGACGAAATGCAACGTTGCTAGATTGCACGCGCCGCCACTGAACGCTGTGCAGCGCAGGAGTTTGTAACAGATCTATCAAGAGGGAGAACACTTGACCCCGTGTATACCCTTTATGCATTGGGTTGAAACATTTCTTGTGTCGGCCTGATGTCTCAGATATGAGTGCTTAATCAGATTTTATGCGGGTAGATGGTTATACATATACTTTGGTTGATTATTGTATCGTTAGAATGTGCCACGGCCGCTGCCACGCCTGACTTACAGACCTCTATAAGGGTCCTGTAAGGAACAGGGTCAACCACCCCATCATATCCCTATATTCCTCGCAGGTCTTTTACCGGATAAATATTTCTGTGACGAGTACACAGTTTGTTTTGTTTATCTTTCGCCATCTATCCATCTTATTGTTAGTCTTGACCGTTGCGACTTCAAGTCTCCGATATGTTGGGTCGCTGCCAGTAAAGAATCAAGGAGGGGGGCAGAGGAACATATCCCTTCCCCCAGAAGCCTCAAAATTTGCTTTTTTCAATAGGAAGTAGCAGAAAATGGCTTACTATGACGCTTCAAAGTTCAAATTTCACAGGCGTATCCCCCCCCCCCCCCCGAAAAATTGTCTGGGTCCGTTACTGGTTGCTACTTGCGTTGTCATGCAGTCTCATGCGATGTATAGACAAATGCAAAGGCCGCAGTTCCTCAGAAGGCTTTTGGTGAAATACACCTATAATCTCTCGGTAGATGAATATTTAGTTCGCAGAGCTGCGACGAGTCACCCAATCAGGCAATGGCGTCGCGTGCAATTTGGCAACAATGTATTCTACCCATTTAAACTCATGTAAAATATCGAATTCAGGGGGTGCACAGTGCACAAGAAAAATTCGATATAATTAATGAGTTTAAATGGAGCAGTTGCATTGTTGCCAGATGGCACGCGACGCCACTGCGAATCAGTATGGCCCTACGTACACAGAAAAAAATGGTCGTGCTTTAGACACGAACTTTCCGTGTTCTAGACACGAACGTACACACCAGTACGGGAACGAGTTCTGAGCGCAATCTATTTATTAGGTTGAGTTTGCGTCTGAAACGCATCCCGTCGAGTCCAGAACCTGAAAAGTTTGTGCTCTGAGCACGTTCCGTACTGGTGTGTATATAGATCGTGTCTGGAGCACGTGCTTTTTTTCTGTGTACAGTCGGAGAATTAAATAATGTCTGCAGACCGATTTAACGCTTTTGGATGACGAGATAGCGGGAATCGATTAAGCCCATATTGCTGTTTAAACGACGTCACGTGTCATATGATAGCACGACTCGAAGCCTAGTCGTTCGTTTATCGTAAGTATAAACTCTGAGTCATTCTTTTAGTCACGTGACGCTGTTTAAACCAATGGGATTGGTCGATTCCCACTATCTCGCCTCGGCTCGTCCAAAAGAGCGGAATCATCCTTCTAAAGATGAATCACTAACCTAAACAGTGGAGTGGCGAGTAATTTGGCAGCATTGTATTTTGTCCATTTAAGGTTGAACCACAGGATAATACAACCATAAAGGAAAGTCTGTCGGATTTTGAAGCAAGTTCATTTCGCGTCCGCCATGTTGGGATAGGATGTTTACATCTGGATTCGCGCGCGAAAAAAAAAAAAAAATATAGGACATGATCCGCGAAATTTTCATTCTGAAATGCCAATAGAATAAAAGTGAGGCCGAAAACTTAAGATTTCTTTCCAGAATTTACAGAAATAAATGAGTTTCAACACATATCACACACGTCCGCCATGTTGGTATATAGGACCACAGCGTTGCCTAGCTATTGCGGTGTCTTAAATTCCAAACTTGCTTCCATTGGCTCTCATGGGAGTTTCCGTTCTGATTGTATTATTCTGTGGTTGAACTATACTACATGGGTGCACTCCCTTGAATCGATATTTCCCGTAGGTTTAAATGGACGAAATACAGCGTTGCCAGACTATGCGCGACGCCACCGTTCCGAAATGGCCATAGTCTGAATAATGTATATTAAGATCAAAAATTGCTAAAAATGGTTTGTCTATTTTTCAATAATCTCTTCAACTGCATAGATTTTAGCTCAAGTTGTCAATCTGCAGTACCCATTTACATGAATTTAAACATCGCAGGCGTCTATCCAGAACCAACATCTAAGGAGTCCACTGATGTCATAAAATCAGTTTATTCAACCAACCCATTAAATTCGCCGTCTGATAGACGTCATCAAAATCGACTGGAGTGCTGTGGTGTTTAGGTACTTACATTATCTGGTACACGACCATTCAAGGAAACTCTGACTATCTATAACAAACAAAAAATTAACATTTACTGGGTAGGTACTAAGAACAAAAATATAAGATAACTGCGATGCATCAAAAAATATGATATTTTTTCTTTTAGTCATAAAAGGTACATCAAAGATACCATATAATCACAGGTATTGGGTTCTCTTCTGAAAAAACGAGTTTTAATGAACTTTTTTGCTTTTACGAAAAGTCACGCACGGTATTTCACTCTGGACTATAGTTTTGTAAATTCAAATTTTTTAAGTATGTTCCATGAGATTATGTTTTGAGTTTTCGTTTTGCGACACTTACACGATCTCATAATCTCATATAATAGCTGAATTTATTTTATTCATTACGAAGCTTCGTACCACACGCTTTATTTTTCGCAGAGAAAGGTCTGCAATTTGGCCTCAAAACCGGTTTTATAGTCGGATAGTTCAGCAACTTCGACGTGGTTGCCTGATCTACTCGCAATCAGTGGCGAGGCGTGAAATTTGGCAGCAATGTATTTTCTCCATTTAAATTCACCAAAAAGGTCGAACGCTTAAGTCATCGGCGATGACCAGGCATTTCGACCTTTCTAATGTGTTCAAATAGGGAAAAAGGAACGTTGCCAAATCGAATCAACGTGATTCACATTGCACATCATTTGAGTGGCGTCTCGTGCAATTTGGCAATACCGAAGTTCGTGTATTTAAACACGTGAAAAAGGTCGAACTAATGGTGGTGCACAGTGCACTCCCTCGAATCGATATTTCACATGAGTTTAAATGGACCAAAAGCAGCGTTGTCAGATTGCACGCGACGTGCTGAATGTTAAAGATCGGCGACGAAGCGCACGCATGACGCATTGACGCATTTTCTAAGATCCTGTGCTCCTGTCGCGTCGCAGGTAACATTGAGCTTGATCAATCCGCTGATTGCCGATGGACAATCGATGAGCTCTCCAGCGGCGGCTCGTGCAATATGGCAACAGTGTTTTTTTCTCGCCGTTTAAACGAACGTAAAACAATCGATTCTCCACGAGGCCGTTATCCGCCTCAAAAATAGATTATATTTTACCTACTTATATAAGTTTAAATGAGAAAATTACATGGTTGCCAAATCGCACGAGCCGCCACAGGAGTTATCCCAGACAATGATAATAATAAGGGAAGACTCCTTGTCCGTCCACCGTATTCAGGGCTCAGATTACTCACTTGTGAGTAATTTCTGATTTAATGTCACTAAAAAGGCTGCTGAGACAGCGATTCGATCACCTGATTTCCTATTGCGAGCACCTCATCATGACTTATAGGACCCCAGTAGAGCGGATCCAGAATTTTTTGGGAGGAGGGGGCACGCCTATGAAAGTTTGCATCTGAAACGTCATCGCAGGAAGGGCTATTTCCTGTTAAAAAAGAATTACAACATTTAAGGCAACATTTGGGGGGGGGGGCGTGCCCCCATATCCCCTCCTCCTGGATCCGCCCTCTGCCTAAAACAGTACTGCTCTTTATGCTCGACCCGTGGCGCGGCTTAGCGTGCAAATTAACATTATTGCATTTTTCCCATTTTTAACTTAGAATTTCTTTTACAAGTGTAGAGTCAAAAGAATAGACGACCTCCTCAAGGTAAACACTTCAAGGCTCAAATTCATTGATTTTAACCCTTTAAAGACCAGGTTAGTTCACATGAACGTCACTTTTCCGTTTGTTTAGGGAAGGTAGTTAACTGTTCGTACTCTGGGGAGTTGGAATTGCATATACGACGTATTGAAGGCTCCATACGAAATCTCATCTTTTTATACTATATCGAGAATCGTGTTTATTCGGAATCCTGATACTGGAACAATGTGAAATAGACTAGAGGAGAAAACCGAGTATATTCGGGCTTGGTATATAAGGGGTTAAGGAAACTAAAGCCCATTACCATAAAGTAAAAGTATTGCCGAAACGTAAAATTGCAAAAATACTCCTACCCTTTTCAGGCTGAAATGGGGATTCAGCTGGGAGCCGGGACTCAGAGATTAGATCTCGTCAGTGTTACCGCTATAGGTTGTACAAAACGATGGCGTCATAACCGATTTTTACTACGTTTTAGAGACCTCAGCGACTTCAGTCGTAAATAATAATAACAATGGGTCGCTGTTGCAAACTTTTGCTACAGCAATTAAGAGTGTTTAATCTAGTGTAAAACCGCCTGAAAAGTCCATCGGTGGTATCAGAAAGTCATAAAATGCAATAATAAACTCACGAGAGGCGTTTAATGAAATCCAAGATGGCGGATAAATATCGAACAATCTGGATGCACCGTGAACATCCAAGGATGGCCAACTTTGACAACCTCAGAGGAGGTAGACGTTATGTGTTTGTTTACGTTGCGACTGGTTGTGATCGATATTGTGAGGTTGACTATCCTTGGATGTTCGTGGTGTATGCATACAAATTGCTCGATATTTATCCGCCATCTTGGATTTCATTATACGCCTCTTGTGAGTTTATTACTGCATTTTATAACTTTCTGATGCCAATAATGGACTTTACAGGCGATTTTACATCAGTTTAAACAGTCTTAATCGTTGTAGCAAAAGTGTGCACCAGACCCATTGTATCCCACGATAATGTTCAAAACTTGGTGAAAACCTCCCATATACCCTAGAAAGAAAAAATAAAACGTAGCGAGGGGATTATTGGGGGGGGGGAGGAAGTGATGCAGCCCCTCCCGGACTCAGAGAAACAGCTCTTTGATCAGTGACGTGAGACCCCGCTCGGTAAAGATTGAGGTCAATGAAATATGGTGTGAAATCTTAAAAAAATTTAAAATGCAAGATTTGGCATCCGCGACTTCGCGCAGGATTTGTCTTGGAGACTCTCGTTCACAGCAATTGTTCGTTCGCTCGGTAAATCGGGGTCATTTTTATAAAATCGGCGTTCACTTTTTTTTTTTGTCCCCGATCTTTTTACTTTTTTATTTTTGTATTATTATTTTTTCCTCCTTTTTCCTTATTCATAATCGCAATTACCGTGCTAACAAATTGACTGGCGACGGCGTGAACTGAAGAATTTTGTTTTTAATTGATCATTGGTCTTTGACTAGGCCTCTCTTTTTTTTGCTCTGTCTCTCTCATCCTCCATCTTATCTGTATTTCTTCATCCTTCTATATAACCTCCACCCCTCCCCACTCACCTTCTACATAATTGTGGTTAGACTGTCCAATAATGGAACGGCTGCAACCAGTTTTTTTCTTATTTTCTTTTTCAGAAATTCTTTTTCCATGGAATATTCAACAACAAAAAATTCTGCAAAATTTTGGGAATAAGTCGGAGTCAGTGGCACGCTGTACGTTCTTTCACCTTTACCTCTGCGAGTCTACGCCCGTCGCACGAGTCCCGCATAGCAGCTTATCTAAACCGCTGGAGTCAACCTTGAGGGCAGAGAGCGCAATCGTATAAAACACGGAAAGAGGATGGTTATTGACGGTTTGATATTTTTCGAAACGCTCTTTTCGCAGGATTTCCCCAATTTGTCAGCTCCCATCTCTGTTACGGTATCATTTGAATGAATCCGCATAGGTATGTCGTAGTTTGATTTGGTGGATAAACGAGTGACAACCAGGGCATCGGACCGCAGAAAAAATCGGTTCGGGTTCGGTTCGCGGTTCACACTTCACGAAAAAAAAGGTTCGCGGTTCGGTTCGGGTTCACGCGACTTTCCGGACCGCTCCGAACCGGTTCAGACATTTGTGAACCTGTTCGGAGCGGTTCGGTTCGGAGAAAATTTGGTCGAGTTCGAATATTTTCTCACTTCAAACCAGAATATTTTCCCCTTCTTTCTTTTCTCAGAAAATTACTGTTACCGTGACTACCTTCGTTTTCTCAAAATGCATTATAGCCGCAGTCTGACGTAGAAATCACCTGGTTTGTAGCAAGTGGGCGCTGACTGCAACCCGCGTATCACGTGACTCGGCATGCCACAGACTTTTGAGACCCTCATAACTTCAAACGAATCAGCAGACCAATCAACCTTCAGTTGCTTCAAACTAGTTTCGATGCGTGACTCTGTGTAATCTTTCTATGCGAAAAGTTTGCGATTTTGAGATCCATCGAGTACCTACTCATTGTCAGTACTCACAGAGTAAATGCTCAAACTTTTTGCTCTTTTCCCTTTACAGGTTTTTTTTTCAAGACCTCGTTTCTAAGCCGTTGAACCGGTTCGAACCGGGTTCAGCCAGTCGGTTCGGTTCGGGTTCGGGTTCTCCACCTCAGTGGAAAAAAGGTTCGCGGTTCGGTTCGCGGTTTGTAAATTCAGCGGTTCGGAGCGGTTCGCGGTTCACGGTTCGGTTCGGTCCGATGCCCTGGTGACAACACTACACTTATACATTCTTATCACTTTATGACGGAGTTGGTCTGCGCATGCGCGAAATATGAAAACTAGAATGGCGAAGCATGCAATCAACTAGCAACGTTGCATTTAGCTCATTAAAACCAACGAAATATATCAAACTCTATTGGGATCGCCGATGACCATCGAATTCGACCCTGTCCATGGGTTCAAATTGACCAAAAGTCCACGTTGCCAGATTTGCACGCTTTGCCACTGTAAACCCGCCAAATCGGTGATCAGTGGATTTCATATCATATCTATAGACAGTTATTGTGGGGTGTTGAAGTCATCCGCGGTAAAAAGGAGTGTAATACAGAAACTTCCCTAGAGATCTCCTTGACTTGGCTTGGACTTGAACCGCCCGGGTCCTCCAGATCCAATTTGCAATTTAGAAACACACCTTGAGCCAAAACCAAAACGCCTTGAAAATGCGCGAGGATTTTCAAAGAGGAAAAGGCACAAGCTGCAGGCAAATCAGAAACGTATGGAAAACACACGGTTTTCTACTCAAGATAAATCTTCCTTCGTAATCTTTCTGTCAACTGATAGAACCATTGATAGATCTGTGGGCCGATCATTTACTTCATCGTTAAAGCGATCGTTGAGACTGTGTATGAGTGATTCTATTGGTTGAATATTGTAAAACTTAGCCGTTGCTATGGTAACCATCGTTATAGTAAAGGTTACTCATGAATAGCCTTTATAAAACGAGACGATTAACCATGGTTACCGTAGCAACAGCCAAGTTTTGGAATTTTCGACCAATAGCATCACTCGTAGACAGTTTTAACGATAGGTTTAACGATAAAGTAAATGATCGGCTCGCTGGATGATAAAAATATCAGAGTTTCGAGTTTTTTTTTTTTTTTTTTGTGAGGTGATACCATACAATTTGACTTTGATTTTGAAATCTTTCGCTGCATCTTTCAACAGAACTATCAATGGTTGTAGCAATTCTCTCGATTATTCACTAATCGCGACAACCTTGACGTCATCACTAAAACGGTCTATTGAAGGCGAAGGGTGATGGGTCACGGAACGGAAGAAGAAATCTTTCTTCATTGGTGTGCGCCAGATGATGGTATCTTCTCTCATCTTCTCCTCCCCCTTCTCCCCCCACACCTCCGCTGCTCTGACAAGACGACGACAGGGAAGATTTGGAAGAGTAAGAATCGAACCTCTGATGCTCACGCTCAGGCAGGTGAGTGCGTGTGAGTGAGGTCTCGTCATTCTTGAGGTAGGTAAGTTACGTCGCGCACCGCGTTGGATTTGGAGGCAAAGTATAGCAGTTATCTCATGGCAGTCTGCCACTATGCCTCTGCCGCTATACTCTCAGCATTCATGCCACGGGCGGCGAGTGTCGCGACGCGCGCACGGCGGCGGCGCGGCGGCCACGCGGCGCAGAGGTATATAGTATCTGAATGAAACTGACGTAGTCAAAGAAGTGAAGAGGGAGTGAGAGTGAGAGTAGGGATAGCAAGAGGACCGGGGGACCGGGGGCGGGGGACGCGGGATGGGTGGAACACAGTCTTCATTGCACTCGCACACCATCCACGAATCATGCTACGGTAAACGTAAAATATTCAGCTGTTGATTGTTGGGATGTTGATGTTGATTGTTGGGTGTGTGTGTTCCCCGCAGTCCCCGCTCCTCTGAACGCCGCCCGCGCCGCACCGCTACGTTCAATTCGGCGATCGCGACTTTTCATACTCCACGCGGCCAGATGGCTCTTCCTGTTTTGCGTCTGCCGGTCTGCGGCCGCGGCTAGACGGTTTTCGGCATAACCCCCCCCCCCCCCCCCCCCACCACTCCCCCACAACCCCGCAATGCGGTATGCATAGATGGTAGTTTGTATGAAAGTTGTTTTGAAATTTTAAAGTGAAATATTGGGATGCTAGTGGGGTAGCTCCAGAGTTGGGCGAATTGGGGGGTATTCGATTACACGATTACCAGGTAATCGGTAAGTGACAAACCTTAAAGGTTTAGGATGCAAATTGAATTTATAGTCTTAAAAGAGGTATTTTAAATAGATTTGAGAGTCATTTCGATTAGCTCTTATTATTCTTCTGCTACTTAATTGGCGGGTGATTACTGAAAATCAGCCCTGATTACCGTAAAATCACGCTTCGAGAAAATGACGATTGCCGCAAAATCACCGCTCGAAAAAATGTCGATTGCGCTAACTCAATAATCGTGTAATCAAATAACCCCCCCCCCCCCCCCCCATTGGCCCAACTCTGGTAACAACACATAATTTTTTGGCTTCTCTTTCTAAATTATCTTTCCTAACCTCACTACCGCTAAACGTTTTTCTTGATGGCATCATCGGGTGATAAAAGTTTGCTGGGTCAGTGAAGCGTTCTAAACTGTTTCTCCCGCTCATGCACTACGTGACCCCCATGCGACTCAGCTATCTTACTCTCATAGGGGGGAAAAAATACCCTAGGTACAGGTATAGCGACATTTTTCGGGAATTTTTCTTTTCTTTTTCGTTCATCAGAAATGAATTTTTCGCGTTTTATTTTCAATGTAAAGCAACCAACGTTGCTAGATTTTGGGAAAATTCTTTATATTCAATATAAATATTCAATATGAATATTCAATATGAGTGTTCTGTAATTCTTTAATTACGGTAGACCTTGGCATTACTGCAAGCAATTATTGCCTTAAAATTAGTTCTCGAATACGAAATTCGACACTAAGGTATTACAAGAGAGAGTGAGGGAGATAGTTTGGAATGCTCATTGAATGTTCATCGGCTGATGTCATCACTAAAATCTTACTGTTGTGAGACGGTTTAAAACTGGAAAAAAGTGTTTTTAATATTCTGGGCCTTTCCCAGCTCTTCGGTGACCGTCAAAATTTCGATAGAATCTCTCATCATCGGGACGAAGAGACTCGTGAGGTATCGAGCGCCGCGCCGGTAAATCCGCATGTACTTACACCGCTGGTCCACTGTTGAACTTAACCTTTGAATTCGTTCATACGGTTTGACTCCTCTCAAATGCATAAAGCACCGTGTCGGTACTAGTACCTCCCTACAAAATTGCTATCAAGAGACTCTAGTGAGTGTGATCAAGCAAAAATAGAGAAAAAAATCATCACCATTCTAACCTCCCAATTATTTGGGAAGTGTGGGCTAAACCCACGGGTATTTGCGAAACTTTTCGTGTGTGATAACCAAAATAGAAAAAAATGGGCGGATTCAGCTCTCGCGAACAAAGGGAGAGGGGGTGAACCGGGGATTTTTACCCCCTGATAATCCTCCTTTTTTTACTTTTTCGCTCCCCCCAAGGAGAGAAAGTATTGTCATAATGATTCGTTATTTATTTTCTTTCCTACTTCATCTCTTCCTCTCCCCCTTTCTCCCCCTCTTTTCCTTCCTCGCCCCTCTGCCCTTCACCTCTTGTATGCACCCATGCCCCTGTTGATGCAGTTGTCAAGCGCCATGCAGCTTCAAAAACTTTTTCAATGATAACAAAACTATACAGTTTCCGAATAGTTAACTATTCCTGCGTGGCTGTAACCATTTTGCTTACCTCGGAAATTGAAGGCGCGCATTGTGAAAAATTACCACTGATCGATGGAGCTCGCGCATAATGATTTTATTTTGATATTTTTAGCAACTATGGCCACACTAAACATTGAATATAGTTAACTTTACTTACAGGGATTGTTTTGCCTGTCTAGTAAAACGAGGGCGTCGATCACAATCATATACACGTCAGGTAATCATCACCAGCACCGACTTCATTTATAGGGGTTTATTCAACGTTCACTACTTGAGTCCTGTAAAACTTTGGTTGTCAATTAGTATCCCAAGAACGATCGGACTTAAAAATTGTTGGTTTGAATGAAAACATCAGCTTCTCAAGCGGCTCCTAACCGCAATTAGGTTGCCCTCGCTGAGGATGGAGGCTGATGTTTTTGTGAAAGCTATAGAAGTGTCAAATCCAATCTTTTCTGGGACAAGCGTTATTGTAGATCCCCAAAATTTTGCCTTCTAATAATCCAATATGGCTGCCGAACAAATCTTCAGAAATGAAATCAGCATAACTAAATGCCCCCTTTATTCCAAGATATTCTGTTGAAAAGTGCTCTTTCCATTAAGGTTAGCCTAATGCTTTCGTTTTTCAAGATAGTCACCAAGTCTTAAAAGTGTGAAAAATCATGAGACAGTAAAGACATGCTGTTTCACGCGCCCGTGTTGCTATATAATCAAAAATCAACCGACAGTGGTTACTTTTTCGAGAGGATTGTCAATGATCTTTGCGTAGGTTTTGAACTAGACACTAGACAGGTAAGGACTATTTTTGTCGGCAGGTTAGACAAAATAAGACGTGAAATGAGCGGTCGACTCTCGAAGCAAAGAGGCGATAACAGTGTTGTCAGATGTTCGACTTCATGCATTATATTTTCAATTAGGAATTCAGATGAATATAGGTACAAAACAATCTTTGACATAGGTAATCTGGCAACACTGTGGTAAATAAACGTCATAATATCAACAAGCTTCTGAGACACATGTCTCAGTTTTATCTTCCAGTGTACGCTATCATGACGTCAAGCATGACTACGGATTGAGAGAATTCGATTCTCACATTAAAAGCATATTATTTATCAATTTTTGCTTTTACTTTTTAGGCGTCTGAGCCTCTGAGGTGAAATAATTTTATGTAATGTCTCGGAAATTTACCTTTGAGTCGGCGTTGCCGTTTTGAAATTCCTGAAAAAAAGTTCAGGCCTCGATAAAAATAACCCGTATATTTTTAGAATTCAATAAAATTTATATTTTAAAGGAAGATAAAATAAAAAAAGTTTTAAAACTGAATTTTGGTCAGTGTTTTTTTACCTTATTTTTTTTTTAATAAATTAAAAAGAGAGAGAGAGAGAAACAAAATTAATACTTGACTAAAGCCACAAAACAAGTTTCCAAAATGACTACATATCGCTAACAGAGAATTTAATTCCAACACTGTGCCATACCTACGGGCAGTTGGTTTATGATATCTTTTCTCAGGAATAAAAGTATGAGGTGGGGCAGCCTGGAGTAGGAGAAAACGCAATTTGAAAAATCATTGGCCAAAATTTAATGATTGGCCCACCGCACTTGCCTTAAATATTAGTTAAATCTGCATTCTATCAGATTCAATTTTTTTTCGCCCTCAGTTGTTGTTGAGCGGAAAATTTATCACTCTCGGAAAATACGTGAATCATGACATTGGACAGCAGCGCAGATTATAGAGGTTAGGGGGAGAGAGAGAGAGAGAGAGAGAGAGAGAGAGAGAGAGAGAGAGAGAGAGAGAGAGAGAGAGAGAGAGAGAGAGAGAGAGAGAGAGAGAGAGAGAGAGAGAGGAGAGAGAGAGAGAGAGAGAGAGAGAGAGAGAGAGAGGAGGGGGGGGGGAGGAGAGGAGAGAGAGAGAGAGAGGAGAGAGAGAGAGAGAGAGAGAGAGAGAGAGAGAGATAGAGGGGAGAGAGAGGGGGAGAGAGGGGGAGAGAGACAGAGAGAGAAAGAGAGTAAGAAAGATGGGTTGGGAGAGAGAGAGGGGGTGAGGGAGAGGTGGAGAGGTGGTGAGGGAGAGGGGGAGAGGGAGGGAGAGTGAGAGAGGATATTTCGCGAAATGAGTGGGACGTAATTTCATTTTTGCTTGAGGAGGGGGCGGGGGGAGCTAAATACTGTTGGATTTTTTTTTTTTTTTTTTTTTTTTTTTTTGTTGCTTCTCACGCGTTTGACGCCTGCAACTCTGATCCTTTAGTCCATTTTTACCTAGGAATTTGGGGAACTTAGGGGATAAAAACACATTTTGTACATATTTTCCCTTGAAATTGAAGCTCTCTTAACCTTTACACACTAAATTAGACAACCTTTATTTTGTTTTTACTCTCGAATTTTCCTGAAATTTCCAAATGTGTCAAATCCTCGAGGGGCTGGAGGGGCGGGGGCGGGGGTGGTGGGGATCGCCCCTCCAGCCCCCAATGACGCCCATGCGAGATGCTTCAATAATAAATACGTACGGCGGTATATGCGCAGGGCCATTTACTTATTTTCCGCCTGCAGGCTATTGAAAGTTTGCCGCCCCTAGGCAGGTGAGAGGAGGTTCCGGGGGGGGGGGGGGTCTTTAGAAAATGTTTGCCGGTTAAATGTGTACTCCATCGTGCGCCGGGCGCGATGCAAATGGTCGTACACAACGGTAGTCGCGTCGTATCGTTGCAATATGGAGCCCTTTCCATCCACGATATGGAGAACGACTATTCCCGGTAATAATGACGATTGTTTCGACTATATTCAGTTCCAAAAATGGCTATAGAAACAATAAACATATGTAGTTGACAAACTAATATGACTAGTGACTACAGTCGTTTTTTGAATGTATTTTTTAGATGTATTTATTTGTTATTCAGTGGCGTTTGCGTGCAGTCTGGAGGTCTAGCAACGCTGAGTTTTGCCCATTTGAACGCATGCAATTTCGAACTATTTGGAGGTGCACAGTGCCCAGGGCACTCCCCCAAATCGATATTTTACATGGGTTGAAATGGACGAAATGCAGCGTTTCCAAATTAAGCACGAGGCCACTGCTTCTGCTCTCGAGCAAATTTAGAGTAAGAAAATATTAATAAAAATACCAGCTATTTAACTAATAAATCGGCTTGGAAGCTCTTACTTTTTGATCAAGTTTTCGGAAATCCAGTAAATTGGATATTTTTGTAGTTTTGGAAAAAAAAATAAAAAAAAATAGGAAGACGGCAGAGGCTGAAAAGTAGGACAAGGGCAATTGGTAACTTTGCCCCAAGATCGAAAATCAAGCGGGGATCAGGGAGGGGGAGGAGGAGGGGCGAATACAATAAAATAGACGTACGAAGAAGGAGCGACGAGCGTGTAAGTAAAAAAGGAATTAGAAATATTTTTTTAAAATTGGTCGCGAGAAGAAAAAAAGCTTCTTTCGTCTCGACATACAGCCACCGCAAGTTTTGAAGGCGATCAAGTGTTGACTGCGGTTGCCTGATATTAAAAATAATAAAAAATTCAAAAATTCAAAATTCGTCTACTTTAAAGTGAAGTAGTCCATAGGAGGAAGGTGACATTTTCCTCGTGACCTGACACTCTGACAGCCTCGGTGTTGACAGCTTCAAAAAACCGAGCTTTTTTTGGCCTGCTTACTTCTCTTTAAGTAGGCAGGTAGACGTATAATTCTATCGCTGATGAAATTGGACGTGTAAAAAAATGGAAGAAAAAAACTGGTTGAAAATTTTAATTGGTTTACGTTTCCAATTCGACGCTCTCCGTCTCTTTTCCTCTCGTGGGCTCTCTCTTTTTTTCGTTTTTTTTTTCTCTCGGGTGACTGTTTTGACTTGGACTCGAAAACATCATTTTAAAATAATGCGTTATTCTCTCTCTTTTTTCCTCTCTTTCTCTTTCTCTCTCTATCTCTCTCTCTCTCCCTCACGCGCTCTCTCTTCAATCATCAGTCCGCCAGAAATTAGTTTCACGCGATTCAAGTAATTTTGGAATCCCGAGATCAGAGGTTCTCAGAATAGGATTTTTTTCTTTTCGAAAAAGAATGCGTAACGCTTGAAATATGTTTTCTTGGCTTTGGATTAGATTGAGTATGTTTTGGCCAAAGCGGTTGAATTGCGGCTGGAATATCTGAAAATATGCAGCTTTTTTTCAAAATGTAAATTCGCCAGGCTGGTACAGTGTAAATATACATCTCACCGAAAGTGTTTAGCGGAACCATGCACCTGCCTGTAACGGTCGGGATTGAGTTCAATAAGACGGGGCAAAAGGGTCCTGGTAAGAAAAAGTTCGCACATGTCCGTTGTGGATCCAAAATTTTTTCGGGGGGGGGGGTTGTCAAGGGTCCGAAAACTGTCGGGTAGGAGTCCGAGGGTCAACATTTCGGGTAAAAAAAAAAAAAAAAAAAAAAAAAAAAAAAAAAAAAAAAAAAAAAAAACATTTTTTCGGGCTAGAATTTGATTACAAAGGTGGACGGGGCACCCCCTGGACCCCACCCCCCAGCTGCGTCACTGATACAGTTCCGCAACCAATATCCAATGATATATTAGAACAAAGATCTCTGGAGGGAGTGTACGTTGAATCACCGAAAAATGAATTATTTGTTGAAACCTCCTTTAAAGTCATATCTGCTTTTCTGACGCGGAGAAGACATTTTCAAGTGAATGTAATACCTTTAAAGGGGGAAGCCTGAGTGGAGCTGCAGCGGGAGAAGAGGAATGAGGGAATGACAACGATATAATTTGAAACTTACCTCAACTCCTCCGCTCCATAGTCCCACACAGAGGACATACCGTTTTCATGGATTCCTATGAAATTTCAAAAAAAAAAAAAACATTTACATGCACATAAAATTATATGAGAAAAGTCATTCGATTAACTAGCAAAGGTATAATATTTGTGAGACTACAATTCATAATTCAGCACTGAGAGGGTTAAAAATGAAAAAAAAAATCCACATTTGTTTTCTGCGTAACACCCGAGAGTGCACGACGGGAGTGGTATGGGGGGGGGGGCAACAGGGGCATCGACAGTTCGTTTCAGAAGTGTAGGTGCACCGAGACCGATAATTTTTGGCGAATTTTCAATTTTCATTTTTTCAAATCAGAATAAAACTTGCCTCTGCGACTTCGACCTTTTGATTTTAAAACGTTCCATACAATGAAAAGTTTAAAATTAATTTTCTTTCCTTTTTACGAGACGACGTTCGGAAATTCCAAAGATTGTCGGTCTAGATGCACCTCTAAATTTCTAAAACAGAGGTCGTTTTCAGAAGTGTAGGCGCACCTAGACCAATCATCTTTGGAATTTTTGGAATGTTATACGATGTGAAAGTTGATGAAAATGAATTCAAGCGTTAGATTTTCATTGAGGTACACTTAGAAATCAAAAGTTTACAGTCGGAGGCAAGTCTTGCTAAAATTTGAAATAATGAAAATTGAAAACTTGCCAAAGATTATGGTCTAAGTGCGCCTATGCGTACACTTCTGAAACGCAGGGCTGCCGTTTTGCGGATAATTAATGCCATTTTTCAATCCACCGATGATTTCACCGGTTGAGAAAAGATTACACTGTTCAGTTCAGTGTATGAATGTAATGAACTAAAATGCTCTCTGTAATCTTTTCTCAACCGGTGGAGTCGTCGATGACTTTAAAAAACTTGCGGATATTTTAATAAATTAACCGAGTTTCCACCGATTAAGGAAAGATTACAGATCAGAGTATGTTCGTGCATCACAGTCAATCACTGAACAGAACTGTGTAATCTTTTCTCAACCGGTGGAATCATCGGTGAATAGAAAATATAGCATTGATTATACGCAAAACGGCAGCCCTGCTGAAACGAGCTCTATCTGACGTTAATGCATTGTTCATATTTCACTCGTTAAAATTCACTAAAAGGCGCAAAGATCATAGCGAGACGCCGCGCACGCAGGTACTGGACGGTAGTACAGTAAGGATGTTCGCACAAATTATATAATCTTAGAGAATCGATTATACCATCGAATAATGCATTCCGAGAATGAATCCAGGATAAAATGATCGGAAGTCGTAACAGACGCTCGCCCAGCATCGCCATCGTCACTGTCCGGGGCCTGGGGGACCAATTGACCCGACCCCCACGAATCACGATCGGAATCGACTAAATTTTCGGTTCATAACTGCCATATACACTATTGAGTGACTAATCTTCTGGATATGACCGAATGATATTTTTGTTAAGTAAGTAAGTATGGGCTGAGCCAGTGTTGCCAGATTGTGGTGAAAAAGCCGTATGTTTTACATTGATTTAAATGGGGACGATACGGCTTTTTACCCTCGATCTGGCAACACTAGGCTGAGCCAAGGCTGGCACCAAAGTAAGTTGATAAGGAGGAAAAAAGCTTCAAAATTGTCGCACCGGCCGCGGTTATCTCCTCCGTAACGATAACGCAATTTCTCATAAGGCTGTGTGCCCTGGTAACTCCTGCTCTTACCGTGCGCAATGAAGCCTCCGTCATTCGCAAGGATGAAGATTGAAGAACTTCGCAGTTGGCCCGTCCCCATCCTGCATCCACTGCTTGCTCAGTTCCATCGACAGTTGCGCGAAATGCGAAATCTCTGAGGGCACCGCGGTTATAAGGCGGTTGCAAAATCTCCCAGCACTTAGGGCGTAATAAGGAGACCCTTGTGCTCTGTGCTTTGTGTTGGATTGCCAAAATCGTTTCGAGATTCGAGGCCTGTTTAAAATTCTCAGAGATATTTCTTTCAGGTCGGCAGTCGGCGGGCCCGGCCGGCGGCCCCGGCGCTTTCTTCAATCGCACGCGCCGGATCAATGATCTGGTGTATGAGGAAAAGATGACTGAAATTCGAGCATTCGAGTAAAACACTATAAACTCTCTCAAAAAACCTACACAATTCGAATGGATTTGATGGTTTTTACAAACACGGACGGGCGGATCATGTGTTGTGTCTCCAAGCTCCAGTTTAAAATTTAAAGGGGGGAAAAAATAAAATAAAATAAAAAAAAAAAAAATAAGAAAGGAAGAAAAAAAATCCGTGTTTGGAGCCTGCAGATTTCACGCTCCGCTCTTTATAGGGCACATTTTTTGGGGCCTTTCATTTTAAATCGTGGTTTCCGATTTCAACACCAAATTGTCTCTGAGGAATGACGATCACCGCTATTCGAGCTCATTGAAACGAAGTTTTTGAAACTTGGCAACTTGGTTTTTGGGAACTTGCGGATATAGGAAATAGATCGGCTTAGTGCGACGTCACGGATTTTTTTTTTCCCCGATACTTGAGGTAAAGTTTCAGAAATCAGAAGTGTATAGACAGTAGGCTCACCTAGAATGATAAGTTTTGGAATTTTCCAACGTTATATTTCTCATAAAATATGGTAAAAATGAATGATATTGAATTTGCGGCCTGGCTTTCATTGAAGAACGCTTTTAAGTTTTGAATCATAAGGTCAAAGTCGTGCAGTCAAGTTTTGGTTTGATTTGAAGGGATGAAAATTGACAAATAGAGACGGTGCACTACCCTAAAATACATTTGGATAAGGCAGAATAGGCTGATTTGAGGCACATACGCTATATTCTCGCGGATTCAACGAAACAACAGTCAATACTCTTCTGATGTCGCAGAGTGTTGAACGCGATGCCATTCGGTAAACACCGAGTGTTTGGCTATAGATAGTGAAGATGAGGGTGCTCACCATTTAACACCATGCGACATCAGATGAGAGTGCTCACCATTTAACACCATGCGACATCAGATGAGGGTGCGCTCACTATTTAACACCATGCGACATCAGATGAGGGGTGTTGACTGTTGTTTTGTTGAATCTGCAAGAATTTAGCGTGCCTCTGTTGCAGCTAGTAAGTGATCCACCTCTATCTGTCTCTGCTTTGATTGTAGGAGGTGCCGAGGGGATGGGGGGATGTGGGCATCTTCGCCCCAGGCGGTACTCTCGAGCGGCAAAATCAGGGTGGAAAAGCAAAAAAAAAAAAAAAAAAAAAAAAAAAAAAAAAAAAAAAAAAAAAAAAAAAGGAACAAATATAAAGGGGTAATCAAATTCATAATTTTGAGGGGGGCGGCACTTCGCCATGGGCGGCAGAATTGCACCCCCCCCCTTCCTCCGGGAACCTCGGCACGTCCGTGGATTTGAGACGAACTTTAAATGATATTGTCTTAAAAGTTTATACTACTACTATACCAACATATACTTTTGGGTTTGCATGATTCATGATCCGTCATCCTCTAGCTCTTTCACTCTAGCGTGACCCCTCAATGAAACTATCTCTCCCTAAGTTTCCGACCCGAAAACGAGACGCATTTTCGGCCGGATTTGTTGGTCCGAAATGAATTCTGCGGGTGTCTTAAGCTATGCAGTCGTTGAGAAAAATCGGAAGAACCTGCTTCTTTGAATGTAAAATATGCAGTTTAAGATAACATGCATGCATCAGACATACCGAAAACATACGTGGTTTCATGAAATCAAACATCAAGTAAACATATCGTTCTGTGACGTAATTTCTAAACCAGTCTATAAAACAGCTTTTATTTATTGCAGTTGCTGTAGGAGAGCGTCCAATGGTTTTTACCTTGAATCCCTGTATGTGCATAAAAGAGTCTTTAGTCATTTGAAAAAAATGAAGGGGAAGCAGCGATTGGTGGTGTATTTGCCTGATTGCGGCACGGGGGGAGGGGGGCATTCTTCAATTTCCCGAAAAAATTAAATTTCGGTGCAAACATTTGAGAGAAAGGTAGGTTATAGCCTTCAAAAGTTCATAAAATTTGATTTTACAAAAAAGTATCTTCGATTGAGGTACATTCCAACGATTATCAGGGAAAAAAAACCATTGAAAGCTAGTGTACGCTCCAGGGCCGCAGGGTAACTGTAACTGCCGACGGTGTGTGAGTCACCCCCCCCCCCCGGCTTCCACGGGATTAAATGGGGCGTTTGCAAACTTTCACTGTGAGCAAACGAATAGTTCAATCTGATGTAAAAACCACTAAAAAACAACGAAAATCACACTAAGAAAGTGTAAAATTTAGTAATAAACTCACATTACTGCCATAACGGCAAGATTGTAATGGCGGTTCAATGCAGGTATCATGGGAGATTCCTGTACAATATATGGCACTTTCTCTACAAAAACAAAAAGATATGTCTCAATTTAGATAGATAGGAATCTCCCATGATACCTGCGTCTCTCCGCCATTAAGCCCGATACTGAGAGTGAATTTCGTGATTTTTTAGTGCATTCATCGTCATTTTTACAGGTTTTTCTGCAAGAATCAACTCTGCAATTCCTGCCTCCTGGTAGCGAAAGTTTGCAAGAGCTCCAATATACATGAACTTAAAAATAAAAATAATACCTAATAATAATATTAATAATATAATAATAATAAAGTTTAGCCTTCTCCATAGCAGGGCCGGTAGGTACCCTGTAAATAAAGAAAAGGCCGAAGGCGGTCGCATGAGATTCTGAGGAAATAGTGGGTGACGTTTTGAGAACCCATTGCTAACAAAATGACTTTATGAAGTCCGGGAAATGAACAGGCTCGTAAGTCTATATTTTCCTATTTAAAATAACATTGGCGATTCTCCGAAAGAGCAGGGATATTTTGAGAGCACTCCAGCGCATATAGTGGAGTTTTCAAATCAGCAAGAAAAACGAACAGGTTTGCGTGTCAAGGTCAGCGACGCTGAGCGGCGTGAGCGTGACCGCGGAAGAGCGGCAGTTTGCATACTGGAGATAGGCGCGGAGCGGCAGCTTGAAAGGGACAGAGGACGCTTACAATAATTAGATAGGTCAGAAATCGGAAGGGGAAAAGGCAGTAGCGGCTCGTGCAATTTGGCAACCATGCTTATTTGTCATTTAAACCTATGCAAAAGTATCGATATCATGGGGGTGCAGTTGCATCTCCTGAAGATCGATTGTTTTACATAGGTTTAAACGGAGAAATTACGTTGTTGCCATATTGCACGAGCCGCCACTGGGAAAAGGAGAGAAAGAGGAATAGTAGAGGTGAAAAAGACACCCGAAATTAGGCCCTCACTCATAAACATTCCAGCCAAAAGGAGATAACTGATAAGTTTTCTGCAGCGCAACCAATAAAGCCATCAACACCAACTCTTTTCATATTCATTCATAAGGGCCAAGGGGTCTGTGAATTTCCGAAGTTTTCCAAGTCTCACTCGCAACCCATTAAAAAGAATAGCCAAAATCCATTTGCAAAATTTCGACTTTATTTCTCATGCTTTGATGATTGATGTGTTGTATAACATCCATACCTACAAAATTGTAGCAAACTTTGACGTTCGGCTTATTAGCATAAAATTATCTTTTACCCCATTCAAATTACCCGAACCCGACGAAATTTCGAAAAGTGGCGTCATCCTTCGGAATGAAAGATTCTTCCCGACTTCCGCCTGGGGTTCCCCGTAAGAATGAATAAAACAAATATTTTGGGCGGAGCTGGAGGTTTTGAGAATGACTTTTGATTTCTGAGAATTTTCTTGAAGTCACAGGGAAAACACAATAGGTAATTCCTGCCTCGATATTCTATTGATAAACAAGTAAGGTAGGTGACCCAAAGGTGGCCCGGCTATTAAGGTGGCCCACCTTTGCTTATTTCAATTAATTACATGAATTGACGATAGCTGGCGTTAGTGCTGAGTAGCAGGATGCTATATCTTCTCCCACTCCAAAAATCAAGAGCATCGGGTGATTCAGTCGGCGCGAAACAGTGCAACGTCCATTTTTGTAGGTCTTCAGCTAATACTCACGGTCGTAAACAATCGTAAAAGCTAAGTCCTTAAATCGAGTCCATCTTTGACTTTCAATTCATCATAAATCATTATAATTTTTGGTGTAACTAGAGTCTAGATTCCGTTTTTGAACGATAAAATAGCATTTGAATACTTATTAATGAAATTTAAAAGGTGGTGTACACCTTTAGGTGCATCAAAAATATGAGGGGTGGCCACCTTAGGTGCATGTTTTGCGCGATGTCAAAACTCTGCTTTTTTTCAAACGCAAAAAAAAACCTCAAAAACAAGCAAATTTAAAAAAAATGAAATTAACATATGATGACCGACTGTCTAAATAGTAAATTGACATATTTAGTTTTTTTTTAATCTCTCATGCCTCATATGTGCATATTGGCCCCAAGCATAGGTATGGCCACCTTTGGGTCACTTACCTTAATAATCACCGATACGCATCTAACCCATTAAAAATTAAGTTAGTCATTTACTTCAAAAGTCAAAGTCGCAGATTCAGAAATTTCTTTTGGGAGGGGGCACCCGGGCATGCCTGCGTGGAATTTTAAATTTGAAACGCCACTAGAGGCAGTTTTGGACAATTTTCTGCCGAAAAAAGCGAAAGAGGCTAATTGGGGCGGGGTCATGTACTCCCATGCCGTCCACCTCTTGGATTCATCACGGCAAAGGTCAAAGAATCTTTCTCTTTCCCTTGCTTCCGACTAAAATTTTATACAGGTGTCAGTTTCAAAACTAATTCAAAACTCAGATGAATAGTGAAAACAAAACAAAACAAAACAAAAAACAAAAAATCGGAAAAAATATTCATCTATCCAATAGCGTCTAGCATTATAGTTTTACAAAATATCTAGATCAGAAGTGTTAGCCGTGGAATGGGGGGGGGATTTGAAGGTCGCGCTAGCCCCCTTTCTTTTAAGTCCGGTGTCGAACTACTTCGGAAGGCCCCCTCTTGATAGCACGACCGGCTAACAGTAGATCAAAACATAAAACTATTTGGGCAACGAAGGGCTGCCGTTTTGCGTATAATCAATGCTATTTTTCTATTCACCGATGATTCCACCGGTTGAGAAAAGATTACACAGCTCAGTTCAGTGTATGACTGTAATGCACGAAAATACTCAGATCTGTATTCTTTCCCTAATTGGTGGAAACTCCGGTGATTAATTCAAATATCCGCAAGTTTTTCAAAGTCACCGACGACTCCACCGGTTGAGAAAAGCTTACAGATGCGAGTATTTCAGTTTATAACAGTCATGTATTGAACTGAACTGTGTAATCTTTTCTCATCCGGTGGAATCATCGGTGAATTGAAAAATAGCATTGCTTATACGCAAAATGGCAGACCTGGCCGGCAATGCAACAATCGAAGTAAAGCAGAAGAATGTGAATTATGCATGGGCTATAACTATACCTAAATGCAGTCAGTAATTTTTCGATTTGGTTCAATCATAGATTTCCCACCGACAATTACGTTACGTGAGCTATGCAAAATAATATTTATCTGGTTCCGTGTAGATGAAACTGCAGTTCACCAATATTAATTACACGATAATGTTCTCACGTAAAACTTCTGTAGAATATGAAAAAAAAAAACAAAAAAAAAAAAACGGATTTTTCCTATAAAACTTAGACACACACTTGCGCTCAAGCAGAGAGGTGACCAAAATTTTAAAATTTCAAGTTTATTTACATTATTGCTCTACCGATGTGATGGCCAATTCTTGAGGTAAAACAGCGAAAAATTTACATCCCCCCCCTCCTCCACAAAAAAGTAAAAATAATTACAGTTTAAGTGGTTTTAACCCCCTCCCTTCCCTTGTGCTACAGTATAAAGGAGAGTTGGGGAAGTGGAAAGAGTCATTCCGCCCTGAGTGTCATCTCTTCAGTGGTGACAGTGTTTTTTTTTTTTTTTTTTTTTTTTTTTTTAAACAGAAAGAGTCGTAATTTTGTGAGAAGAAAGTGGTAGAGAGGGGTGAAGGGGAAGGAGGGAGGGGAGGGAAGGAGAAGATAGGAGAGGAATGAGGACAAAAAGGTATAGGTGAGGAGAAGGATAAGAAGAATGATAAAAAATGATAAGAAGAAGATGAAAAAAATCAATCATTTTTTTTTTTTTTTTTTTTTTTTTTTTTTTTTTTTTTTTTTAAATGAGGAGAGACACCATCATTTTTCGCGACGGGTGTTTTGTGTTACCTGTCCTTAATTTACAGCAGCTTGTTGCTCTCATGCCCCCCCCCCCCATACAATTATTTTACCTTTGCTGTCCAAGCTTTTCCAATAATTAGATCGATCGGAATTTCGAAACTCGCGTAACTTCGATCAATTGGAACTTTGTAACCCTTTAAATACCACGCTCCAGGTACTTGTTTCTGTGATTAGATCAGTGGCGTCGCGTGTAATTTGGCAACAATGTATTCTAACCATTTAAACTCATGTAAAAGATCGAATTCAGGGGGTGCACAGTGCACAAGGTAAATTCGATGTATTTAATGATTTCAAATGGTTGCATTGTTGCCAGATGGCACACGACTCCACTGGATTATAGATCTGCCTCACAGAACACAAATTTTTATTCACAATGATTGTGGCTCCAAATGGAGCTGATGCACACTTTTGATAGAAGCGCTTTAATTTTCAATTTGAATGTAAAAACCTCCGAAAATAACGATTTCAGCACTAAAAACTTCCGAAATCCACTTCTAAAAAAAAAAAAAAAAAAAAAAAAAAAAAAAAAAAAAAAAAAAATATGCTTGTATTTGCGAGAGCGTGATGGTGGCGTATGGCAGTGATAACATGATATTATTACCTTAATTTCGTCACTCACTCTATGCTGACAAGGAACATTTACAGAATAATAAATCAGACACCAGAGCTGTGATCCACATCCGATTAATGGTACCGTGTCACCTGGTGACACCCGCACGCACCCGCACCGGTGTCAAAGGAAAGTCGTCTCTTATTGGTCACTTTTTGATGGAGTTATAGTATTATTAGATGGGGAAACCCCCATTATTACTACCCTACGCAAACATTACGCTCGCGCAAGTAAAAGCGTTTATTGAGTTTAGGAGTGGGTTCTGGAAGTTTTTAGTGCTGTCGTCGTTAATTTTGGAGCTTTATAATGTACAGAATCGACTATTAAATCGCTCATAGTAAAAGTGCAACCCCATTGTTAGCATTTGAAAAATAACATCTCTAAGAGCGCCTTCAATCCACTGTGTATGCAAAACCAGCACTGCGGAGTAGTAATATTTAACTATTTACCTAATTTGAGCGAGGAAACCTTCGTTTGTCTTCGTAACCTGGTATAGTAAAAGGGTTAACTTCCTCAATTTTGATTCTATGATTAACAATTCGATAGGAAATTCGACATTTCTTTGTCGATCGGGATTTTCTATAAAGTTATTCGATCGATCGGTCGAAATCAAACTTCAAAATTAGACCTTATTTGATCAAAATTTTGATCGAACGCACAGGTAGGATCACCGTATGAGTTCTATGTATTCAATGCAATTGATTCTATCTAATCGCAACCGTATCCTGTACCTATACAGGAACCTCCCATTCTATTTCCATGCCATCATATTCTCTGGGTTATACCTGGTAAAATCTTATCATAGCCAAACCCATATACTATTTCCTATCCCATCCTATCATCTACAGCTCTATACATATTGTTGCTTGCTAGCCAGTTCCGCGATCCTTCAGACAGTTTCAGCGCGTTGTTTTTAGAAGTCAACTGTTACAGCCGCAACGATTCTCGATGCGCTCATCGGACGCAATTTCAGCTGTGACAAAACTCGCGCAGTAATTAATCGCAAAAATCAAAACTATCTCTTTCACTCTTTCGTAGCCCTCGTGCATAGCTTTCTCTTCTATACCTAAGTCAAATTTCGTATGCGGGGCTGTGTTTCACAGGATTTTCTTCTTCGTTCCCCTTTTTAACCCTTTAAGGGCCAGGTTAGTTCAAAAAAGAAAGCCTCTCTTCCGTTTATGCAGGGAGGGTAGTTAACTAATCGTACTCGGGGGAGTTGAAATTGCCTATACGGTGAATTGAAGGCGCCCGAAGAGACCTTATCCTGTAAGTGTTTTCATCGATAGTAGCGTTTATCTGGAATAAACACTGAAACTATTTTAAACACTATGGAGGAGAAAAACCAGTATAAGCTATGGGCTTGGTCGATAAGGGGTTAATGACTCGAGAAATTTATTTTAGTCAAAAACTTTCACAAAAGCGAAATGTGAATGCTTTTTTGTATGCTATTTTAGCGTCGAGGAGTATGATATCAGTAGGTACGCAAAGGGGTCACGTGAGAGTGAAAGAGAAAGTTTGGAACGCTGAACAAAGTTTTTTTTTTTTTTGTCAGCGGAACGGTTAGGTTAGGTTAGCTTAGCTTAGCGTAGGTAGGCTATTTGAGTAGAGGTCTATTTTCAGTCCATCTAGAGGACTTTTTTAGTCTATCTATGGGAGGAGAGGTTAGGTTAGGTTAGCTTAGGTAGGCTATTTGAGTAGAGGTCTCTTTTTAGTCCATCTAGAGGATTTTTTTGGTCTATCTAAGTGACATTTTTGGTCTATATATGCACCCAGCGGACGGTATAACATCTGATGTTGCATTCGATATACAGTCCGATCTTATGTCGTATCTTTTGTCCAAAAATTCTTTCTGGGGCAACCCGCTGTGCGGTGCCAGTCGACGAGAATAAAATGAGATATTTTTGAGTGATTTGATATACTTTCAGGCGAAATCAATAGTGAGTGTTGGGGGCCGAACTAGACTACTCAACTATCCTAGTAGTAGTGGAAGGTGGTAACGAGTCGACTGGTAACAATCTACGATAGAGTGGGAGCGCAAGGAAGGCTATCGAGCTATCGAGAGACCGAGACTTTGATCAGGAGTTGCCTGCTGGCTGTGTGCTGTGTGCGATCTGTGTCTCCAGTCTAGACAGCTTCGGCTGGCTGATCGCTGATCGCTCCATGAGGCATGAGGCTGCGGTGCAAGGCCAGAGTTGTTGCGTCTGGTACCCGGCCTAGGTCGACCTAGAGTCCCTATATGTAGAGAGTTAAGACAAGAGGGTAGTCAACTTCTGATTGGTCGATGAATTTTAGGCTCTACGGACGCCGCCGTTGGATGCGATTTTGCACTTTTGTTTTGTTTCCCAACGGTCTTTTACAGATAAAAGAGATCATTTGCGATGAATCTGTTAATTTTAATCATGATGCACCACAAGAATGTCTATAAATCTCAAAAGAATCATTAAAAGCGTTAATACATGTCGATCAACAAAAGCAGGGAAAGATTGCATCGTTACAAACTTAGCGGAACTGTAATCTTTGCAGTGGAGCAAAACACAACAACGGCCTCAGAATGTAAACAAATGTGCAAAATCGCATCCAATGGCGGCGCCCATGATTTCACTTGTCTTAACTCGCTACATATAAGGACTCTAGGTCGACCCAGGCGCTATATTTGTTCTAATCGGAAATCAATAAAAACAGAGGGACACTCACCTATAAGACATCATAAAAGAGGACTGGGTTCTAGTCCTCTGGTCATAGTTCAGGGCGAGGTGAGGGAGCGACAGAGGCGGACTGGCTCTAAAATTTGGTCCGGGAAACCAATTTTAAACCGTCCCATGCATAAAGGGTGTTGCGGGGTTGGGGAGCTATCCCCAGATCAATTTATTGTGGTATTTTCTCAGTCATAAGTATACTATTTTTATCATGGTGAGTTATAGATCATTTAGGAAGTTCTTTTGCATCAGTTTATACACAGTCGTTCGGGAACTAATGAAGGGGGGCTGATTAATAAACATCTCCTCGTCGACGTCGATATCTTTCTTTTAACTTGCAAAAAATACAAACAATCTTCAATCAGTCTTTTAATACTACACTCACAATCAGTATATCTTCATCAATACTTGAATCTTACTGCTAGTTATATTAAAAAAAAAAACACACACATACCCATTGTCAGCGTAAGTATAATGGGTTACTTCAGTTACTTGAGGTATTAAACTCTCTGCCAAGAAATAACATTTGCTCAGGAACATCTTTCTTTCCCCTTCATTTCCAAAATCGGCGAAAACGTTCGTTTGAATGCAGTTATTTTTGCCGCGATAGGAAATTGAAGGCGAAATAAAATACTTGAGCCGGTTCAATGGGGCTGTTGCACACTTTTGCTACAAGCGATTTATTAGTCGATTCTGGCGTTAAAACCTCTAAAAATAACGATGGCAGGACTACAAACTTCCGAAATCCACTCCTTAGCTCAACAAACGCTTTTATTTGCGCGAGCGTAATGGTGGCTGAGCAGTAATAATGGGAGATTCCCATCTAAGAATACTGTAACTCTGTGAAAAGAAGTGACCAATAAGAGACGACTTTCATTTGACACCAGTGTCACTAGATGTCACGGTACCATTCATCGGTATTCTGATGAATAATTACTCTGTGAATCATCCTTGTCAGCATATAGAGAGAGTAACAAAATTAAGATAGGAATCTCCCATTTTTACTGCCCTCAGTCACCATTACGCTCGCGCAAATAAAAGCGTTTATTCACTTTAGGATTAGGAGTGGATTTCGGAAGTTTTTAGAGCTGCCATCCTTGAATTGAATGAATTGAATTGAATTGAGAGTGGAGGTGTCCCCATGTGATAAAGCCAAGTCGACACTCAGGCCTTTAGGTAGGCCCATTGTGCCTCCTCCTAATTTAGAACAAACGGAGAGCTGCCATCCTTACTTGTCGACTGTCGAGGGTTTTACACCAGGATCGACTATTGAATCGCTTATTGCAAAAGTGTGCAACAGCCCTATCGAAGCTGAACCCGCAAGTTTTTGTTTTCTTCTTCAAATTACTTTACTGTGTTTCATTAAGCTTTGCATCCCACGTTTTTTCTTCGGGAAAGTCGGTGGTTGTATTTAGATGAGAAAAGCGTTTGTATTTGCTATTGCAACAAACGATTAGCATATACATATGTATACTTATTCCACACCATCTCCACACTTTCGTCGCAATGGAAGTAGTCGCTCCTTCAACATAGTGTGCGGGTGACCTGCACAGCAGCGCACGCATCGGACACTCGCTCACATCTCACAGATTACGTTTGTACGTTTGGCACTCATGTTGCCGAAATAATAGAATGCAGGAGTAAGTATGTCCCGATTTGTTGTCTCTCTCACTGAAGGGGCAAATCATCGCTTTACAACTGGTCAAACTTCATATTAATTCTGTAAGTATATATTTGCACTCATTTTTTGATACAGCGAATGTGAAAATTCCAACTCCCACAGTACCTCTATTTCTACTGCAGAAAATCGAGATGGATCGCCCCCAGAAGCCTCAAAGTTCTAGCCTTTTTTCAACAGAGAATAGCAAAATTGCATTCCTGCGACGCTTCGAATTTCAAATTTCATACTTAGTTGTGCTCTCCTCTCCCTCCAGGAAAAAGGTTCTGGATCCGCCACTGTCTATGGCTGTCACTAACTGATTCTACAACCTACGTCAAAGCTACATCCGTAGCCAGAAAGTCTTATTTCTCTCTCTTAATTTGCCCATTTGATCACATGTGTTAGAGAAGGACAGATAGAGGGGTTGAACTCATGTGATAGACCTTCCCTCCTCATTTTTTTTTTTTTTTTTAATAATAAACTTGTACGTGTTTGAATGGGCAAAGACTTTGAAAGAAAGGCGAATTTATAGTCGCGTCTCAGGTCAAAGCAACTAAAAGACAATTATTGTAATTAATAATTATTACAAATTATTTTTTGAAGAGTCGTTTAAATTTTGAAAGTTATTGTTTACCATGAGATTTGTTATCACCGTCAAAACGCAAATCTTAAAGACACTTCAAAATATATGCTTGTTTTCTGTTTTGGTCTGAATACTTCTTTAAAAATTAAAAAGGTAAATAAGCACAAGAGGAGATTCGAAGAATAAAGTTGAAGATCGTTGATAAAATTGACTTATTTAAGGAAATTGGAGATAGATTCGTCCAAAAAAAAAAAACAAGCACGGCCACAATGTTTGTGAGAAAAACAAATAAATTAAAACAATAATCAAGAGAAAGAATATCATAGGTCGAGAGACACCTAAATCCTGCAGCGGCAAAGCGTGCAATCTGGCAACGCTGCAATAATGCTTAATAAAATCCATGATAAATATCGATTCTAGAGATCGGTGATGATCATCGAACTCGACCTTATTCTATGGGTTCAAATGGACAAAATGCCACGTTGCCAAGTAGCAGTGTAGCACGCTTCACCACTGGAATCCTAGTTCTTTCCAATCAGTATCAAACAATGAATGATAAGAGGAAAAATTGTGGTTTGTAATGTTACGTTGATAAGTAAACGTGAAATGGACTCAAAAACGAGACAAGAAAAGAATAGAAAATAAACAAAGCTTCGACGAGCGTATTTATGGAGAGAGAGGCCCTGGTTCTATGCCGGGCAAGGACGAAGGATATTTTTCTAAAACGCTTAGACACAGCAATCCACCGTAGCAAATCGTGGACAAAAACTTTTTTGGGGAGAAAAAAAAAAAAACCGGGCGGTGCGAGAGAGGGAAAAAACAGACGGCGGCGGGAAGTAGATGAAGACGAGAGGAAGAGGGGGTAACATAAAACGAGCACAGACAAGGGGGAGGCGGAGAAGTTGGTGCGCGGGGGTTGGGAGGGGGAGGGGAAAGAATGACGCAGCAGAGGGCTGACAGAAAGGTTAACGGATCATAAAAAATCGTTACATAACTCGCTTTCAGGTTTCAAAAATAAAAAATAAAAAAGTTCAGAAAAAAAAGTAGAGAAACCTGAGCTCTCTAACGTAAAAAGCAAGTCTTCGTCGTTCTTTCGAGTTTCAGAAGTTCATGGCTTGGTTGGAAAAAGCAAGAGGGGGGGGGGGGTGTGGAGGGGGACAGAAACTTCCCCGGTCCGTAATACATTTTTTGCTTTTTTTCCTTTTTCGTCCTCGCCTCAATTTAACGTCCTCTCCATTTTTAAATCGTCTGATTTTCCCCCATTTTTTCCCTCCATAATTTTTTCCCCTGTCTTTTTATTTTGCGCGACGATGGAGGGGTAGAAAGGTTGAGGGGAGCGACTGTCTGATGAGTGAGGGAGAGAGAGAGAAAGAGAGAGAGAGAGAGAGAGAGAGAGAGAGAGAGAGAGAGAGAGAGAGAGAGAGAGAGAGAGAGAGCACGAGAGAACGATGGAAACGAAAAATAACTACCTTTCCAAGAAGTTTCGCGAAAGACATCCTCAAGAGAAACTAATCGATGCGCATGTCCCAGCTGAATGCTTCAGGAAAATTTTGAAAAATGGATTTTCTCCGCTCAACTCTCGACCGGATCGAAATAAAAGATACGTAAACAGAAAGTTTATGAATAGGCCGCAAGTTGGTCTTTCCGAAGCGTTGTCAAGATTAATTTTTATTTTTTATTCACTCTTAATTTTTATTATTAATTTTTTGGATCTGTTTATCCATCTATTTATCTTTTATTATTTGTTTTATTTGTGTATCTACCTATCTATTTATTTATATATTTATCTACTCAATCTATTTATCTATAAACTTGTCTACATAAATTTATCTATCTATTTATTTATCTATATCTATCTATTTATTTATTTTTTAAACTGTGAGCTCCACGATTGGAACTGAATATGGGTCCAAAAGAAGGAGGGGATACCTATACATATATAGTCCAACGAAAAATGACAGAAAAACGAATCAGCGACGACTTGAACAATAAATAAAACAGGAACGTGCCAGGAGTGGTGGCTTTCTCCGCCTTTTGAAATTTGTTTTTTAATTTTATTTCATTATTTTTGAGTTGAAAATGGCTGCGATTGTGCCGAAACGTCCTCGCCAATTTAGGTTGTATTCCAGCATTTTACCCGTTTCTGTTTTATTTATTGTCCTATATAATCCTGCCCCGACGATTCGTCGCAACCCGCATTTCACGTAGCCCGAACCGAACCTTTATTGGGCTAAAGAAAACAAAGAAATGAAAGAGAAGAGTGCGTCAGTCACAATGTTGCCATATTTGGCACACAAAAAATACGCTGTAGTCACATTTAATAACAAGGAAAATGTGTATCTATTTCACCACTGAGGCAGAACTGCTGGAGTGCGTAAAATTTCACGTCAAAAATGCGGGTTTCGCCGAAACATTGACGCAGAGATTAGGTCGCTTTGCGTATTCAAGCAAGTGCCAAGCGCTGGGGTCTCCTCTCCAAAACAAAATCAAAACAAAAAAAAAAACAAAAAAACAAAAAACAAAAAACAAAACAAAACAAGACAAACAAACAAAAAAGGGGGAACGTAAATTATGACCCAACCTCAGAGTGTTGTACTGTTGTCCATACCCTGTTCTCCATATACCTGATGTCTGGTGTTCGCTTATGAGGGGTTTGAACTGGTAACAACCCCTCGTAAGAACGCATTATATTCACATCTAATATCTATATGAGGAGAATCGCGAGGTCCAAACATTATTTGGCCCCTCAAAGGGAAAACATGTGGAGAGGGGAGGGGTCATATGTTGACGTAATGTCAACGCACAGCTCCGGGCTCTAGAGTCCCTTGATGGAAATATTGTATAGGGAGTACCGACACGAGCTCAACGAGTTGTGATTGGTCGTTGGTTTAGCGCTCACGGAGTCGAGCGGAGCGACGACATCGAAGGCTCCACACGAAAGGATCGATTCGTAGAGGAACGTATGGGAACGACCGGTGCCGGCAAATCCGCCAGTCCACCATGTACTGTCAACTTAACCTTCGAATGCGTCACGCGGTCGAAATAATCGACTCCTGTAAAAGCATAAAGTGCGTGTCGGTACTCCCTATACAATATTTCCATCAAGGGACTCTACGGGCTCCAGGTATCCGATTCAACTTCTCTCACCGGAAGATCCCGCAATTTGATCCGGGACCAAAAAGTGTTTGGTCCCGAGCGTAACTTAAGCAGCTCTCTGATTGGTCGAGACCGCACGTAATTCAACTTGCACACACTACCGGGACCATACATTCTTTGGTCCCTGAAAATCATGCATGTCTTATTTTTATGGGTGCGCATTCATTTATTAAGGTAGACTTAAACGCTACAGGCGCGTACGAATAGATAACTAGGTACATACTTTTTTATAACTCGCTATCTGATTCACTTACTCCACCAGTGTTGCTAGATCTTGCGGTTTATCCCATAAGAACACATAGAAAAAGCCGTTGCAAATCACCTTTTGCACCAGTTCATACGAGGTTGTGGATGGTTTTGGTGCGTGGAGTCCACGCGCCGTGGATCATTTGCACCGTCACCAAAAGCCGCAGGATCTGGCAACAAATGGGTTCACCTTCATTTATAAAGATAGACTAAAACGGTACAGGTGCGTGCGAATAGTTAACACTTTATGGACCAAGCCTGAGTATACTCGTCTTTCTCTGTAGCTGTAGCCTATTTCACATCGTTTCAGTTCTCATTCCGAATAAACGCAAATATAGATGAAAACACTGCAAAATAAGGTCTCGGCGGGAGCCTTCAATTCGTGGGATAGGCAATTCCAACACCACTGAGTACGAACAGTTCCCTGGAGAAACGGGGGAGTGGTGCTCTCTTGAACTAACGTGGTCATTAAAGGGTTAACTACTTTCCATGTAATTTTAAGAATGGCTCACCCGGTAAGCCGCCACTGCCACTTGTATCCTAACAGTTGATTTCGTAGAGGAGGCACAATAACTTGCGCCCGATTTCCCGTTCATCGGAGGAACGTACTCTACGTCTCTCTGAATTTGGGCCTATAAAGTAAGTGATGACGGTTTTTTTTTTTTTTTTTTTTTTTTTTTTAACAACAACAACAACACCTCTCGTAGAAATGTATTGATATTAATAATTGTTGGTCGAAGAAATGTTGCTTTCAGAAAAGCACGGCAAATTAGATCAGACACTCTTTGCGGGAAGTAGTTTATTAAATTGAAGGCGCTTTAATACTTTCGAAGTGTTGCGGATGGACGCGACGGGACGGACGGAGAATGGACTGATGGAGCGCTGCGCTCCCTCGACAGTGGCGTAGCCAAGGGGTCAGGACACCCCCCCCCCCGACACCAAAATTTGTCCTATAAAAAGGTGATTTTCAGCGTTTTCAGACAAATTTTAATAAATTCGTATCTTTGGATCCCCCCTTGAAAATTTTCGGACCCCGGACCCCCCCCCCCCCCCCCCCCCCCCCGAAACATTCTTGGCTACGCCACTGTCCCTCGACTATAGAGAGTCGACGACCCAATACTATCTCACATTCTCACATAGTAGTATCTCACATCAGCAGGACGCGGCATTATTGAATGTTTTAGTGAGAAACGGGAAATTCAAAATTGACCGATCAAATTTCGGTTTCACCTTTTAAAAAAGCATCAAAGCCAATCAGATTCCTGGATCTTAAATTTCCCATTCGCCATGAAAACAGTCTATACCGCCTGCAGTAGTGACTTGAGAATCGATTATCTATCGTTTTTCGCCCATTGGAACTTCTGCAAAAGAATCGATTCCTTGGTCGATACTTTAATAATAGAGGCAACATAAGTTTTTTTTCTTCCCTCACTCCAAAAAATAAATGTTACTATAATGCATTGACACATTGGACTAGGGTCGTCGATACTTCAGTAAAGATACCTCTACCTCAAAGTTTTGATACTAGGCAGTATCGGTACCATATGGATATCGATACCATCTCTTGTTGGTTGTTGCTGCGTTTCAGTTGACAAAAGTGATACCCGCAAGGTAGAAAATCGAGTTTCGAACATTCGCTGTAAATTGCAAGAGTGAAACCTAAAGTCAAAATTTCATGATTCCCCCCCCCCCCCTTCATGCAGAAAAGAACCTGTAACCATATTCATCAGTTTGATTTACTGACAGTGATTTTTGGAGCAGTCATTAAAAAGCAGTCAGTGACCTCTGAAAGTAATTTTTTGATAAATTGGGATAGGAAGATGAGAGAACTTAATGACTTAGCATTTCCAAAATTAATGAAATCCTACTGAGTGCTAAGCAGCACCAAATTATGTTATGCTGATTTTCATCTCACCCTCATTAACTGGACTTCCCGCCAGGAGATGCTTCATACAACATGTAGTTTGCACAATACTGATTAAATGATGATTTGATAATTATCTTTCTCTCTCAATATGATGAATAGTTTGAAAAATAAAAAGATTTCAAAACAGCCATTTTGGGAAAGGAGTTTATTATTTACCATAAGCTATGGCCCCAAAATAATTTTGGCGGACTGTAGTAGTGAAAGTAAAGGCTAACCAATATTAACCATTTGCTCAGTAAGTATGCTGGCGGTGTTTTACGGTGAAGAAACATGAAGGAATGAGAGGAATGGAGGTAAGTACCAAGAGTTTGTTTCAGAAGAATAGGCGGAGCTCTCTGATAATCTTCAGCGAAACAACAATTTTCATTTCTTCAAATAAAAACAAAACTTTCGAAAAAATTTCACTTTCCGGTAACGCTTTCCTCATTGTAAATCAGGCGAAGCTGAAATTCATTATTATTTACTTCCAGCATGCAATTTGAGAAGTAATGTTGGAAAAATTTAAAAGATCATTGATCCGGGTCCACCTATTTTTCTGAAACAAACTCTAAGAACCTACCAAGACTTCAAAGTGAGGAAAGAAGACAAGTGGGACACTGCAGCACCGCAAAATGCAAGACTGAGGAAAGGGACAATTTCAAGACTACTCACAGATTACTATACCAGTAGTAGTTGTGCGAACTACATGTTGGATAAGGTATCTCCTGATGGGAAGTCCAGTTAATGAAGGTGAGATTAAAATCAGCTATCATAATTTTGTACTGACAAGGGGAGGCTCAGAAGTCGCCGCCTCCGATTTTGAAAACAAATGCACGAAAATGAAGCTAAAGTAAAACTATTAGACCCGTGTTTCTCACTTTTTGCCAATGGGCCTCCCTAAAGCGTCAGGAATTTTTGAAAGTTGCCGAAATTCACGTAAAAAACCCCAGCGGAGAGCGTTCCGAATATTTATGTGAATTTCGGCAACGTTCAAAAAATTCCTGACGCTTTAGGAAGGCCCATTGGCAAAAAGTGAGAAACACGGGTCTAATAGTTTTACTTCAGCTACATTTTCGTGCAATCGTTTTCAAAATCGGAGGCAGCGACTTCTGAGCCTCCCCTTGTGAGTACAGTGGCAGCTAGGTGTTAAAAATTACTAAACTGTAAGATAATTAACTGTATATATTGTGAAATGATGTAAACGTTATGCCTCAATTTAATTACTTAATTTAAATTTAATTTATTTAGTAATTGATTTATATGTTTGTTTATTAATTTATTTTTGTTTCTTTATTCATTTATTTGTCTTACCTTTTTTACTTATTTTATTTTATTATTTATTTATCTTTATTTTTGTTTGTTGTATTTACTGGATCAGACACAGTGTACCCCCAACGGGGGGTAGAACTGTATTTGTTTCATGTTACTTGCTATTCCAGCAAAGATATTCTGTTACTGGACTAGCAGCAAAAGTTAAAAATTAAGTGTAAATTATAAATAGCACATAGATATACTCAAATGTATAGTAGGTGTAAGTTTAGTACTAAGTAACGTAGTACTGTTGAATAAAAAAAAAAAAAAAAAAAATTGTGCTGCTTTGCACTCAGGAAGATCTTATTCATTTCGGAAATACACACTTTCTTCACCAATTTTTTCTTCTCCCCCTGCTTTCTCTAACCCTCTGCCATTTCTGCTCATTCACTACTTTTTTTTAAAAAAAAAATTTTTTTGTTTCTTTTCTGTGCAAAATTATTGCTTCCGCCATTATTTTTTTATTTTCGCAGGCTGCACAATGAATTCTTTCAAGGGACATGGAAGCTCCTCTCTTCTGTAATGTGAACTCAAAATTTTGCAAAACTAAATAAGCTGTGGATATAAAATTTTAGCAGTCAATAGATTTTAAATACAAACAGGACTGCTTCAATTAATTTGTGAAGTATCACAGCTAGAAAGCGTGGTTTGAAATTAAAACTGACCTTGTTCAATTTAGCGCAAGTAAATTGTCCAACGTTAGTCTTGGAATTTCCATGGAAAGAAAGATGCAATCTGTAGACTGAGACCAATTTAACAGAGCTAAAATTAATTTTACCAACTTCCAACAACAAAACAATTCCAAAAATTGAACAGATTCTTTTGGAAATCATATAGAAATCAAAAACTGAACCAAGCATCTAGGTATCATTTTATTTTACTGAAGCATTCAAGATTTTAAGATGCCATTCCGTCCGCTGATTATGAACAATTGTATCATAATGCCATCGAGTCGTTGATCAAATTCATGTTATTCTTATGGGTGGTGTCATTCAGATAGAAATCCTTCCATGTCAGTGGAAATTCACTGACGACTTCTAAGCAAGCAAGCAAACATCGGAATGGAACCTATCATAATGACACCATCCATAAGAAAAACACGCACTCAAAATGATAACGAAACGATCCTTCATCATCAGCCTTTGGCTCATTTCTCCAAAATTTCCCACATCTTCTTTCACATCTGGTCTAGTCTAACTCTACAAGGAAATACAAGTACTAAAAAAAGCTCAGTCCGTAAAATTGGTCAAATGATATTCCATTCATGATACTTGGTATTGCTCCAACGCATTTTTGTCAGAGTGATAAGCCGATAAGAATTGGGTAAAATTTCAACTCCGGATCCACTTGAATATCAAAGTTTGATTAACTCCTGAATTTTGCATTTTAAATAACTTTCTTAGAGAGGCTAACATAAGGGAGTCCAATACACCATACCTCTGGAAATTGAATTCACCTGACTTTCTTCAGTTTTTACAATCCCCGAGTTCTGAGGTTATAGGAATTCCATGTATTTGACTCTTCTAAGGAATTTCCCAGATCCTAATGCAGAACCCCCTCAGATCAGATACTGAATAACAATCCCAGATGAAAAACGTTCATATTTCTCCCATTTTCTCACAAAATTTTTCAAAAGTTTTGACCATCTTAGATAGTAATAAATACCATCAGCAAATGGAAAGTTTTTAGTACGACATCACAAAAACTTTGTTTAAATGATGTACTGTAGTCTGTTCAGCGAGTTAAGAGCCATGGGCTGCCTAGCGAAAACACATTATTTGACAACACTGCTGGGCATTTAAGAAAGATGTGAGACAAATTAAAAAGGGTCTCTCATTGTCAGTTCCTTCAGAGGCAAGTTTGGACGATCCGTCCTCGGACCATCTTTTGTTCAACGGCAACCGCTAACTTGTTTTGTAACGTTTTGTTTCAATTCTGTGTTCTATCTGAATTTTCTTTCCGCGAATTTAAAGACCAATTATGACCACATATTCGATCTCAGCGCAATTTTCCCTTGAGATTGACTCCAAATTTCACGCAAATAGGCCAAGGTTTATCTGAATTAACACATTGAACTCTGAATTTTCCTGAACTCATCATTCACCTTAATCTCGAGCTATTTGCTTGAAATTTGGAGTCAATCTCAAGGGAAAATTGCGCTGAGATCGAATATGTGGTCATAATTTGCCTCTAAATTCGCGGAAAGAAAATTCAGATAGAACACAGAATTGAAACAAAACGTTACAAAACAATAGAGTTAACGGTAGCCGTTGAACAAAAGATGGTCCGAGGCCGGATCGTCCAAACTCGCCTCTGAAGGAACTGACATTGAGAGACCCTTTTTAATTTGTCTCACATCTTTCTTAAATGCCCAGCAGTGTTGTCAAATAATGTGTTTTCGCTTGGCAGCCCATGGCTCTTAACTCACTGAACAGACTATAATGAAACAGTAGACATTCAGGCACAGAATAATACCACAGAATATTACAATCAGAACGGAAACTCCCATAAGAGCCAATGGAAGCAAGTTTGGAATTTACCGGCACCAATAGGCAACGCTGTGGTCCTATTTCCCAACATGGCGGCGTGTGTGATTTGTGTTGAAACTCATTTATTTCTGTAAATTCTGGTGAGAAATCTTAAGTTTCCGGCCTTACTTTTATTCTAATGGCATTTTAGAATGAAAATTTTGCGGATCATGTCCTAATTTTTTTTTTCGAGCGCGAATCCAGATGTAAACATCCTATATCCCAACATGGCGGACACGAAATGAATTTGCTTCAAAATCCGACAGAGTTTCCGTTCTGATTGTATTATTCTGTGATAATACAATCAGAACGGAAACTCTTGTCAGATTTTGAAGCAAATTCATTCCGCGTCCGCCATGTTGGGATATAGGATGTTTATATCTGAATTCACGCATGAAAAAAAAAATATAGGACATGATCTGCAAAATTTTCATTCTGAAATGCCAGTTGAATAAAAGTGAGGCCGGAAACTAAGCTTTCTTTCCAGAATTTACAGAAATAAATGAGTTTCAACACAAATCACACTCGTCCGCCATATTGGGATATAGGACCATAGCTTTGCCAATTGGTGCCGTTAAATTCCAAACTTGCTTCCATTGGCTCTTATGGGAGTTTCCGTTCTGATTGTATTATTCTGTGATTTCGGTTTGTCTGTTTGACAGACACCATTTTCTGGTTTTCTCATTCTATGTGACCCTAGGGTTATGCCGTACTGATTTCGGTATTTTTACGGTATTTAGCTATATCTCTGACTGCAGCCTCTAAACGAGTGAGACTGATAAAACTGCCGTGGGTGACGTAAGTCAGAAGCCAGCTATATACTATGAAACTGTCAAAGTAGCATTTCTATATCATAATACCTTTAAATTTCCTTAAAGTTATGTAAAATACCGAGCTGGCTTATTTTTTCAGTATTTTACATAACTTTTGGGGAATTCAAAGGTACTATGATGCAGGAATGCTATGTATCAATACTTTGACAGTTTTATAGTGTTTAGTTGGCTTCTGGCTTACGTCACCCACAGCAGTTTTATCAATCTCACTCATTTAGAGGCTGCAGTCAGAGACAGAGCTAAATACCGAAAAAATACCGAAATCAGTACCGCACAACCCTATGTGACCCCTCAACACGGCCATATCCTTTTATCAGTTTCCAACAAGAAAATGAGACATTTTTTGCTGGATTTGTCTGAGATGCATTTTCCACGTGTTTCCTTGAGGAAATTGTTAAAAACTTTGTAAAGGAATCACAAAGAATCGTATGACATGAATTTAAATTTGACAACACTGACAGGGGGTCAAATGGGAGTGATAGTGATGAAAGATGGTAAGCATGCAGCCAACAAACCGAAAACATGAGTTATTTCATAAAAACATTAATGGACGGTTTTAGTGCAAAGTCAACGGTTCGCCAACAACCACAACAATGCGCTCATCGGTTGCAATAAAACCCGCGTAGCGTTCCAAACTATCTCACTCACTCTCCCGTGATCCCCATGTATATCCATCTCTTTCTAGTTCCGAAATTCGTAAACAGGGCCTTGTTTTACGACATATTATTATCAAAATCGCATTAAAATGCCTCGAGAAATTCATTTCTGCCATAAAATTTCACAGAATAAGTCTCTATATATGATTTTTGAAATTAGAGTGAGATGGCAGTACATGGGGGTCACGTGAGAGCAAGAGAGACAAACCGGCTTTGTTCGGAAGGCTCATCACCGGCAGACTCCATTACTAAAACCCTCTATAAATGACTCATGATGCAGTCTTGAAACCTGCTTACTACAAGAAACCCTGCATAGGACTTTAGGTGATCAGTCGCCAGAGGAATACCCTTCAAAATTAGTAAGGGCTTGAAAAAGAAAAAGATAAAAGGTGCTCTCGACTCATAATTTATTTTGTAAAAATTGTGTAAAAGTAAAAAAATAATAGGAATCACATTTTTCATTTCCAGAGGGAAATAAGTCAAAAATTCACACGGGCATTTCTTTCAAATCAAGTATCAGGGACAGTAGAACAAGAGAGACAAAAATAGGTTAGGAACGTCCGTGTTTAGTATTCTTCAGCTCCTTCTCCTTCTCCTTCAACGGAGTCCATACCGACCTCTTCGTAATCTTTCTCGAGGGCAGCTAAATCTTCACGAGCTTCGGAGAACTCTCCTTCTTCCATACCTTCTCCGACGTACCAATGGACGAAAGCACGTTTGGCGTACATAAGATCGAACTTGTGGTCCAAACGGGCCCAGGCTTCAGCGATGGCTGTGGTGTTGGACAACATGCAGACAGCTCTTTGGACTTTGGCTAAGTCTCCACCGGGGACGACGGTGGGTGGTTGGTAGTTGATACCGACCTTGAAACCAGTGGGACACCAGTCAACAAATTGGATGGTACGTTTTGTCTTGATGGTAGCAATGGCAGCGTTGACATCCTTGGGTACAACATCACCTGGAAACAGAAAAAAAAACCAGGCGGATTAAAAATGTGTTTTTAACCATGATACAAATCATTAACATACATCGTACAGAGATTGGAAAGATTATTTTGAACAAAAATGAGGAGGAGAAAAATATTTAGTTTCTAAATTTGCAATAGTTATGAAATTTTTTTTTTTCTTTTCAGTTTAACAGAAAGTTGATCAATTCAGTTGGCATCTAGCTGTTTGCTTTGTTTCTTGCACAGCATATGTTAACAAACACACACCTTTGCGTTGAGTCTCAAGAGCAGCAATGCTGCCAAATTTGATGGAAAGTGTACAACTTCTCCAGATTTACTGTAAAGTGTAAATTTTCCTTGCAAAAGACGGTAGCGCTGATGAGCAAGATGCTGATCTGAGCTGAACCCAATCAGATTTTGACAACCTCAGATGCAGTAAGTTCATAAGGATCACGGGTGGGAGAAAAAGGACACCGCGCTTTGCTTATGGGAACTGGCTCCCAGTCAAATTTTTTTAAATTGAATTATGTGTCGTAAAAGTGTCTCCTGAGAAAAATCTCTCACGGGCGGAAAAAAAAATAATGACAGGATTTCGAGATATTCGCGTCTAAAGTTGGGGACTATTTGCCCTCCGCCTCGTATTCTCGTACGTAGCAGGCCGCTTAACTACTACGCCAACTGGAAACCTTCTCGGTCGAATCGCCCGACTCAGCGCGCATTGATATTTGCAGTCCCTCCCAACTGCTTATTTGTTTACCGCACACCCACTGCTCTGCCTTGACCACTCCCTCAACTGATTACTTACCTACATCAACATTTTCTTTTTCTCTGCGAACTATCTGCTCTCTCCCTCTCTCTCCCTCATTGTAAATGTAGTTCCGATTAATAATAGTTCATTGTTGTTTCTCTCGCAATATTTGACACCTAGTTTTTGCGTCCTTTTTTTTTTTTTTTGTTTATTTGTTTATTTCTCTTTTATTATTCATGGATTTATTTATTTTGATTGAGGGGGAAGGGGTCGTTAGCACACGACGTAGTGGTTCATGAGCATTATACTATCGTTCTACTTCCAAAGCGATGTTTCAAGCGATGTGATACAAGTTTTCCAAAGAGTCGTCAAAAAAGAAAAAATGAAAAGAAATAAACAAAAACAAACCTCTCCCCCCCCTAAAAAAATCAAACCAAAGAAACGTGATTTTTGACAAGTGCACGGAAAAAAAAGATTAGTGAAAATAACCATACGGATACCTGATTTTGGCACCTGCTAGATGTTATGGTAAACTTGACCAGAAATATGGTACATTTACCGATACTTTGAGTAAATTCGACATGCAATTAGGTGACATCACCTAGTACCTAGTCAAAACATAGTATACTTCTGGTTAACATTACCATAACATCTAGCAGGTGCCAAAATCAGGTATCCGTATGGTTATTTTCACCGTAGTTTTTTTTCCGTGATGTATAGAGCCGTACTGAAGTTTAATAGGAAAGGGGAGTCGGAGAGAGAAAAAAAAAAAGTGTGATGCCACACGAACGCGGACAATCGTGTATCTTGGTGTATCGATGGCTCCTCCAAAAAAATCTACCAAAAAGAATCGATCCGATGGCGACAGTGACAGCGGCGGATCGTGAACAATCAACTGAATTTTCCATCCCATTTGAACCTAAGGAAATGTATCGATTATTCGGAAGCCCAAATGAACAGTCTGAAGATCGACTCTTTCTTGTAGGTTTAAATAGAGGAGATATCGAAACAAACATCGCTTTGGAAGTAGAACGATAGTATAAAGCTCATGAACCACTACGTCGTGTGCTAACGACCCCTTCCCCCTCAATCAAAATAAATAAATCCATGAATAATAAAAGAGAAATAAACAAATAAACAAACAAAAAAAAAAAGGACGCAAAAACTAGGTGTCAAATATTGCGAGAGAAACAACAATGAACTATTATTAATCGGAACTACATTTACAATGAGGGAGAGAGAGGGAGAGAGCAGATAGTTCGCAGAGAAAAAGAAAATGTTGATGTAGGTAAGTAATCAGTTGAGGGAGTGGTCAAGGCAGAGCAGTGGGTGTGCGGTAAACAAATAAGCAGTTGGGAGGGACTGCAAATATCAATGCGCGCTGAGTCGGGCGATTCGACCGAGAAGGTTTCCAGTTGGCGTAGTAGTTAAGCGGCCTGCTACGTACGAGAATACGAGGCGGAGGGCAAATAGTCCCCAACTTTAGACGCGAATATCTCAAAATCCTGTCATTATTTTTTTTTCCGCCCGTGAGAGCTTTTTCTCAGGAGACACTTTTACGACACATATTTCAATTTAAGAAAATTTGACTGGGAGCCAGTTCCCATAAGCAAAGCGCGGTGTCCTTTGCAACTTCTCAACATAAATTTTGTGGGTAGAACTAAAAGAACGTGTTTAAGAATAAAGTCTATATTTTTTTGGGTGGCCTAGTAGGTGAGATTGAGTGGCTTATCATTTAAAACAGCAGCTTAAAATAACATTAAAACCTGCTATGCCTTACACTGCAGAGGGTTTCTAATAAGGAGTAGCTAATTTAAACAATTGTAAAAAAACAATATCACAGAATACTAGTCAGATTGGTAACTTCATTTAATCCATAAAGAAGCATCATTTTCTGGTCATCATTTTGGGAAGATTCAAAATGGAAACAATACAAAATAATGCGAAAGACATAGAGATAAATGCACCATTTTGAATTGACACCAAAAGAGACCAAAGAAATGTTTCAAGTTGCTCTTGTGGGAATTTCCAATCGAATTTTAATATTCTGCGACAATATTTTTTTTCAATGAATGACAGAAATACAGGGGGTCAGATCAGGAACAGACATGGAAAAGTGAGCAGTTTAAAGTAGAGACAATGTACGCTTGATACTCGCAGAAGTGCATATAAACACATCAACCTGTTCACTTTGCATTTGCTCTTCTTTCATCGCTGTGCTCTGTTCGAATAGACAAGAAACTGTCCTTTCCAAAGTTATCTGAAATGGCCAATCATCAGATTCTTACCTCTGTACAACATGCAGCAGGCCATGTATTTTCCGTGACGTGGGTCACATTTCACCATCTGGTTGGCTGGTTCAAAGCAAGCGTTGGTGATTTCAGCAACAGACAATTGTTCATGGTAGGCTTTCTCGGCTGAGATGACTGGAGCGTATGTTACCAGAGGGAAATGAATACGTGGGTAAGGAACCAAATTGGTCTGGAACTCAGTAAGATCAACGTTGAGGGCACCGTCAAATCGGAGGGAGGCGGTGATTGAGGAGACAATTTGTCCGATGAGCCTGTTCAGATTTGTGTAAGTGGGGCGTTCGATGTCCAAGTTACGTCTGCAGATGTCATAGATGGCTTCGTTGTCGACCATGAAGGCACAGTCAGAGTGTTCCAAGGTAGTGTGGGTGGTGAGGATGGAGTTGTATGGTTCAACGACAGCGGTGGATACCTGAGGAGAAAGGAGGAAAAATTGTCATGTTACTAATTTGAGACAGTGAATATACAGACTCTGATAATCTATCAAAATAATAAAGAAGGGGTGAAACAGTTATGCTGCCTAGAACTTGCAATGTGCAGTTTGAAACCAGTTGCATTGCTTGGGGGATCGTTTTTAACCAAGAAAAGAATGTGTGATACACTGATCAGGAAGGCTTCAAACACCAAACTGATTTTTTAGAACCAGAAAGCAATTCAGACCATCTTTCTAAGCTTTGGTGGTAAGGTTAAATTCAAGTGAGAATTTAAGAAGCGACAGGTAAAAGAGAATCCCACCATTTCTACCGCTATACTCACCAGCAGCCGAATTGACGGGTGAAAATCGGAATTGAAATGCAAAAAAGGCAACACTGAGGACCCTTATGAGTCTCGAGTCAAGTGAAGAGCCAATGGCTGGCTATTGATTGGGAGGAGCCCCGTGTCCGGCCACCTCGGACCCTTTCCCTTTGCCCAAAATTTCTTATGATTTTTTTTCCTTGGACAAACGCGCCGTTTTTATGTAGAAATTCGGTTTCAGCGTGAAATTTCAATGGAAATCAATTAAAAAACTAAGTTGATGAGTTAATTTGAAGCTGTTCGATTCATCACTATTTGGTTAGGGTGATGAATCAAACAGCTTCAAATTAAGCTAATCAGTTTAGTTTTTTATTTCACTTCCATTAAAATTTCACGCTGAAACCGAATTTCTACATAAAATCGGAGCGTTTGTCCGAGGAAAAAAAATCTTCAGAAATTTTGGGTGAAGGAAAAGGGTCTGAGATGGCCAGACACCGGGGCTCCTCCGAAACAATAGCTGGCTCTCAGCTATTCACTCAGAGCGCTCAGCAGTAGTTTTCACTGCGAGGCTCGAAAGAGTCTTTCTTTAGTGTTGCCTTTTTTGCATTTTAATTCCAATTTTCACCCACCAATTTGGCTGCCAGTGAGTATAGCAGTAGGGTCTCTTAAGGTTGCCTTTGAGGCCTTCCTCATTAATTTTTCATTGTACTATCGCCAGCCAAAGAAAGTCCTCTTATCAAAATTATTCTTGATCAATTTTTCGGAGAGTTTTTGAAATTTTTTAGGCATACTTTCTAGTGGCAATCCTGTTAAACTCTTGAGATTCGCGCAAACTGCCTAATTCTCTGAAATTAGCCGGGAGATTATGGGATGAAAATTTCAATGATTCTTCCTTTTGCTGGTCATGTTACATACTCTAGCTGCAATTTGCACAAGCGTCATTTTAAATAGAGTGGATTTTAAATACTCCCGATTAAAGAAAAATAAGAACTTAAAGAAAATTTGAAAATCTCTTGACAAATTCAAAAGGGCAATTCAGTGTAAATTTGGAGGATTTCAGAAATGAGCTGCAAAAAAATCATCGATCTGGTTTCTTGGAGTTAGGATGTCTAATTAATGAGACAGGAGGGTGATTACAAACGATTGTATAGTAATTCTGTTGAGTTGATGATCAAGTGCATTTAACGCTTATGGGTGGAGTTTAACTTTTGAGTACGCATTGTGGAAGAAGCCGTATAAACTCAACGATGTGAACTCCATAGCCGAGTCATTAGTGAATTTCAGTAGAGATGTAAGCTTTTCTATTGGAATGATAACTTGACAGATAAACCACTCATAAGAATAAAACGCACTCGATGGTGACTTAGTAATAGTTTATAATCACTCCCCTGGTCCTGCATGGATAGAAGAATAATAAAATAAAAATTACGAACACTAAACTCTTATGATACTTCGAGTGAAAACTGCTTCAGCAATGAAGAAATACCTGTACGGAATCACACTGATTTAAAGCCAAAATTTCAAAATGGGCAACACAGCATCATCTTTCAGCCAATACCTAAAATTTCTTGCCACTTTTCGCGAACAGTTTTCTCATTAATCTGAGGGTTTAGAAATCAACTCTGTGGAATTAATTACCAAACTAATTGCTTTCAAAATACTGATAGAAGTCAAATTATTCTGCAAAACCCGTGTGTTGAACTGCACGAGGACAAATTTTACTTCGGCATACAATACGGCCAGAACTTTCAGTCACCTTCAGTTTCAGAATTGCAGCAAGAAAAATTAGGTATGAGTGCGGAGTTTGATGGTAACAAGATGAGTTTACAAACCTGTGGTGCTGGGTATACAGCGAATTCTAATTTACTCTTCTTTCCGTAATCGACAGATAAACGTTCCATGAGCAGAGAGGTGAAACCGGATCCGGTACCACCACCGAAAGAGTGGAAGATGAGGAAACCTTGGAGACCTGTACATTGGTCAGCTAATTTACGAATACGGTCCAATACTAAGTCGACAATTTCTTTTCCGATGGTGTAGTGACCACGAGCGTAGTTGTTGGCGGCATCTTCCTTGCCTGTGATCAACTGTTCTGGGTGGAACAACTGTCTGTATGTGCCGGTTCTGACTTCATCTACAGCACAAAGAGAGAGAGAACATTAGTACCATCACAATGAGGGTTTGGAAGAAACATCCTTCTTTTACAGGGAAGGGGAAGAGCACTTTCAACCCGAATGGAACAGGAAAAATAAAGATTGTCAGGGGCCATCAGAGACTTTTAAAGAGCCATGTGTTACAGTTCCATTAGTGATCAGTCATCAAGTTAAAAAAGGAATGAGGGGGGGGGGCAAATCTTTTCTTTTGATGCCAACTTTGGCTGGGATTTGTTTTTTCAGGCACCACAGAAATTTTTTTTAGACAAATCAGTAGGATTCTGACCAAGGTATATGGAAGAACAGGTATGGACAGGAGGCGGAGCCTATCTCAGTAGGTGACGGCTACGTCACAGATCTTCTAGACGGTCGCGATAAAATTCGCTTAGCGTTCCAAACTATCTCACTCACTCTCCCGTGATCCCCATCTCTCGCTACTGTAGTAGGTGACGGCTACGTCATCGCCAAAGCAAGCGTGTCGTCATCATTTGGCGGGAAAACTCGAAAGCCTCTTAAACCCCGCCTCCTGTCCATACCTGTTCTTCCATATACCTTGGATTCTGACCTTGGCTGTGACTAATTCAAAGTAATGAGTTGTCGATTAAGATTCAGAAAATTGAGCTCCTGGGCCCTGTTTCAACAAAAGAACAAGTCCGAGTACAAGTTGTAGTTACAAGCGTTTTAGCACTTTAGCGTAACTACAACTTGTACTCGGACTTGTACTTTTGGTGAAACAGGGCCCTGCTATAAAAATCTATGAGGCACTTCATTAGACATATCTTGGAAAGAAAAAAAAAAAGTGCCTTGGTTCTGCATCTACACCACTGAAAGTTTTGATCTTTCATTCAGAACTGTACATGTGTTTGCAGATATGCTAGCAGTTTAGACTTTCCCTACAATTTGTACCTCTGAATAGAAAAATATTTTTTGAGCCTCAAGTACTAACTTGGTCTCGGAATAAGTTTTGAAGATTGTGTCCTTACCTACGACGGTGGGTTCTAAATCTACGAAGACAGCTCTTGGGACATGTTTGCCGGCACCGGTTTCACTGAAGAAAGTGTTGAAACTGTCATCTCCACTTCCGATGGTCTTGTCTGATGGCATCTGACCATCAGGCTGGATACCATGCTCAAGACAGTACAATTCCCAGCAGGCATTTCCGATCTGGACTCCAGCTTGTCCAACATGAACTGAGATACACTCACGCTGAAATAAAAATACACACAAAAAATGTTAATGGAATTCAAGGAGCTTTCAGAGGCAAAGTACACAGGACAACTGTAGTTGCGTCATTTTCTTTCAGAGCAATCAAGCACTTGAATCGGCAAGATTAACTACCACTGCAGCTATCTCCGAGGACTTCTACAGGAAATGCTACTTGCAAAATGTTAGAAGCATTTGCCAGAAATCTGGCTGAAAGGTGAAAAATACTCTACCTAGCACGTAATTCCAAATTTTTCTCAAAAGTTGACCTGGAATCACTGGGTCGTGAAAGCAAGAGGAGTGCAGATTTAATAGAAATTTTAAGCAACTTTGTCATAAATTTTTTCACCAAATATGTGAATTCGCAGTTTTACAGCTAGCATGAAAATATAAGATTTGCTACCGCCAATGGGTTAGTGTTGCACAATGTGTAAGCTGATTGTGAATGTTCATGTCATAATGCCATTGGGTTGATGATCGAATACGTTTTATTCATAGGGGTGGTGTCATTCTGTAAGAAACCCTTCTATCTCCCACAGAAATACACAGATAGCTCAGAAGTCATCGGTGAATTTCCCCACGGATGGAAGGGTTTCCATTGAAATCGAACCCATCGGAATGACACAAGCCCATAACAATAACATGGATCTGATCATAGACTCAAGACTCAACGGTATTAAGAACAATCGTTCAATATCAACTGGCAGGATTGCTCAGTTTTTAGTTGATAGTAGGGTAAAATTCCAAAAAAGTTACGAAGTATACCATCACAAACTGCTCAATATTAACCAAGATGTAGCCGTTTTAACACGATGTTACATTCAGTCAATATTCGTCTAATATTACAATCTGTTTCTTAACAACACACAATCAGTGATGCTACATAAATTGCCGCTTGCGGTTGCAGCATCACTGTACGTGTGGTATAAAGGAACTGGGTATAACATTTGCAAAGATGGATGACAGAAATGAGAAAACAGGTTTTTCAAACAGCTACATCTCAGTAAACCCCGACAGAGCCAATTTTGTTTTTCCAATAAGATGATAGAAAAAAATCATTTTGATTCGTTGAAATTTCCAACAACAATGAGGGTGATGTGTAGTTGGAACTCAACAGGTTGATACTGACACGCTTCAAATGGAACTGTCACCATTAAAACTTTTTCGGCATTTTACAAAAGAATCAACCAGATCATAGTCATCAAACACAATCAATTAAACTGATTGTGAGATTAATTAGAAATATACAGTGAAGATTTGAGTAATGAAGACAAATTGATTCTCCTGAATAAAAACAATCTTTCATCTTGAACCATTTCCTTCTAAACCTGTAGCAAAAACCGAATGTGAGCTTTATTGACACCGGCAAAGGTGCGATGGTCATATACATCCAAACACAGATTTTAAACCTACAGCTTTCCAAATACTCATCTTGCAACATAAGAAAATGAATCAGACCCACTAAGAAAACGAGTTATAGCTCGTTTCACGAAAGAAGGCCGATGACAGATCATGCTGCTCGCTGCGTACAAACATGTTTGCGTTCTTGCACATGCGCAAAAACGCAAACTCGTCTCTGCACAGTAAACAAACCCATCTGTCATCGGCCAACTTTCGTGAAACCGCCTCTAGCACTTCATACATTTCAGAGACAAAGTTACATACATGAAAAATGGCAATGACAAACTACATGATGGATAGTTTCTTTATGAGGTTGCAGTAGAAGCATGTTAAGTATCGAGTTTTGACAGGTAGCGGCGCATAATTCCGAATGGACCAATTTCACACCATTTTTTATAATGTCTTATCGTAAAGCACTACATGAGCTGAGTAAAAGGTATTTTTTACAAATTTTTTTGGGTACTGGACCATGAAGAAAAACAGGTTTTAAGTTTTGAAAAGTAGGTGTCCCATGACGTCATCCGATGGGTATCCCCATTTAAACACATGTATTCTCGACGATTTGAATAAAAGGTAGTTTCTCAAGAACCGCTTGTCCAAAAAGAAAACCAAAAATATCTCTATTCTCAGTTCCACCGGGTACTTTCATTTTTTCAACTACTTAAATCATTCAATTTTCAGACACATGCAGTTGGTCCATAGCGTCAAAATGCAGCGGTGAGGGGTTGGTTAGCTGAGAGTTTCGCTTCGATGCTAATCAACCACTCTCCAAAACACTTAGCAGAAGCAGGCACCACTATTGTCAGAGCTTGATACTTTTACTGCCTCTACTCTAACCAGTGATGCCATTTTTCGGAGTTTCCTCCAATTTTTCTACACAATTCAATATAAAAGATTCAACTTTTAGGCCAACTTTGGCTACACTGGGGTTCACATTCTTTTCGAGCAAAAATAACCCAAACAAACCGGACTTGAACCTAATTTTGCAAACCTAACCCAACATTATCAGTCTCTATGCAGGGCAGCACACCAAAATACAGCTTCCTCACAGAAAAACAGGGATATTTTTAAAAAAGAAGAAGATAGAGCACTCGGTATTTGTTCTGCAGTTATCCCAAGTAGTTGGAATGAGTCATCCAAACAAACCACACAAAATAGTCAAACCCACAACATTCATATTTGACCAACTGCAAGGATTATGAGTTACCAGTTCCACCATTTTTTTACAAATACACAAATTATCTTGTTGGAGCCAACCAGGGCAATTCTAATCCAAAATAATCCCTCTCATTACGGAATAACGCACTGAAATAGATTCCTAAAGGCTGAAAGGAATATTGGAGTCAAGAGTATAACAACTGCTTAGTACTCATTGATGTGATACTAAACCAAGCTTTTGCGGTTGTAACTGGTCAAATTTGTCTAATTATATACTGAATAGGACTGATCAAAATTATTACAACAGAACGATACTTGGATACTTCTTCGGTAGTGCAGTTACCTAAGAGTCTGATACTGCGACAAGTATAAAGGGCCATCAAACAGTTAATCTTGCAAAGTTAATTTGAAGCATAGTCCTATGAAATACACAGGCTCAGTGGGAGGGATAATATAGCCATAAAACGAGACCATCAGGCAGGTAAAGAAAACTCTGATTGAGGCCTGAACTAAGAAGAAAATCTATCGAGAATAGGTGAAGGCACATAGTATAATCATCAGTGCATGAAGATTGAATAATAATTCCAATAAATCACAAGACCCGAGTAGATACTGACGAAAAAATTTAACCTTGCTGTTGGATATTGCAAGAGATAATAGTGAGCGGAGCAGTTTAAAATTAGAGCTCTGAAAGGATTACAGCTGGGCGACATACTAGAATTAAGATAACACGCCAAACCTTATCTACTCGGTCTTCACCATTAAAATAAATTACAGCAGATAAGTAAAAGAGAGACTATGTTACATAAAACCACATTCTAAACCACTTATTGAAGAGGCCAGATTTATTATCCCACAGAAATTGGCTTTGCCTTTTAATTCAGCTTGGGTCATGCAGACCTTGGTAAAACCTTTGGAGATTCAGAGGTATAATAGGAAATCCAAAAAATATCAGAAGAGAGAGAGAGTACTGATCAAGACAATTTTTCCGGGACTGCTCGGAACCAACAATTCCACATTCTCATATATTCAGATCTGAGGTTAAGCTAACAGTACACCAGCAGCCAACAATTCACAATATTATTGCAGGGGCTTCCTAAGTTCATGATGATAAGAATAAATTGTTGAACGGATAGGGGCAACAAAGCAGCTCTGGAATAGGAGGAACAAAGAAAATTGGCGCAAAAAGGAAGGGGCCGTTGAACCGTGAACGACAAGATGGCCATGGAACTTGGGGTGTCCAACTGTCACTAAGGACTAAAATCACTTCTGCATCAAATTTCGTGCATTATCTCCTCCTCACAAGTTAAATCTCTCATCCAGAGGAACAATAAACGTTGTAAGTGACGAATCAAATTCTTCCCGATCGTAATATCACAAAAATTTGATTCCGGCTTACGAGAAAAGGGAAAGTAAGCAACACGGAGCAGGAGCCAGGAACCACTTACAGAGCGTAAAAAAACCACATTCGCGCAATAATATTCCTTAACGAACTTCACAGAGATAAAAAATGAACATGATGAGTAGAAAGGCCACGGAGTAAAGAAAGCAATTAAAATGAGAAGGGAAAGTAACTGCTTGCCATAGTAGGCCACCAAAGGATCCGCTTTCTAACGACCGCTACACAGTACACATGTACATTTCACTGACCGATAAAACCACAAAAACTGAATAATAATTTTAAAAATTTAACTTCAAATGAAACTAGCTGGAAAACTTACCATTTTGAATTGATAAAATTTAAAAACTTTGATAAAATAAAAAAGAAAGGGGTTTTGGAAGGTAAAAGTATGCTAAACGGCGGTACAACGGGGCAGCTCAGCACACAAAGAATAAGCGCGAAAATGGCGGTTACTCGTTTATATATGACCTTCCTCTTCCCACAACCGCAACGGATTTTAGGCGTGGTTTGAGCGATTTGATTCAACGGCTGGCGCGTCTGCATGACATCATTCGTTTGAATCCTCGACTCCCATTGGTCGTTGCCGCTCGGTTTTCAAACTTGAATATCCCCGCGCTACTCCGCGACAGCCGTCTCTCTCAGGAAGTAGGATGAATCACTACGGAGTTGCCAAATGGCTTTCGTTCACTGAATTATACGTAAGTACCAGGTTCCGATATCCGACGGACCGCGAATAGTCACTTTATCATCGCGGAGGAGCTAAATACACGCAAGTTCACAATTCTCCATGAAGGGGTGGGTGTCTGGAATAGCTGAAACAACGTTGCAAGATTTCTACCTCCTATCAACTACCAGTGCACCAGTGCAGTAACTGGACCATTTTTGCTGAGGGGGGGGGGGGTTTACTTCTCCATGATAAATGAAGATCCTTTTAAAATACCCAAAATCATCCCTTTTTGTAGTCTTTTCTATAATTTCTGCTCGTTTCCTACCCACTTTAATTTTTAAGAGGCACACAGGCACATGCCCTCGTAGTTACACTCCTGCACTATAGCACAAGGGGGAGAGGGCTCAGGGCTGCTCGCATAAACGAACAGTCTATGCGCAAAAATTGGGTTGCGGATTTTATTTTTTTTACGCATTTAGACTAGGTGTGTTAAAAAATAAAGAGCAATTGAAAATTTCGTGGACGGCTTCAAATTTTGAAAAACGTTCAACATACGTATGTTCCATTATTTATGGGCTATTTTTACTTGGGTAATGGGATTCGAGAAATACTCCATCATGTAAAGATGCCTCTCTCAAAATTTAATGAAACATATGCATTTCAGAGATTCTCAAAATTCGAAGCATGCGGTCTCGAATTATTACATATCCTTTTTTTTAACCTTCATATTCCTAAGGTATTTGATATGTATACGTAGATTAGGGGAGACCTGGGAATGTAGGGACACACTTTTTTGTCCGCCTCTGGAAAGATCAAAACTTTTTTTTTTTTTTTTTTGATGTGTTAAGCACTCACATTTTGAGTAAAGGTAAAGACCTACAGTTTAATTTTATTCTAGCGGCTGTGCTCGCGGTTGACAACGATTCATTGCAATCCATAACTTTAGGAAAGATCTTGTCATAAACCAAAAAGGGGGGGGGGGCCATCAACGGGTGTATCGTGCATCACAACACTATCGCAAACTTTCGCCCGTTAGTCTTCCTCCCTCCTCCCCCTCTTTTTATGAAAAATTACCAACGTTGACAGAATTTCAGACCCATATCCCAAGTTAAACCGCTGTAAGTAAATCAGTTTTTCGTGTCTCTTGTAAAATAGAGAAATGCGCTTGTGTTGTGATACTTTTCCCACCAAGTGTCAGTATCCATTGGCAGATGCAGCCCTCGTGCGATGGGGCCAACTGGACATTTTCGCCCCCCCCCCCGGTGAGCTCTTTTTCTTCTTTTGCTGTTTCTTTTTGCCTAACGAAAGGGGCGATCGCCCCCATCGCACTCCTTCTGTATCCGTCAAGAACTAAATTGAGCCCTCGCCGGGTTAAAAGTTATAAGCATTTATACCTACCTATCAGTATGCAACTTGGCAACGTTTTATTGTGTCCACTTAACCGCGTATAAAAGGTCGAATGCGAAGGTGTTCACCGAACACCCTATCGTTCGATCTTTTTCATGGGTTTAAATGCACAAACTGCAACGTTGCCATATAGCACGCTACGCGCCACTGCTACCTATACCCCTAGCTTCAAACCCGAAGAAGTCTCTTGATGAAGTTCTCACGAAGTCACAGATGAGGGAACGAGGAGGGTGACTTGAGAAAATTGATGAAGCCTGGACAAAAGCAGTAATTTGGATTGATGACGCTGACCTTCATTGGGCTCCTTTCTTCGCTCAGCAATGAATTGTCTCGAAGATTAATCGAATTTAAAGTAAAGATGCCTCATGAGTCCTCTGACGCCATGAATAGCGGTGGTGGGCGATCGAGAGCAGCGCGGATGTATACAGTTTACTTTAATCATCGAATCGATTTACTTTTCTATAGATTCTTACTTTATTGAGCTTCAATTCTTCTTTCGCTCAGAGATGTCGGATCATCTGCGGCGCGCGGCGGCACGTTATCAAACGATTATGAGTGGCTCGTGGAATTTGGGAACCATGTTTTTTTTTTTTTGGCGTTTGAACCTGTGCAAAAGTAAAGATTTCACAAGGATTCAATGACTCCTCCAGAAGCGAGGCGTGAAATTTAACAACGATGTACTTTCTCCATTTAAATTCACTGAAAGAATCGAAAGCTTCAGTCATCGGCGATGATCAGATGTTTCGACCTTTCTAATGTGTTTAAAGTGGGGGGGGGGGACGTTGCCAAATTTCACGCCTCGCCACTGGAATCCTCTGAAGATCGATTATTTTACGTGGGTTAAATGAAGATAATCCGTAGTTGCCTCTGTCCATTTGAACCTATTTATGAATGAGTCCGTACAATGATCAAATAAAGTACCGATTGTTCTGCAAAAGTTTAAGTATAAGTAAATCGAAGATAGGTCTCTCTCCTCTCCTGCGGGCCGTTCACTTACTTCATCGTTGAAGCGATCGTTAAAACCAAGGTCCATATACATAAGGTCTGGCCGGTATAGCGCCAACTCGGGAAATCCAATGTTTGGGAACCCATACCCCCATTTACTGTAACATTCTTCCCGAGTTCGCCGCCATCTTGGATCAATGGTTTTAAATGGAGAGGTGGTTCCCAAGCTGTGGACCGACGAGGGGAGCCGAAAGCTACCGGCCAGACCTTATGTATATGGACCTTTGATGAAAACCTTTGGTTATGGACCTTTGGTTAAAACTGTCTACGAGTGATGCTATTGGTTAAAAGTTGTAAAACTTAGCCGTTGCTATGGTAACCATCCTTATAGTGTCCGTTTTTTAAAGGTTACTCATGAATAGCCTTTATAAAACGAGACTCTTAACGATGGTTACCATAGCAACGGCCAATATTTACAATTTTTGACCCATAGCATCACTCATAGACAGTCATATAACGATCGGTTTAACGATAAAGTAAATGATCAGCTCGCAGGCCAGTAACCAAGGGTGGTGGCGGGGGGGGGGGGGAGGGGAGGCTCAGCGCTCCTAAAAAATGTTGAGCCCCGCTTGAGCAGCGGAGGCATTTTATCACAGAATATTACAATCAGAACGGAAACTCTGTCGGATTTTGAAGCAAATTCATATAGCGCCCGCCATGTTGGGATATAGGATGTTCACATCTAGATTCGCGCGCGAAAAAAAAATATAGGACATGATCCGCGAAATTTTCATGTGGAAATGCAATTAGAATAAAAGTGAGGCCGGAAACTTATGATTTCTTTCCAGAATTTACAGAAATAAATGAGTTTCAACAAAAATCACACTCGTCCGCCATGTTGGGATATAGGACCACAGCGTTACCTATTGGTGCCGTTAAATTCCAAACTTGCTTCCATTGGCTCTTATGGGAGTTTCCGTTCTGATTGTATTATTCTGTGCTTTTATGATTTGAATTTGTAAAAATGGAATAGCTTGATACCTACACATGAACGCATGAAACTCATGAAAGTTATATCTATATGCACCTGAAATTCGCACGTTAACTTTCTTCAAGTTTCTCTCATTTACTCGGGAATAGAAAAGAGAGCTAGAGCCAGAATTTACAGAGACAGGAGGCAGGGGCAGGCTCGTTCCGTTGTCGAGGGGATGACGATGGCCATGGCCCCGGGCTCTCCAGGATCCTACTTTATTTATATCTTCCTCGCCTGAGCCTGAGGCATCTCGCGCCTTCAAAGTGCGGTGCGGATACTATGCTTACAGTGTTGCCAAAAGAATATCATGCGTGCAGTCGAGATACAGAGTTATAGGTAAAAAATTCCCCGCTGTCATTTCTTTTACGCTCGACATCAGGGAGGATTACCCACTCCCACTTCTCTGTTTTTTTGTTTGTTTTTGTTTTTGTTTTTGTTTTTTTGTTTTTGTTTTTTTTTTATGTTATAAGTAGATAAGATTTACGTCCACACGAAGGGGGAAAAATCGGTAGCAGTACTTAACCGAAGTATCCTAAGTTTTCGGTTATGAGTTTCAAACTCGGTTCGCCGAAGACTTCGGTAAATGTATGACTAATTCTATGACCCAAATTTCGTCCTTATATACTGTCTCCTATAAAATGCCTCTCCAAGGAAACGATAGAATATGTAGGGGAGACCGGGGCACCATGGGCCCTTTTTATTTGAAGCTAAAAAAAGCATAGAAAGCATTGCATGCCATCAACCATTTTTTTTTTACAAAGAGACTACCCTGTATACTTTCATAATCTATGATGGTTTTTGAAAAATTTTAACATGTCTGCTCAAAAAAAAAAAATTAAAAAAAAAAAAAAAAAACCCATGGTGCCCCGGGCCGGGGCACCATGGGTTCGGACTTGGGGCACCATGGGTCCAGAAAAGGAATACTGAAATCGATTAAAAAAACAATAAGAATTTCACCAAAAAAACGACCAAAGTTGTATTTTCTAAAAAGAAGTTAATCTTAAAGTATTTAACATAAAAAAAAAAAATAGCTAAATAATTTTGGAACAAAATTGCACTAAAATTGGTTCGCAAAAAAAATTGTTAGAGAATCAGTCAAAAATATTTTTTTTTAATTATTCAGGGTCATAAAGCCCCTTTTGGGACTTTCTTTTATAGTTACGAACCATACCTAAAACAAACAGAAAGAGAAAATAGATAACTAAGTTTGTTATCATTAAAGTATTGGAGTATTTGAAGACCCATGGTACCCCCGATTGAAAGGACTCATGGTGCCCCGATGGGGGTTCACAAGATAAAGGCAAAATCTAACCTATAAATAATTGAGATAACTGTTCCCTCTTTTGAGGGAAATTCCTTACGAGTGTAAGGATGAAAAAAATGTTTGACTGGAGTTGCCTGAAGAGTAGTCCGACACTTCAAAAAAAAAATTGTCGCATCAAAATAAGTAGATTTTTTCCTTCTGAAATTTTCAATCCCGTTTTTTCACCTTTGATATGAAGTTTAATCATAACAAACAGGATGGGTGAACATAACCTCTTATAATGATCACTTGACAGCGGTAGTGCCAACCTAACTACATTGAAAGTCACTGAACCAGCAAAAACCCATGGTGCCCCGGTCTCCCCTATAGGACCAGGGCCTCGTATCATTTGAAAGGAGTAGTATAGGAATACGTAACGCAAGCAGGCGACGCACGCCACGCTGGCAGGTGGCCTCTTGAAGGAGCTTTCCTCTTGATTTTCTCCTGAGTGAAACCCACATAACAACAGCATAACAGGAATTACCCTTCTTGCGCCCCTAACCCGATCTTCACCAGGGCCTCCCTTTACGTATCAGCGTACCAGCGTACCTACTTGCATGAGCTCCTCCTCCTATAATCTTTTTTGTTTCACCAGAATGGAAAACAACATGAATATCTTTTAATAGAATGGTATATAGAAATAGAACTATAGAATTTGTGAAGCGAATTATCTACAATGAACTCATCCTTAATCAATGAAAAATAAAGACAAACACTCGATTCTAAATGGCGGCTCGTTGCACTTTCCGCGGGACCTTGGGATTTTCCACAGGCCGCAGATGGGGGGGGGGGACGCATACCTAGAGCCTAGCTCACATACAAAATTTCCCATTCGCAAACGTTCACTGCACGATGTAATTCGATATTTTTCATAGGTTTGAATGATCATAGAACAATGTTGCCACCAGCGGCGTAGCGTGCAGTTTAGCAACGTTGTATTGTGTCCATTTAAACTCATATGAATGGTCGAATGCGAAGGTGTTCACCGAACACCCAATAGTTTGCTATTTTTAGTGGGTTTAAAGACGAACTGCGCCTTTACGGTACGCCACTGGTTGCCACGCGGTACGCTTTCGCCACTGTTGCCGGTTCGTTCCGTTCCGATGGCATCACTCCGTAATCAGTGGCGTAGCGTGCAATTTGGCAACGTTGCACAGTGTTCATTTACACCAATGTAAAAGCTCGAATGCGAAGGTGCTCACCGAACACCCAATAGTTCGATCTTTTTCATGGATTTTCATGGACATAATGCAACGTTGCCAAATTGCACGCTACGCCACTGTCCGTAATCACATGGCAGCAGTCCGGCGCGGCGGCGCCATGCCGTTTTTTATTTTGTTTCATTTCGAGCGGCGGCACGACTCGAGCTTACGGTCCTTGACTCTCGCGGACCCGTGGTTCGCGAAGCGGGTGCAGCGAGTTATTAAAGAGTTTCGACTCCAACTCCACTTACTCCACAATCTTTAGTGCAGCGGTTTTATGGGGCCGTGGCCGGACTGGGGGGGGGGGGGGGGGCTGGGCTGAATTGCTCGTACGAGCCGAATGGTCCGCGGCCCGGTGCCGACTGCCGACTTTGAGAGTGGCAGTGGCCGTATCAGAGAGAACTTGGAGATGATATCCGCAATTCGTGCTCATCCGGACGAACTACGGAAACCGGATGCACTTGCGGTTTATCTCTGTTTTTTCATGTTTCCCCGTCGCGTCGCGCCTTACCTCAGCGTTGCCATGCGCAGTTTCTATCGCCCAGTTTATGATGGCAAAATTGACAACATTGTAAGATGACTATTATTGAGACTCGTTGATAACAGTTAGCCACAGTTTTAAAATTCAAGAGAGATGAGAGGTTACTCAATCCCATGATGGCAATATAGAGGTGAAGGTTAACCCTTTAAGGACCAGGTTAGTTCAAGAGAACGCCACTCTAGAGTCCCTTGATGGAAATGTTGTATAGGGAGTACCGACACGAGCTCAACGAGTTGTGATTGGTCGTTGGTTTTAGGCTCTCACGGAGTCGAGCAGGAGTCGACGACATCGAAGGCTCGACACGAAAGGAGTCGATTCGTTGAGGAACGTACGGGAACGGACCGGAATGCCGGCAAATCCGCCTGTCCACCACTGGTCCACTGTCGAACTTAACCTTCGAATTCGTTCAGGCGATCGACTAAATCGACTCCTGTCAAAATGCATAAAGTGTCGTGTCGGTACTCCCTGTACAATATTTCCATCAAGGGACTCTACGCCACTCCTTCGTTTTCTAAAGGGAAGGTAGTTAACTGTTCGTACTTAATGGATTTGGAATTGCCTATACGATGGATCGAAGGCGCCCGACGAGACCTTTTCTATTGTAGTGCTCCCATCTATATTCGCGTTTATCCAAAATGAAGACTGAATCAATGTGAAATAGACTAAAGTAGAAAAACGAGTATACTCAGGCTTGGCCCATAAAGGGTTAAGGAGTAGGGGAGGACAAGAGCAATTGAAGAATCAAGAAGGGCACATGAAACATCAGGTGCGTGTTCTTTCCTCATTTTCAGCATATAAATGGAATGGAGATTTTTAGTAAAAAAAACACACGTTCTGTTGCATATATATGATCTTATTTGATCCCTTTGATTCAACTGTTAGCCCATAAACCACCAAATGTGTTCTTTGATAAAAATCTCCGATCCATTTCAACACAGATTTTAGGGAAGAAACACACCTGCTCAACCTGCTGTTTCATGTGCCCTTCTTCCGGCTCTATCCTCAATTGTAACATGGGGCAATTTTTGACTCTCAAAATTGAGGCCCGTCAAAGCAGTGAAAATTGGTGCTGTAAATTTACACCGACACCACAAATAAAATTTCATGACGATCGGTGCCACACACGGCAACTTTCAGCATGCATTGTTGTTTTTCAATCAATTTCGTCCATGATGGTTTTGGGTTCCTTAAACATCGAATTTTCCACAGTTATTTTAAATAGTTAAGTATTAAACCTAGATTTATTTCCTATTCCCTGAAACCAAAGGAAAAACATCCGGCAGTTTCAAATGTTTAGATTTATTTGCTGTTCTTTAGGCCTGATTTAAAGAAAATAAACGTAGGTGTATGGAGAGCAAATGTGTATAAAGTACCGTTATTTTTTAACGGGAGCGTTGCTTCAGCTTCAACTTACAATGTTAGCGTTGAATCGAATTTTTTACGGATGAGATATTCAAGTTACGCACGCAAGGAAGGGAAAGTACCTACCTATGTAAAAGTTGATCGTGGTGGCGGGGCAGGTTGGCGGGGGTGGGGGGGGGGGGGTTATGGAGGGGCGAGTTTAAGGGTACTTGGTGTTGAAATGAATTTAAAGACATTATTTTGAAATTTCAGCTACGTTTAAATTTCCGCGACTCCCCCCATTGGCTATTCAGCTCTCACGACCCCCCTTCCGGTAACCATTTGCTTCTCTCTCTCTCTCTCTCTCTCTCTCTCTCTCTCTCTCTCTCTCTCTCTCTCTCTCCCCCCTTTCCTCCCTCCTATTTTCACCCTTTTTGACCGAACGGTGGGGGGAGGGGGACGCCCGCCCCATCGCTCTCCTGTTTCCGCCAGTGATCCCTCCTCTTTTAATTTTTCCCTCTTCTTCTATTCTCTGCTCCCTCAGTATCTTCTCGTATGCCTTCTACTAGTTTTTAATGCTTCCCCGTCAAATTCTGCGAGTTATCTCGCTTATACCCCATAACGAGACCCCTGCTTTATGACGTTGCTGATATTAAAACGGTTTTGAATAATCTAATTTGTTTCAGCGGGACTTCTATGATGGTGAAAGGTGCTCATCAGTTCAGAACCATATACGTTGAGAAGCTATTTTGAGGATCTAATTTGATCGAGTGTAGACTGTAGAGTCCCTCAAGAAGCAGAAAAATACCCATGCGCTTCACAGTTTCCTCCTGCATTTAAAATGTGAATAATATTGAGAAAATCAGCATCAACATCATATAGTCGAGGTCATATTCAAGTAAAAATCAGCATTAATGTAAGAAAAAAATCCAAGTAAACAGACGCAATTCAAACATCGCTAAAAATAAAGTTCGTACTCTTGGCGACTCGCGAGCAGGTGAGAGGGATAGATCCTTTTATAGAAACTCGAAAATTTGTCAACAAATCGATACCAAGTGAAGCCGTCGTGACCTAGTTTGGAGAAAAAAGTAAGTCCGCGACTCTGTCTCTGCTGCAGACACTGGTGGTCCGGTGTTCGATCAGTTTTCAACGAGTCCATAATAAAATGTTCGTCTACAGGCCTGGCGCTGCGCTGGCCATCACACCGCACACGGGATATTGTGACGTCACAAGCCGCCGCGGCTGCGGTATACGAAGAAGCAGAGGCTGTTGTGCTACCATAAAAGGTTCTTTGGCGCGGCTCTCCAGCTGATTGAGTGGGACTCGAGGTGAGCTCGGCTAAAGGAAACTTGCTTGCTCGACGATGACGAGGACCACGTTGCCAAAGCGGACGCATGTTGATTGATACCCACAGAACAAGCGACCAAGATGTATCGATGTCTTCGCCATATAAATGTATGGTAAATAATCGATCCTCAGATGATTAAAAAACCGCAAAAAATCGGTACTTTTGCATAGCCCTGTTAAAGATGTTTCATGACCAATTTTACATGGAAATAGATTTCCATGAATATTGCACCAATTCCCATGGAAATTACACCAATTCCCAAGGAAATATGCGTGGTTTCCATGGAAAATTACTCGATTTCCATCAAAATTTGTGCAATTTCCATGGCAATCTATTTCCATATAAAATTGGTCATTGAACATTTTTACCAGGGAGATTTTAATGGGATGATAAACTACAATCTGCAGTTGTGCATGAACCGCCACTGTAACTGACAAAGAGCATGCACAAGGGGGCACTTTCGCCCCCTCCCCTAGTCTTTTAAAAAGCGCAAAAAATCAGAAGGGAAACGCCAAGTCAACGCTAAGTCACAACGCAAAGTCACGCGATGGAAAATTCTATACAAACCCTTGTTCTCTTGTAACCAACGAGCTATCTAACGATAGCGGGGCCATGCTATGTTTTAACCCTTTGACAGTGGCGGCTCGTGCGATTTGGCAACTATGCTTTTTTACCATTTAAACCTATGCAAAAGTATCGATATCTTGGGGGTGCATTGCACCTCCTGAAGATCGACTGTTTTACATAGGTTTAAATGGAGGGATTACATTGTTGCCACATTGCACGAGCCGCCACTGCCCTTCGAGGGCTGGACAGTTCCCTCCACCACTTTTCAATTTCAATTTTCATTTCCTGAGCTTTGGGCGAGGAGTGGTTAGTGTTACTAACGATCTAAATGGGCTCATATAGATTGCTTCTAGAATAATTGTAATAACCTAAAGTGGCTAGTGTATCAGATAGTGGAGGGGGCGGGGGGCCCTATCCCTATGAACCCACTAAGGACCAGGTTAGTTCTAAAGCACTCACTCCTCCGTTTATGAAGGGAAGGTAGTTAACTGTTCGTACTCAGGGGAGTTGGAATTGCCTATACGACAAATTAAAGGCGCCCGACGAAAGCTTATCTTGTAAGTGTTTTCATTGATAATCGCGTTTTATCCAGAATGAAGACTGAACTAATAGACTATAGGAGAAAAACGAGTATACTCGGGCTTGGTCCATAAGGGGTTAAGCACATAAAATGACAGTAAAAGGTGGGTAACGGTACCAGGCAGCCACTGCCCCTCCAAAGGGTGGAAGTCCTATCCAAAAGAGTCATGGAAATTGATGTTTCGAGGTAATTTTACGCGTAGAATTCATTTATGACCTCGGAAAATTCAGAACTTAAGTCCGACTTTTTCAGGCAATCTTGTGAATCTCGTGCCTTTAACGGCACAAATTTTAAGTTTCGGATTAAAAATTTGAAAATTAATTCATAAGATCAGATAGGGAAAACTTTAAGAAAGATTTTTGTCTCATGCATTTTTTCGATACGGTACGTTTAAAGCGAGATAATTGCTTCATAATGTGAGAAAGTCAGCGCTTTTGTCATGGTGCGCCGCAGTATGAGCAGGTATGTAACCCGCCACTCCGCTGCATCTTCGGGCCGACCGACCGCCATAATAGAAGCACCGTCCTTTCCACACTGTGAAGCAGTTATCTCCTTTAACACGTGCCGTATTGAAAAAATGCAAGCGACTAAAAATATTTCTAAAAGTTTCCTCTGTCTCATCTAAAAAATTATTTTTCAAATTTTTAATCCGAAATATAAAATGTGTGCCTTTAAAGGTACAAGGTTGTCTGGAAAGTAGAGTCAGTCTTAACCCCTTATGGGCCAAGTCCGAGTTTACTCGTTTTTCTCCTCCAGTCTGTTTCACATTGTTTTAGTCTTTATTCCGGATAAACGCAATTAATTACAGATAAAAACACTGCAATAGATAAGGTCTCGTCGGGCACCTTCAATTTGTCGGATAGGCAATTCCAACTCCACCGAGTACGAACAGTTACCTACCTTCCCTCTAGAAACGGAAGATTGGTGTTCTCTTGAATTAACCTGGTCTTCAAAGGGTTAATAACTGGATTTTTTGAGGTCATTATTTTTTATTTCGAGGACTCAACGCGTAAAATTACCTCGGGACACCAATTTTCATGACATTTGGTTCATAAGTTTAGCACATGAGTTTTGTCACACCCTACAGAAGAATCTGCCATTAAATGAAGCTTCCCCTTGGGACTCGCTATTTGACAGCCATCTTGATGAGTCTGGATGAGTTAATTGTGAAACTTTTTGATAAGTCCATAAAGTTACTTTTGAGTGGTTTTACCGTCGAATAGACTCTCTTTTTTACTGTTGCAGCAAAAGTTTGCGATAGATCTCGGCTATTCATATGTATACCTATCCATACGCAGTAAAAGCATATATCTACAACAGCCCCATTCCCCATTTTATCTCATCATCGCAATGATTCGTGATTCGCAATTGGGTAGTTACATTGATTAAATCTTATTGCGATCTCTGTATCAATCTGACAGCAGCGCATTGCGTGGGGATCGGCGACAACAATACGAAACGCACACGAGAGCACAACAGCCCGTGAGTCCAAACTTCCTTTTGAGCCCACCAGGCCACCAACCTGATTGTCAGTCCTCAAGACGAAGTAATTATCTGTTACGTGCGCCGCATCGCGTTGGCCGCTTGCCGCTCGGCTCGACGCGCCCTCTCATTGGCTGGAACTCGTACTCTGGCACCATCCATGGTCATTCGTTTCATTCATGATGCTCGAGGAGAGAAAAAAGAGTAAAAAAATAAAGGATGGTAAAAGGAAGAACAAAAAAATAAGAGCGTTGAAAGAGTCAAGTACAGATACCAAATTTTACGGCTTCTTTCGATCGGGCATCATGCAGTGAACATTACGGGTACAGGGAATTGAGAAGTCCGAGCGACAAGATCTTACTGAAAAATCTGATGATCCGCCGCGATCCGAACCTAGGACCGACGGATTGGCAGTCAGGTGTCATAACCACCTATATATAGGTAGTGCGCGGCAATGTCGATGTTCTGTCAATAAATTATTTCAATAAATTATTGATCGTTGACATCAGTGTGATAGTATAACATGACGCCAGAGAATTGAAGAATATTCAATTCGCGTAAGAACATGTAATCCCGAGTTATGGGTGTCCTTACAAAAACCAAGAACAAGTGAACCAAAAATTCAATTGCAGCAGGGCCAGTATGGTGAACAAATCTATATTTTATCTCTAAATTTAGTGAAAAATGTACGTTTCCAAAGTTGTGACATCTGTGACAGGAAATATTTAAATTGTGTTATATTATATTTATCTACAGTTAATACGGTATGAAATGATGTTGAATATAGTGTTGAAATTACGTACACAACATAACTGACAAATATTATTCGAATGATCGAGCATTTTATACAGTCACCAAAGTGACCGAGATCGGCCACTAAATAAAATTTCCTCAATGGTGGTGTCCATGGTTTCACTTGTCGTTAGGTGATACCAGGGAAAACTTTTCAAATCAATTTTGGGAAAAGTCGTGTTTTTGGCATTTTAAGTTGGGGGGGGGGACGCCATTTACAATAACGTCAGCAACGTTGCGCAATTTTTTTAAGGATTTTTCGAGCCCAAAACGAGCAAAATTGGTTTAGAATTAAAGCCGTAAATTATGAAATTCATTTCGCCTGAAGCTTATAGTGAGTGAGAGTGAGTGCGAGTGATAATATGTCCATCTGCCTCACTCACACTCATTGAGACTCATGGGAATTTTTGTATTTTATAATTTCCGCCTTTATTTTTGATTGTTTCAGCTTGAGACTGTTGGGACATCTTCCTGAAGTATGATTGCAAGTGCTAACGTTCCTTAAATGTGTGCTTTTAGCGTGAATTCGTCAATTTTATCAAAAAACTGTTGACTCTTCAAGCGCAGCGTGACGTGGTGTCCACGGTTCGAAGTAATCAACCCCTTGAATCATCTTAACTCTCTAAGGACTCTAATTGTAAGTGTAAGCCTAGTTGCCTTAAACTTAAACGAATTTCAGAGTCATTTTTTTGGCGTGCGAATTCTACCAACGGCAACGCTGGTCACCGGAGGAAGGACCGGCGCAGCGTACCGTGACGAATAATTTCAAGGCTTTGCCAATTATTCCATAAGCGACCATAAAGAATGGAGATGGAGGGTGCGCGAGGTGAGGGTAGGGGAAAAGAGTGGGGGGGGGAGTGGAGGAGTGCATGGAAGGGAAACGAGAGAGAGAGGGAGAGAGAGGGGGAGAGAGAGGGGGGAGAGCGAGGGAAAGAGAGAGAGAGAGAGAGAGGGAGAGAGAGAGAGAGAGAGAGAGAGAGAGAGAGAGAGAGAGAGAGAGAGAGAGAGAGAGAGAGAGAGATGATGATGATGGAGGAGGACTATAAGGAAGAAAAGAGCTGCAGTGGGAACAAAACGGAGAGATTGGAGACTTGGGAGAAGAAGCGGTACGTGTAGTGTGTAGTCGTGTAATAAGTAAGTACCTATGTAAGTAAGTACATACCTCTACAGCTTCGCCGCAACGTCATCGACCGCCGACATTCGGCGAAAACAAATTAACTTCGTTCTTAACATTAAAATTCAGATTCATGATCGCGACGAGACGAGACTTCAAGGAATTCGCCGCGGATAGGAACCGCGATTGCTAAGAATATAGGTAAATGTTGTCCGGTTGCGAGTCGATACTTTCCTTCCGTAGGTATAATTTCTGATGTAAAGGGAGCTCATTGGTATAAATCGATAGTTGATAGTTCGATCGATCGATCGAAAATCCAAAAGAAAATCGGCCTCAATCTATAACTCTATAAGGATATGGAAATATTGGAGCTGCATGTACCTCTGGAGATGCTTGGTCATCGCCGATGACTAAAGCGTTCGACTTTTTTGGTGAATTTAAATGGAGAAAATGCGCTATTGCCAAATTTCACGCCTCGCCACTGTTTATTACCTAGACAATTAATTACCGACAGCCAAAAAAACCTTTCCTCGACATAAGTATAGAACCCAGATGAACGTGTTGTTTAGTTACGAGACGACCTGAAGAAAGTACCTCCCCAATTTAAAAATGATCAGAATAGCTGAATCTCCGTTTTTTATAAACAGGGTGTATAAAAAATGGTACTGCCCGAGTGTTCGTTGGATGTAGATATCGATAAACGGGCTGACACTAGATTAATATTTTTGAGCTAGACACCTTTTAACCCCCAGTTCCGGTGGCGGATCCAGGAAGTTATATGAGAGAGGGGGCACACCTTCCCGAGAAGGTTGAGGAAGGTTCAGGGTATCAACGCTATTTTTTTTTTTAAAAAAAAATATATATATTCGAGATTATAGTGTGCCTCAAATATGCCGTATGTACTATCGACGAATTAAAGATGGTCGCGAGAATTTCACGAGCTAAGTTGCGCCTCCAATGTTCTAGTTCGGCCACTCTTCATACTCATCATTCCTTGCAGGCGAGAGGCCAGTGCGGGTTGGGCGGGAAAGCCGTTGCAGACAGAGACAATATATAATAGAGACCACGCACTATCTATCTTGCCCATGTTTGCGCGCGGTGGCAACTTTTTTTTTCGGGGTCTCAACAGAACACCGCTAACATGGTCCATACGTTGACTGATGAGAAACATCGTTGAGATTTTTGCCTAGTAAAGCCAGAAGCACCAAAATTGCATCAGTCAACGTATGGACCGTGTTGGATGGTGCACTCTCATGCTCCCTGTGTTAATTCCTGTTGAGTCCCGAAAAATAAGTCAGCCACCGCGCGCACGGCTAGTGCGTGGTCTCTATTATACAGGGTGTAAAAAAAAAAAGGAGCAGCTCCGAATAACTCGAGTTTGGGTTCGAATTTCAAAAAACGCTGAAACACGGGTTCCATTATTTTGAGGGGGACATCTTTTAGGGGGGTTGCCAAATTCCAGGCCCCCCCAGGGGGGCGGGTCCGGGGGTCACCGCCCCCCTAAATCACATTTCTCAAATGGCGACCCCTAATTTTTATTACATAACTTTGAAGAACATCAAATTCTAAGCATTTTGGCGCAAACCGCAGGTCGATATCGTTTTTCGTGTTCGAGATATCGAAAGTCAAAGTTCGATTTTGACCCATTTTCAAAAATTCATAACTCCCACTAAAAAAGTCGGAATTTAAAAAACTATTAGCTTAAAATGCTCTACAAAACAAGTCCTTTTCAGAAAAAAATACAACTGTCCAAGAAATTTGATTTTTAGGCTCCGAAAAAAATATTCAAAATTTTCGAAAATTTTGAATCGGCGATATTCTTGTAAAACGGCCAGAATCGACAATTTTGGCTTAAAACCTGTTGGCTGAGTCTAAATGAGCGATACAAAGCTCTCAAAAGTCCCCAAAACCCCATTAAAGCCCGAGAGAGAGGTGTTTCCTGACTCTAAATTTAGCAGTGTTCTCAATACTGAGTTTGATCATTTTAAAGGTTATTTTGAGATTTTTTTGAGCTTTCAAGCGCTTTGCATCACTCATTTGGACTCAGCCAACAGGTTTTAAGCCAAAATTGTCGATTCTGGCCGTTTTACAAGAATATCGCCGATTCAAAATTTTCGAAAATTTTGAATATTTTTTTCGGAGCCTAAAAATCAAATTTCTTGGACAGTTGTATTTTTTTCTGAAAAGGACTTGTTTTGTAGAGCATTTTAAGCTAATAGTTTTTTAAATTCCGACTTTTTTAGTGGGAGTTATGAATTTTTGAAAATGGGTCAAAATCGAACTTTGACTTTCGATATCTCGAACACGAAAAACGATATCGACCTGCGGTTTGCGCCAAAATACTTAGAATTTGATGTTCTTCAAAGTTATGTAATAAAAATTAGGGGTCGCCATTTGAGAAATGTGATTTAGGGGGGCGGTGACCCCCGGACCCGCCCCCCTGGGGGGGCCTGGAATTTGGCAACCCCCCTAAAAGATGTCCCCCTCAAAATAATGGAACCCGTGTTTCAGCGTTTTTTGAAATTCGAACCCAAACTCGAGTTATTCGGAGCTGCTCCTTTTTTTTTTTACACCCTGTATATTGTCTCTGGTTGCAGATCAGTCCCACACTCTTCCCCATACTGAAAATGTGCAAAAATCTCGGGACAATCTTTAATTCGTTGATAGTACATACATATTTGTGCGAAGTGCGCCGTCTCTTTTTGTCTTTGATTTTCAATATCTGCCGTCATTGCTATTGGGGGGGGGGGGTGTCTCAGTGGTGTTTGTAAAAACACCCTTTAGTTTCTGATTGAAGAAGTTATCGTTGTTACGCGGTATGTTATCAGAAAAACATCACCAGAGAGTGAAAAATACTGAAAATGGGATTCCTGGTATACATTTCCAGGAGGACAACGGGATAGGTCTGAGAATTCGTAGCGGAGTTTCTGGATCAGACGGGAGAGGTCGCCGACTTTTAGGGAAAGAGGAGTTATTTTTAGTGCATCCGATTTCGAGCTGTATCGGTTGATATTTCTGTGGTTTGCCGAGCTGTTCCAAAAGAGCTTCGCTGCGGCTGGCTCTGCGTTCAGCGAGGAATAGGTAGCGTTCTAGAATTCAACCATTTACTGCATCCGTGCAAAAAAGATTACATTACCCTGTGATACTGTATATCTATGTACATTGGAAAGTGCTGCTATTCATAATCTTTTCTGCATCGAGACAATAAAGGGATGAATTCTAGAACGGTACCATAGAAGCATCAAAAGGGAGTGAACTAGTGAAGAGATAAGGAATCATGGAATCTAATGGGAGAGGTCGAGGGAGAAGGAACGTACGTTCGCCTCACAATGGTCTGAGATCGTCAAAATGGGCCAAAAACTAGTAAGTTCATTTCTTGAAAAAATAACCGTTTATAAACTTTCAAAACCACTTTTTATCACAGAAAACACCACGAACAAGAATTTTAACCTAGAAATGACACTGAAAAGTATTTCATTTAGCTGATTAAGTCGGAAACGATGATTTTTGATGATTTTCTATCTCTGCAAATGTTTAGCCACTTTTTTTTCGATCCTAGACCACAGTGCGCCGCTCAGATCTGTTCTTCTTTTTCTATATGTTCTTATGGGAAAAGCCGCAAGATCTGGCAACCAGTGGCGTAGCGTGCAATTTGGCAACGCTGCTGTTCGTCCATTTAAGGCCATGAAAAAGATCGAAGTACTGGGTGCTCGGTGAACACCTTCGCATTCGACCTTTTTCATGGGTTGAAATGGACAAAATACGACGTTGCCGAATTACACACTACGCCACTGCTGGCAACACTGGTTCTAAGCCCAATGAGACAGGGAGAGTTGAGAGCGGCTATACGAAGTGATGTGAGTTGCTAGAAAGCAAAGCCTCAGCCAAAGGAATAAAAACTGTAAACGAAGGAGAGTAAGTACATACATGAGGAAGAGAGCGTACAGCGTACAGCGTGTATGATATGCTTTATAATGCCGGGCAGTGGGTCAATCTCAGCCTTCTTTGGGACCGGAGCCTTTGAGGTGATTCCGGGCGTATTCCGTCTCTCACGTCACGTGTCTCCACACAGATTTTCGGGAAAACAATGGATTTCTGCTTATTAAAATTGGCAATGGAGCGCTCTCTTGCAAGGTTTTGCTGTATATAGGCTAATGAGCTGTCTAGACTGTTGTTAAATGCTGTGACGGTAATAATGATAGAGACCATTTAAAAAGTCTAAAACTCACTTCTCGCAGATATAATTTTATAAAGGTAACAAAGGAGTGAGCTATACCCTCCCTTTATTAATGGATTGCCCTTGCTACATAGTAACATTTTTTCGCAGGACAGCCAATTTTTTTTATTTCTTTTAACCACACGGCAAAATCTGTAAGAATCAATCTTTAAATATACTGTTTGAAAACCAAATGCAATAATCCCATTTTTCTAATTTGTATAGGTTATGTTCTTTTGTTTGCTGTGTAAAACGTACGAAGTGTATTTTATGCACAGGTGGTCCATCTAAGCTTTGAGAATTTATGGTCCTTTTGCCTGTACAGCAAAACCTAGCAAGAGCTCAATCAAGTCTTCTATACCAAGTGCGAAGTCCAGAAAATCCGACAACGGCGACAGCACATCTCACTGTGCCCCGTCCGCCGTAAGCAACGCACATGGTCACTGACTCACTCATAGGAGAGTCAGGAGGAACGGCTCACAGATCGGAAAAGAAAGAGCCGCTCTCATTCGACCCGGGCCGTGTTTATTCTTCGTGCTTTAATGCGTTCGCCGGCCACAGCTTAAAGCTAAATGCCAGTCTGCGAATCTTGGTGTATAATGTGTACTTACATTGAGGTTCGCCTATGCTATTAAGGTGATAACTTGCTCGCGTAGGCTAAATCAAGCAATACAAAGCAAATAATTAAAGTAAAATAAAATAAACAAAAAACATGGGTTTACGCTTCTTTCATACCCCTCCCCCTTCCCCGATAGTTTCAGCAAAGATAAGTTTGCTTGGAACTTGAGAGGTGTGCCAGTCCTAAGATAGTGAGACAGTATTCGGTAATTTAACTGACTTGACATTGTAAGGAATTTATTTTTCACACTGTCAGAAATTTGCTACGAATGATGTCTCGAGCACGCAGCCAAAATGCGCAAATCCAAAACTTCGAGCACAATCCGAATACGCAAATTCAAAACTTCGAGCACAATCCGAATGCGCAAATTCAAAACTTCGAGCACAGTCCGAATGTGGAAAAGCATAATTTGCGCGCATGGGCTTCGCCCATGCCACCATCTTTAGGAAAGCTTCCCTGTAAGTACGTATTTCAGGAAAGTCTCGGCTCGCCTTCATTTTCCATGGACGCAATTCCACACATGGAGCAAGTAGGGAAGGTTATCGCCTAGCACATGCAGCACAGCTGACTCACTCCTTCAAATGCGCTGGCTTTTACAGGCGGTGGGGAATGTATTGGGTAGAAATACTAACGTTGACTTTTAAAAAGTGACGATGCGCCTTCATTTTTTAGGAACGCAATTCTATATCGGGCTAGTGGGAAGAGAATAGATACAGCCTGGCACAGAAGACACACTCCCTCTAACGCAGGCGTAGCCGTCTAGAGTCAGTTTGATGGAAATATTGTATGTATAGGGAGTACCGAAGCTCAACTAGTTCTGATTGGTCTTCGTTGGTTTTAAGCTTTCCCAGACGCGAGCAGGAGTCGAAGACATCGAAGGCTCTACACAAAAGATTCAATGAGTAGAAGAACGTATCGGAACGGACAGAAATGACGGCAAATCCGCCTGTCCACCACTGGTCCACCATCGAACTTACCCTTCGAATGCGTCCATGCGGTCGACTCCTTTCAAATGCATAAAGCGTCGTGTCAGTAATCCCTGTGCAAAATTTTCAATATTTTCATCAAGGGACTCTAATGAGAACAGCGGGGAATGTATTTGATGGCAACGCAACGTTATCGCCGCCGCGCCGTTTGGAAAAGTGACAATGCGCCTTCAATTTCCAGGAACGCAATTCTACATCGGGCAAGTAGGAATAGTTGCCTAAATTGATCGTGAACTCCGATATGGCCAACGATGCAGTGACGCTTAATGCAATTGATTGGAACTTCCAGTCGCTAACGAGAGTTATTTTAAAAGGTTAGGATGAATAGAAATCCACCGCGTAGCTTATTCGGTTGGATAACTTTGATGGGGGAGAGAGGGGAGGAAAACAGTCAACCACTAGACCGTAGAGCCTTGGAGGCCAGTGTCTATTTTTTTTATTTTTTTTTTGTTTGTTTACCATAGGGTAATTTATTTTGATAGATTGCCTCCCCAATGCTTGAATGGCACATCCTTGGGTGGAGCACAGACAGCACACTCTAGACTCCGCACAGTCGTAGTGTGGACGCGCGAATGAATTGTTCAACCATGAAATACTGCCAATTCAAATAACGCAAAATGACTCGCCCTTACTTTCAAATTGTTACTAAAACCAAACAACGGTTGATTACTACGAAGAACCTAAAGACACTCTCAAAATTTTCCACAATCCTTACGGATATATCACTTTATGAACTTAAGGAAATTGGCAAAATTTAGATAGGATTTCCGCTGGTAGGTGCCTCCCTAGTAGAAATAAACCTCAAGCCCTCAGAAATCATGTTCCAATGGGTCTGTTGCAAACTTTTGCTATAGCGATTAAAAGTGTTTATTACAATGTAAAATCGCCTGAAAAGTCCATTTGTGGTATCATAAAGTCATGAAATACAACATTAAACTCACAAGAGGCGTTTATTGAAATTCAATATGGCGGCAAAATATCGAAGAATCTGAAGGTATGCACCGTGATCATTCTAGGATTGCCAACTTTGACAACCTCACTGGAGGTAGAGGTTATGTGTTTGTTTGCGTTGTGATTGATTGTGATGGATATTGTGAGGTTGGCTATACTTGAATGTTCGTGGTGCATGCATACAGATTGCTCGATATTTTGCCACCATATTGGATTTCATTAAACGCCTTTTGTGAGTTTATTATTGCATTTCATGGCTTTCTGATGCCACCATTGGACTTTTCAGGCGATTATACATTAGATTGTACACTCTATAGCGCTGTAGCAAAAGTTTGCAACAGACCCATTACCCTCAAAACCCTCAAGAATCTTAAGGGTTTTGAGGATAATTGGAACATGATTTCTGAGGGCTTGAGGTTTATTTTTACTAGGGCTGCGTAACGACGCCAAGACGTCTGCGTGTTTTTAATTATTTTTAAAGTTATCGAGAAGAACGCGGAAGCTTTGATGTCACCATCGTTTTGTGTGTGTGTGTTAATTGCAAGCGTACATTCTGAGACGGCTCTTTCTATTTGGGATGCAACCATGTTTTTGTGCTGTTTGAACCCATTGCAAAATATTAGAGCCTTATTAGAGTATTAGAACCCTTATTAGATTCAGTATATCCCCTTAAGATTGATTATTTTACGCTGGTATAAATAGAGAGAATCCATTGTTGTCACAGTGCACGAGCCACCACAGCCGGAGGCGGACTGGTTCGAAATTTCGGACCAGGAAACCAACTTCGGACCGGCTCACATGGGGGTGTTGATGGGAGGAGGTGGGAAGGGGGGGGGGTGTTAGGAATTTATCAAATACAAGTATAAGCCCTGCAGCCTCACTATTATCCTTCTCTCCTTTTTTCTTCCTTTCCCCCTTTTTTCCACTCAAGATCCGACCGGCCTTAAAGGGCCCGCGGGACACCGGGAAATTTTCTGGTGTCTCGATGGGTCAGTCCACCTCTGACCGCAGCACGCATATTAGCTGACACTCAAAATCAATTGGACGGCTTGACGCAGGAAGAAAACGAATTTTCTGTTTGCTCAGAAGGAAACCGCAACTACACTACACAGCCAGCTGCAGTTGGTTCCGTTCCGCGGACACTAAGAAGCTGCGCTTTGCTTCTGTAAAAATCCGACCGACTCGCATAGAGAAAAATGTTACCCTAAAATATGGCCAAAGTTCAAATCAAGAGCTCCCGTAAAGAAGTGTTGGCAGCTATCATGAAACTTTTGGTATTTTCAAGTAGAATTCTGGCATTTTCTCCAGATTATCGTCGTCATAAATGCCAAAAAAAAACCGTTTTTAATACTACCAGAACTATCTTAAAACCTGCCAGAATTTCTTCCAGAGAACTTTTTATCAGAACTTCTCAAAAAGTTCCCGAAAATAAATTCTGGCAGTTTTCAGGAAAATTGTGGGGCTTCTTTAGTAGAATTCTGATGTTTTAGCCAGATTAATTTTATCACAAATACGAGAGTATTTTGATCGAACATTCAAAAAGTCAACTTAAAAAAGACCAGACTTCTCTTGAAAAATACAAGTATTTCTTTTCGGGAACTTTTCATTGGAATTCTGGTCAGTTTTAGTAGAAAAAATTTCTCCATACATTATGTACAGATTAAGCTTGCAACAGCCCCTTTCGCTTAGCGTGCAAGAAGGCATGGTAGTTTTCGGAATGTGACTATCAGTCATCAGGATGAAATATGAGGGGGGGGGGGAGATCTAAAGTTGTTCGTTTACGCTACTGGCCTAATATAATGAGCGGCAAATATGGCATCACGGGTGAGTGATTCGACGCAGTGTTGCCACATCGAGGGTAAGAAACTGTATCGTCCCCATTTAAATCAATGTAAAACGTACGGCTTTTTCACCCCAATCTGGCAACACTGATTCGACGCGACGCGGACGCTCGGTAATGCATCGAAGGAGTCTAGGATGGCTCAGAGTAGAGAGCTCACTGAGACTATTTCGCTTCACAGAATAAGAATCGGGATCGTTGACTTCAGACACAACTCACAAGACCGGCTCGGCTGCGGTCCATATCCAAGCCAGCCACGCTATTTTAACCACGCTCTCCGCCGTCGTTCATTGGTCCCAGTCAGGCCGTAGGCGGCTCGTGCAATTTGGCAACACTGTTTTTCATCCATTTAAATCTATGTACAGCTATCGATTGTTGGTGAAGCACTGCTTCACTGATTCGCAATCAAATCGATTGTTCCACATAAAATCAAATGCATCAGGAAAAAACTCGTTGCGAAATCGCTGAGAGAAATCGCCTTCATTTTATTAAATGAGACTGGGTAAAAGAAAGCATAGTTTGTCACAAAGTTAATTAAAAAAAAAAAAAAAGAAAGAAAGAAAGAAGAAAAAACCGGTGGCGCATTGTATTTTCAAGACAGTCAACATATTTAGTACTTATTTACTAGTCATGTCAACAAATGGTCAAGCATGGCGATAGTTCACGGAGTAAAAAGAGAGGTATAATATACCATCATGATAGCTGATTTTGACCTTAGCAAAAAATGATAGTAAATTTCGCCAGAATGATGGACAAAGTCACCAGAGTCACCAGAGCTCTAGTGACTTTGTCCATCATTCTGGTGAAATTTACCATCATTTTTTCCCAAGGTCAAAATCAGCTATCATGATGGTAAATTATACCAGTCTTTTTCTCCGTGTTGTCGAGTGCTAGGAAAAGCAAAGGAAAAGAAGTTATTCAGGAACAAAATGTCGAAATATATCCCGCACGCAGATAATCGGTAAGTACTTCTGGGTAGTTAAACCCCACGCAACTACAAGTAGCGTCTTTTGGAGGACCGTCAAGCCGCAACATTATTTGGCCCCTGACAAATAAACAGAGAAAACAAAAACGCAACGTTGGATCGCGAAGTGCGCCTTCAATTTCTAGGATATGCAGAATCCTTACTGGCGTGTAGGATTAGTTAACTATACTCATTCCCATCTTAGACTGTCGATCAATCAATCATACTTATCTAGTTAGCTCGAGTTAGTGCGTTCCTTCAATTTATAATCGAGGCACTGTTATTACCCTACGGTTGCCAGCTTTGGGGATGCACTGTAGAGAGCCACCTGAAGATAATCCAAACATTCCAAAATAAAGTTTTAAGAATTATAACCGACGCCCCTATGTACTCCAGGAACGAGGATATCCATAGGGACCTGCAAATCGAGACAGTAAAACAGGTGGTCATGAAAACAGCTAGAAGACATGAAGAAAAACTAATCGAGCATCCTAACCCCATCATTGACGTACTGCTTGATAATGAGAATCTGATCCGGAGATTAAAACGCCGGAAAACGTTTGAATTGTCTTCAGGTCGCTTTCTGAGGGGATAAAATGTAAAAATGTATACATATTTATTGAATTCGTGTTACTTTTCAACATAAATTAGAATTAGAACTACGTTGCCAACTGTGTTAAGTTGTTTAAATTAATAGATAGAATACTGTCAAATATTCGCTTCTATTGCGAATAGGTGCAGAGGTGAGTGAGTGCAATGCACACACAAATAATAATAATTAAAAAACAAACAAAAAAACAAAAACAAAAACAAAAAACAAAAAAACAAAAAAAAACTGTTATTACTGTTGAGTAGGAGAAAAATAGGTGGCAAAATGGTGTCCAAGCCAAGACTTCTCACTCCATCCGATTAACGACGGAAAATTGCGTTAGGATGGGGCTAATGATAGTCGTTCCTATCACGTATTAGCTTTAGATGAGGCTATATCCGAAAAAAGGGCCCATAAAACATACAGGGTGCGCTGAGCGCTCTTTAGACGAAAGTCTCAATTCCATCACAATGTTGATTCCTCAGAAAGAGCACACTCGTTGTTTTATGGGCCCTTTATCTGGAAATGGCCTCAAATGGTCACTTGGCACAGTAGTATATGGCTTCCGAAGTATATGGAATTTCCTGGACATAATTTTACGAATAAAAATCAAGACTATGAATGAACTGTAAATATGTAGCAATAAAACTTAAAAATGTGTCAAGTCATACGGATTTTAGAGCTTAAAGTGAGTTGAAAAAAATGGTTGATTCGAGTAAATTTCAACACCCACTAAAATGTTTTTCAAGCAAAACAACACCGATTTTTCATGCCCGGAAAAGTCTATGATGGGATCTGCCAGCGTAATTATTGGCCCAAGTTTCTATATATATATGGCCATACCGTAGGCCTTTATAGTGAGCAAGCTAACCACATCATTCACATTGAGGGAGCCGGGAGTCCACTCGGAAATATTTCGTGTGACTGTGACTACGCAGGACTAGGGATTGCGAGAAGACCAGTCGGGTGGGTGGGGGGAGGGGGCCGAGGGGTTATTATTGAGTTACTCTACATTTTTTAGGCGTCAAAGAAGCAAAGATAAGCGGAAATAACAGTTTCACAATCATCAGCCACAGCATCGCATCGCAGAGCCTTATTATTTACTCACTCGGGCAGAGCTCGGTCTCATCTTTGCGGCCAGTTCCCTAATTCTGAGCAGACGAAAGTGAATGAGTTCAATTAAGACTTATTTGCCAGAGTCAGAGCAGTAGTGAGTATTGTCGGAGATAGTGACTATTAGGACTGTCGTAGGGAGCTATAGGTAGTCATAGTACATAGCAGTAGCGCAATGAGAGTTTCTTCATCTCTCTCTTTTCTCCATTAAGAAACGTATGTTAGAAAAGGATGGACAAAGGGATAAAACCCCCTCTTTCTGTCCTTTTCCTTATTACACATTCAAATGGGAAATGAGAGAGATGGAAGAGATCCTGGTTGCGCCAGTGGTACTTATAATAGTACAGTTATAATAGTAGAGTTACTACGGACAACATATAGTTGTCCGTAGTAGAGATCAACCAAAGGTTATATAACAGTGTATGCGTATGTTTAAAAAAATTAAGTTGCCGATGAGTTGAATTTTACCTTATTTATTATTATTATTATATATATAAAGCTGACGTCCCTCCAAAGAAGAAGAAGAAGAAGAAGAAGAAGAAGAAGAAGAAGAAGAAGAAGAAGAAGAAGAAGAAGAAGAAGAAGAAGAAGAAGAAGAAGAAGAAGAAGAAGAAGAAGAAGAAGAAGAAGAGGAGGAAGAAGAAGAGGAAGAAGAGGAGGAAGAAGAGGAGGAAGAAGAAGAGGAAGAAGAAGAGGAAGAAGAAGAAGAAGAAGAAGAAGAAGAAGAAGAAGAAGAAGAAGAAGAAGAAGAAGAAGAAGAAGAAGAAGAAGAAGAAGAAGAAGAAGAAGAAGAAGAAGAAGAAGAAGAAGAAGAAGAAGAAGAAGAAGAAGAAGAAGAAGAAGAAGAAGAAGAAGAAGAAGAAGAAGAAGAAGAAGAAGAAGAAGAAGAAGAAGAAGAAGAAGAAGAAGAAGAAGAAGAAGAAGAAGAGAAGAAGAAGAAGAAGAAGAAGAAGAAGAAGAAGAAGAAGAAGAAGAAGAAAGAAGAAGAAGAAGAAGAAGAAGAAGAAGAAGAAGAAAGAAGAAGAAGAAGAAGAAGAAGAAGAAGAAGAAGAAGAAGAAGAAGAAGAAGAAGAAGAAGAAGAAGAAGAAGAAGAAGAAGAAGAAGAAGAAGAAGAAGAAGAAGAAGAAGAAGAAGAAGAAGAAGAAGAAGAAGAAGAAGAAGAAGAAGAAGAAGAAGAAGAAGAAGAAGAAGAAGAAGAAGAAGAAGAAGAAGAAGAAGAAGAAGAAGAAGAAGAAGAAGAGAAGAAGAAGAAGAAGAAGAAGAAGAAGAAGAAGAAGAAGAAGAAGAAGAAGAAGAAGAAGAAGAAGAAGAAGAAGAAGAAGAAGAAGAAGAAGAAGAAGAATGAGGAGGTGGAGCAGGAGCAGGAAAATCTAGTTTTTTTTTGTTTTTTTTTTATTCATCTGCTCGCAGTGCGACGGCTCGTGAACAATCGATTAACGTTATTCTCCCAATTGAACCTATCAAAAAGTATCGATTTCAGGGGGCTCAATTGAATCGATTATTTTCCATAAGTATAAACGGAGGTAACGTCATTCAATTTATCGCATTTCACGAACCACCACATAGACAGCCGCAGCCGTCTGCAATTCTGCATGCCTCGAAGCGCAAGATAGAATGACGTTTAACAGATTTGAAAAAGCCCCGCTACGCCTCCATCATTGTGAGCATGAGTAACAGTTTCAATTTGAGGAGAAAATCGGTGGGGTTGATATGACGTTGATAGCGTTATATATTCCCGGAGTAAGTACCAGACGGTTCCTTGATCTTAAACCTGGAAGACTGACACGGTGAGGCACGTCTTGGAGGAAGGCAAGAAGTGACATGACGCCCACGCCGCACAGTGGAGCGAGTCAAGGGGAGGGGTCGGACATGAAATATATGACTATAAATGCAAATTGTTGGTGTTTCTATGGTCACAAAATGCATTGTAAGGGGTGGTTTTAGTGGAGAATTTTACGATAAAACCAATCAAATTACTTTCAAACTTCTACGTTACGTATTACCAAAACTATACGCAATTAAAGTTTCCACGCTATGTCCGGCCTCTACCATTGACTCGCCCACTGTGCGCCGCCGCGCCGTCGGTACCGGTGCGTAACAGATGCGTGTTCCACGTGACGTGAGGTGAGGGTGGGCGTATAGTCTTAGATAGGTTAGGGGTTAGGGTAGATCGTAGACACTGCACTTGCCGTCAACCGATTGCGGCCAGAGCTGCGCTGAGAGTCTGAGACACCCTTCAAAATTGGAGCTTCTCAGCGGCCGAAATCGATATCCGTGTGTGAGTCATCGCGATCGCGGGTAGTTCCTTCGCATTCAAATGGCCTCATCCCTTCCTCCCCCCCCCGCCCGTTATGCCACCCCGTTCCTCCAGCGACCCCTGCGTGAAATACTATGGTGCAATCTCACCGGGATTTCCTCCAACTTCGCTGCGTTGCCCTATTTCCATCTTGGAAATATTTTGCCATTTTTTTTAGAAGATAGCCTCATATCAAAAACAACTGATTCATAGTTACAGGGTCACTCTTTCATAACGGGCCAAGAAATGTTTCTGCTATGAGCAGGTTTACGGGACGGAGGGAAAAAAACCGTGATAAAATAAAAATTGAATAGGCAGCAGCCTCTAATCGTTATATTTGAATATTTTAACTAACTTTAAAACTTAAAAACTACATAAAGTTTTAATTGCTTTGAGGCGTCGCTGGTCCGTTTCTTTAAAATTATTTTCTTTCGCTCGGTTGCCAGTTCCACAATTTCTCCCTACTTTCGCATAATTTGAACGTTAAATTCATCATAAAGACTTTCTGTTTCTGCATAAGACACTGATACAGCAGGTTTATTTACATAGATAGCACCGTTCAAGTCATTTTCTTCGATTTTTACAATCAGAATTAAAAACGCCGTCTAAGCGATAAATTGCAGAGGTGGCTCGACGTGCACTTTCGCAATAACAGATTCCCTCCATTGAAACCCGTGTGAAATAATTGATCGCCAAGAGATTCATAGATGGACAACCCCCCCCCCCTCCCCAGAAATCAACATTTTATTCATTGGTCTGTTTAACTATATATTGTTGCCGAATTGCACGAGCCGTTACTGGAAAATCGGGTTCAGGGACTTTTGTCCCTAGAGCTTCTTTGTCCAATAATTAGACCAATCAATTTTTGTTCAAACACTATTTCGTACTTACAAAATAATCGGCCAATTATTTTAGTCTACACGGAATAAAGTTTAAATTTGTTCACCATCATATAGTTATCAATTAGGTCAAAGCAATTAGATAAATAGATAAATAAATAAAGAAATAAATCAATAAATGAATAAGTAAAGTGGATAAGTGAGAGGATTTTTCATTTACAAAGTAACTGAGAAGAAAAGTAAGGAATGTATCGAACATTTTTTTTGATAAATTAACGATGCTCCAATATTTTTTCAAGCATATAGTTTTACAAAAGGATAAAACAAAGATATCTTGCGATAGTACGATACTTTCTAAACTCAAAAGTTTGTTAGTGGTCCACTGTCTATATTAATTCAGTGGCGTCGCGTGAAATCTTGCATCACTGCATTTTGTTCATTGAAACCCATGTAAAATATCGATTCAGGGAAGTGTACTGTGCACCCTCAATGGTTCGACATTTTTCACGGGTTTAAATGGGCGAAATCCGATGTGGCAAAATTGCACGCAGCGACCACCGGTCTTATATTGACTGCAAAATCGCAGATCCTCTGTTGCTCGCAATGGGAAGCTATAGGGTATCACTATCAGTCATCCTGATGTGACGTCCAGTATGTGACGATTCATTTCATTCATAATTCGGGATTACACAATCAATTTATCAGCGCGTGTCTGGCAAAACTAAAAGTTGTCGGCTGATATGATGATTTTAAATTTTAATCATCATTAGGTACCACCAGGACCGGAGAGGAGAACCACATTAAGGTTGAAAGAGTGACAGGAGTCGGGGCGTGAGTAGGTACACATTGCGTGGGCGATGAATTCGAAATGAAGACCACAAATTGAAGATCAAAAGATGGAGGATGGAATTGACCTTAGAACGAGGCCGAGTTATGGACCAAGAGAAAACCCGATACCGGGTGATATCCGAGATCCAAGAAGTGTGATGTCGATGTATACGTCGATGTTAGATATGAGGAGCTTTATTTACCTTCACAAGTACGCCTCCTCCAAAAGCTTCGCCAATTCCTACGCCTTAGCATGATTTTATACATCACACCTCTCGACAATGGATTAATTCATTCACCGGTCGTGGTTTTGATGTCACGAGTGCACTATATAGTATACTAAACTGAGAAAAATTTCTTGTTGCCGTAACCGGAGGTCTTGTTAATTCTATAACTTAACCGGAATCCCTGTTATTTTAACAAGAAATTCCTGTTATTTCAACAGGAATTCCGGTTACTTGACCGGAACAGGAATTCCTGTTATTTCGGTCCTGTAACATCCGGTCAATTAACCGGAATTCTTGTTAAAGTTCCAGGAATTCCTGTTGAAACAACAGGAATTGTGGTTAAGTAGTAAGTATTAAACAGACGTCCGGTTGAATTAACAGGAAAATTTTTCTCAGTACGTGTAAGATCGAAAAAAAAGGGCCAAAATATCAACGAAAAAAGTATTCATCGTTTCCGACCTTACAAGCATAATTTAAAACTTTCCATTAACATTTTTAGGCTTAGATTACTTGTTTAAAGTGTTCTATGAGATTAAAACTGGTATATAGAAAGTATATACAGATTACAGGGTGTCCGGTAAGTCCCGGAACGGCTGCGCCTTTTCTTATTTACGCAGATAAAAAAACCAAACTTTGGGAATGTTCCTAGATAAATAAAAACTACTTTTTGGGGGGGTCAAAATTTTGGTCGCCCCTCCCGGGGGGGCGGGGGCGCCCCTAACTTTTTTTTTCAAATGGCAACCCCTATCTTGTGATACTTCATTCGAAAGAGGGTAAAAAACTGAGCATTTTGGCGCAAACCGCATGTTGATATCTCTTTTAGTATTTGAGATATCGAACTTCAAAATCTATGGAAACCCACTTTAAAAAAATCATAACTCTTATTCAGAAAGTCGCTATTTAAAAAACTAGGGGTCTAAACTACTCTACATAACAAGCTCTTTCCAGGGAAAAACACCTCTGCCCAAAAAAATTAACTTACAGTTATTGTTTTTTTTCCCGCCAAAATTTTTTAAAAAATTTTGGCGGGAAAAAAAAACAATAACTGTAAGTTAATTTTTTTGGGCAGAGGTGTTTTTCCCTGGAAAGAGCTTGTTATGTAGAGTAGTTTAGACCCCTAGTTTTTTAAATAGCGACTTTCTGAATAAGAGTTATGATTTTTTTAAAGTGGGTTTCCATAGATTTTGAAGTTCGATATCTCAAATACTAAAAGAGATATCAACATGCGGTTTGCGCCAAAATGCTCAGTTTTTTACCCTCTTTCGAATGAGGTATCACAAGATAGGGGTTGCCATTTGAAAAAAAAAGTTAGGGGCGCCCCCGCCCCCCGGGGAGGGGCGACCAAAATTTTGACCCCCCCAAAAAGTAGTTTTTATTTATCTAGGAACATTCCCAAAGTTTGGTTTTTTTATCAGCGTAAATAAAGAAATGGCGCAGCCGTTCCGGGACTTACCGGACACCCGGTATAAATAATAAATTTATGAGAGAACTTTCAAATTTTTGGCCACTTTTTGACGATCTCAGACCATAAAGCAGCGGAGCTAATCTCGGGTTCAATAAGGTAGGTAACCCAAAGGTGGCCCGGCTATTAAGGTGGCCCGCCCCAGCTTCTTTTAATTAATGACACGAATTGACGATAGATGGCTTTAGTGCTGAGTAGCAGGATGCTATCGCTTCCCCCACTCCAAAAATCAAGAGCATCGGGCGATTCATTCGGCGCGGAACAGTGAAACGTCCATTTTCGCTAGTCTTCAGCTAATTTTCACGGAAGTAATCAATCGTAAAAGCTAAGCCCTTAAATTGATTCCACCTTTGACTTTCAATTTATCATAATCATTATAATTTCTGGTGTAACTAGGGTCTAGATTCCGTTTTCGAACGATAAAAAAGCACCTGAATACTTATTAATGAAATTTAAAAGGGGGTGTCCACCTTTAGGTACATCAAAAACATTAGGGGTGGCCACCTTAGGTGCATGTTTTGCGCGATGTCAAAACTCTACTTTTTTTCAAACGCAAAAAAAAACCTCAAAAACAAGCAAATTTTAAAAAAATGAAATTAACATATGATAGCCAACTGTCTGAATAGTAAATTGACATGATTAGTTTTTTTTTATCTCTCATGACTTATACATGCATATTGGCTCCAAGCATAGGTATGGCCACCTTTGGGTCACTTACCTTACATGGCTTGCGGTTTCTATAATTGACATATTTCAGACAGAATAACAGTTTCTGATGACTTAATTTAAAAAAATAATGTGCCTCAATTCATATTGTAATTTTGACTTCAAAGCGAAATTTCAAGTAGGTTTCGATTGGAGCAACGTTCAATGTTCATCTCTCAACAGTATAGGTGACCGTAGTCTTTTGTTATATATGAGCTCTACTCGAACAAGGGAGAGGTGTATGGTGCCTAATTTCATGCTGCTACAAGATTTCAAAAACTGGAGAGGGAAGTAAATCATTTTTGGAAACATTCCAGCAATTTTTTCGACAGCACTGCCTTTTTTCGACCGAGAAACCTAAAATTTCGCAATTTTAACTCCATGGGGGTGCGTGTGGCAAATCAATGGTTCAAAAAAATTCAGTTGTCTGATTTTGGATCTAGAGATAAAATCGCCGCGGAAAGTGCCCGGTGCGCATTAAATTTCAATTCTTTAGTCTTTTTGAAACTCCCGATTAACCCCTTCCTTATGGGCCAGGCCCGAGTTTACTCGTTTTTCTTTTAGAGTCCATTTTTCACATTATCTTAGTCTTCATTCCGGATAAACGGAAATAAAGATGAAAACACTACAATAAATAAGGTCTCGTCGGACGCCTTCAATCCGTCGTATAGGCAATTTAAACTCCGCCGAGTACGAACAGTTAACTACCTTCCCTGTGTAAATGGAGGAGTGGCGGCGTTCTCTTGAGCTAACTAGAGTCCCTTGATGGAAATATTGTATAGGGAGTACCGACACGACGCTTTATGCATTTTGACAGGGGTCGATTTAGTCGACTGCCTGAACGAATTCGAAGGTTAAGTTCAACAGTGGACCAGTGGTGGACTGGCGGATTTGCCGGCATTCCGGTCCGTTCCCATACGTTCTTCTACGAATCGACTCCTTTCGTGTGGAGCCTTCGATGTCGTCGACTCCTGCTCGACTCCGTGAGAGCCTAAAACCAACGACCAATCACAACTCGTTGAGCTCGTGTCGGTACTCCCTATAAAATATTTCCATCAAGGGACTCTAGAGCTAACCTGGTCTTTAAATGGTTAAGATGAACCCGTTTAACTTAATTTCCATCACTTTCATAACACGGCACGGAAGGCGTATTTAGCATGTGCTGGGTCACTATTTGTCTCTATGGTAATTTCCCTCATAAACGCATTTTTGAACAAAAATATCGACTTATTAATCCAAAATTAAAGCAACATTTTTGCGCTTATGACTATCTCACTTACTTATATTTCCCGTGATCCGCTCATGCACAGTCGTCTCCTTCAGACCCTCATGCACAGCCATCTCTTTCAAATGTCGGTATTCGTATACCTATACAGGGCCTTCTTTCACAACATTTTACTATATCAAAATCGCATTAACTCTTTAAGGACCAAGCCCGAGTATACTCGTTTTTCTCCTCGAACCTAATTCACATTGTTTCAGTCTTCATTCCGGATAAACGCGACTCATTCATGAAAACAATTACAAGATGAGGTGTCTTCGGGTGCCTTCAATATATCGTATAGGCAATTCCAACTCCCCCGAGTACGAACAGTTAACTACCTTTCCCTACATTTAAACGGAAAAGGGCCGTTCTTTTGAACAAACCTGGCCCTTAGAGGGTTAAATTGACTCGAGAAATTCAAGTCTGCCAAAAAATTTCAATAAAGTAGTATATGGAGGTTATATTTGTACGCAAGAGTGAGAGAGATAGTTTGAAGCGCTCAACGATATTGTTTCGCGCGGGATGACGTTATCAGTAAAAGCGTCTATAGACAACACTTTAGATTGTCTGGAAACTGTAGAGATGACCCCAAGTTTGGTGTCCCCAAAAAAGTTCCGAACTTCAAATCTCCTCACCGAATAATAAAATATGCGGTTTTTGGGTGTAATTTCTGTCTCGCTCTGCAAAGCATCAAATGCGAAGCCTAACACCTGTTGATCCAGATTACAGATATACACGGTCTGAATGTTGAAACTCTTTTGATTTCTCTTCGTCGCAGTCTCGTTGTAGTTAAGTCAGTGGCGTGGCGTGCAATTCGGCAACAATGTATTCTATCCATTTAAGCTCATGTAAAAGGTCGAATTCATGGGGGTTCACAGTGTACAAGGAAAATTCGATATATTTAATGAGTTTAAATGGAGCAATTGCATTGTTGCCAGATGGCAAGCGACGCCACTGAGTTAAGTTGTACTTTTGGTTGTCTTTTTCAGGCTTGGACGCTGGACGGACAAATAAGGTCTATAACGCCGCGCCGCACGCCACATTACACTGCGCCTGCGCAAAGCCACTGAAAAGTGTTGCCTGCGCTTGTGTTGCACCGCGGCTCGCGCGGGCGCCCGATGTATGAGGCCGGATGACGCGGTCAGACGAGCGCATACGGCATACGGCATACGGCATACCGCATACCTGCATACCTGCATAACCAAACTACGTTGCCTGTTCGGGCAGAGCCGCATAACTGTTTCTATATTGGGTTCTATATTGATATGGGAACCGCGGGCTGGAGTCCCTACACTCAGAAAAAAAAGTTAGGCAATTTAACAGTCTATTTGTTAAAAATGGCGAGTACAAACGTATTTGCTGATTTAACTAACCATTTTGATGATTTTACAATCCAATTTGTTAAATCGCAACAATCCGATTTGTTAAAGTATCCATCCAGATTGTTGAATTAACAAATCGGATTGTTGATTTACCTTTTCAGATTGTTGATTTAACCAATCGGATAGTAAAATCAACAAAATGGTTAGTTAAATCAACAAATGCGTTTGTTTACCCCATTTAGTAACAAATAGACTGTTAAATTACCTATTTTTTTTTCTCAGCGTATTTATTGTAGAGCGAGTTAATTCTGTCAGTGCCGAGTGATGAAAAAGTAGTTTCGCAATTCTTCGACCTTTACTAATGAATTGAACGAATTTTTCTCTTGTAATATATAAGAAACTTAGCGACTCCAAAACAATGGATAGCCGAGCGCCTTCTATTGAATGGATAGGCAAATGAACACAGCAGAGCAGGAATATTTAACTACCCTGCACTCAAATTGAACAGGCTCATGCGAAAACGTCCGATGTCCAAAATTGTATTATTGAGAAGACACATATGAATAAAAATAAAAAAATAAATTATCAAATTAAAACAAAAAATTGAAGAAAATTGCCAAGTCAAGGGATATAGGAGCCAGAAGCCGAGGAACGAGTCTGATCAGGACACAGTGGCGGCTCGTGCTATTTGACAACACTGTCTTCACTCCATTTGATTATGTGTTTAACAATCGATCGCTGATGAAGCGCTGCTTCACTTTCGAATCGATTGTTTTACATACAGTCGAATGAGGGGTTAACATAGTTGCCAAATAGCACAAGCCACCTCTGTTATACAGACGCGCCTGCTTAAGAGTGATGTAAGCTCACAAAGTCAAATATAAAAAAAAAAAAAAAAAAAAAAAATGGACAACAGACGTTTTTGCATGAGCCTGATGTTCCATTGTTCGACCGAATGCTGTTTTGTCTATCAGACAGTGGCGTAGCGTGCAATTTGGCAACGTTGTAATGTGTCCATTTACATGCATTTAAAAGATCGAACTATTGGGTGTTCGGTGAACACCTTTGCATTCGACCTTTTACTCGGGTTTAAATGGACACATTACAAAGTTGCCAAATTTCACGCTACGCCACTGCTATCAGATACCCGGTCGTGAAAATGTTAAACGCCAGGGATGAGCAGGGGAGGTCTGCACTGACCCCAGTCGGTTTTTTTCTTCTTCTTTCTTCTTGTTTTTAACGGCAATGAAGAAAAATGAACGCTAAATTTTTTCCTGCTGGATTTGGGCCTTTAAGTCTAAATGGCGGAAATGGACGTATCATTTTGTATTACATTACTATACATAAACTCTGCGGACTATAGGTAATCTAAAAAGAGTTGATTTCTGCCTCATGAAATATGGCTGGGTAAAGTAAACATGAACACTACTGATTCCATCATTCCGTGTATAGATAGGTGTTTACAATTAGGTACCCACATTCCGCGAAACTGCATAGTTTTGTTCAGTCAGCTAATTCCGAAGTAGCTTCTGAGAACAAATTGCGCGTATATTCTTCTTAAAGCTCAATAAAATGGCACGCGTGACTAACAGTAAGCATCAGCATTGCTATTTCAGAGGTTGTCACAGTAAGTTCCACAAAGGCAACACTATTTTTCAAAAATTTAAAAGACACAACTTTTCTCAGAATAGGACCTAAGTGTCTACGCCACAGACATATTTTACTGTACCTACACAATTTATTAATTTCAAGTCAGATAAGCTACCTTTATGTTTATACAATTTCTGAAGTATATTTTATTTATGCTATTCACTAGATATAACAATTGATCCGCTGGTCTTAATAATAACTTTACTGTCCTCTTCAAAGGCTCCATAGCTTTGGTTTTTGCGCCTTTTTCGTTTTATACTTAGGATGCATCATCGGCTTGTGAAATTTGGCAACATCGGGTGATCTCCGTTAAAACCAACCCACGTAAAATATTCGAATCTGTAGGTGAGCCATAACGTGCCTCTTAGGTGGAGTCGATTCTTTTACAAAGGTTTTAACCCATATACCATGGACCAAATTTATTTTGGTCCGCAATGCATGTACTATCGACGAATTAAAGATTGTCGCGAGATTTTCATGAGCTATTAGTTTCGCCTTCAAGGTTCTGGTTCGGCCACTTTCATACTCCTCACACCTTCTCAAGGTGCGAGGCCAGTGCGGATGGGGCGGAAAAGCCGTTGCAGATCAGTCCCACACTAACACTAATAACTGAAAATGTGTGAAAATCTCGCGACAATCTTTAATTCGTCGATAGTACCTATTCGCCTAACCCCGTCGAAGACGACGAAAACGTGACCCAAAAACAAAGTAGGGATAGATAGAATAGGGGCACATTGGGATTTGAAACAAAGGTTTGGGACGGGTTGTTTTCGACCCATCAATTTTTTCATGCTCATAGACTCGAAGGATTTTTTTCTTATTTTTCCTGTATTCCGGACCAAGTACAGACATAAATACATCCAAAAATCAACAAACAATCTGACAAAAATATAAACTCGTGCATTTATGGGGTCAATGACAAAAGAGCGCAGTTGCGAGATTGCATGAGCCGCTACAGGATGCATCGGTGGACGCAGATGCAGTGGCGTACCGTGCAATTTGGCAACGTGGTTATAAGTCCATTTAAACCCATGTAAAAGGTCGAATGCGAAGGTGTCCACCGAACACCCAATACTTCGATATTTTTCATGGGTTCAAACGGACGGACTACGATGTTGTCAAATTGCACGCTTCGCCAGTGCGCAGATTAACAGTTGGTCCATTTTTGGAGATCAGAAATATAGACTTAATGTAAATATACGGGTTTAGTGTTGACGTCACATAATTAAATCCTTCAACCAATTACTTATAAGCTGTACATATTCATAGGTATATAGCTCAGTTCTGAACCAGGATAACAGTCCATCAGAATTTGGATTTTGCTGTAATGGTTGAAGGACGTCACTATATTCACATCTGCACCTGCTATAGGTTGTCCCAAGAATGATTGGACTTGACAACTGTAGCTTTAAACGAAAACATCAGCTTCCATCCTCAGATAGAGCAACCTGATTGGTTAGGAGCCGTAAGAAGCTGATGTTTTCATGAAAACCATAGAAGTGTCAAATCCAATCTTTTCTGGGACAAGCTATAGCACCTGCGATTCGCCAGTTTCATCGAAGTCTCTATAAGCTCCTTCTGTCAGCCACTAAATGTCGCATTTCCGATGGAACGTCAACAGACCGGCAGGGGTGTAAATAAAAAGGGGGAGAAACCTATCCAACCGCGTTGTTAATGTCGATACCATAGTAACGAAACGATTCCTTCCAAAGTGATTTAAATAAATGACTCGCGGGATTCACGGGATCGAGGCAGTCGGTAGTGCGTGCGATTCGGCAACCATATGTAATTTTTCAATATAAACTTGGAAAGAATAATCGATTCTTGACAGAGAATCGATTGTTTTCATTCGTTTAAATGCAGGGGGGAGGCTACTGCAAAATCGCTCAAGTCACTACTCCCTTGCCAATGCTTGCAAATTGAAAGTCTTTACGGCGTGGACCGATCAAAGAGAAGAGGGAACGTTGTTCGCTGAGAGCCATCCGCCAGTGGCGTAGCGTGCAATTTGGCATCGTTGTATCATGTACATTTAAACAAAGATATTATTTACTATATAGATACCGAATGCTAGGGAATAAAACGGTCCCGATTCCTGTAAGTATGCAACTTGTTTTGCGCATAGGCAAACCTGAGTCCATGAGAGAGAGAGAGAGAGAGAGAGAGAGAGAGAGAGAGAGAGAGAGAGAGAGAGAGAGAGAGAGAGAGAGAGAGAGAGAGAGAGAGAGAGAGAGAATGTTTACCTATCGCAAAACACGCTGCCTACATGGCCGGCGAATCTTCCAATTTGTGTACCCCCTAGGAGGTCCATTTTCCCCGCCCAAGGTAGGGCCTTATTCAGTATCTATATCGTATATAATATCTTTGCATTTAAACTCATGTGATATAGGTCGAATGCGAAGGTGTTCACCGAACAGCCAATTGTTCGATCTTTTTCATGGATTTTAATGGGCAAACTGCAACGTTGCCAAATTGCACGCTACGCCACTGCCATCCGCCACAGTGAGGGCATTTCCAAGTCCGCTAGATAGAGCGAGGTCTGTTCGAAAGTCCATTTTCTGATTTAAAACAATAGAGGCGATTCTCTGAAGTTTGTTATTAAAGCCCTTTTCCATGTTAACGTTTTCATGACCGCAATATGAACGCCAGGGACCAATAAATATTCGGTAATTTAAAACCACGCTTAAACTCTTACAGTCTTACCTTACCAAGTTTCTCCGTTGGAGATTGGGAGGTTAGAGTTCGTCTTAGTAGAGAACTACCATTTATTAAGTTTACTCCTGATTTTCGGCGCAGAAACCTCTTAAAACCGTTCAGGAAGTGATCCTTGAGTATTACCAGAGCAAATAAAATTCATGAATGCTACTCCAAACCAAGAAAAATTTAATTTAATGACTGCCTCCAGGCGGGACGGGCAGTAGAGGTGTAACGACTTTCTCCACCCCTCCCACCTGGAGATAGTCATTATATTCAATTTTTCTGAATGAAATGACTTCTCTGAGGATTTTGACTTTGCTCATTGAACTCCAACAAACTTTTCAAGTCGTTGGAAAAGGTTTAAGAACAGGAAAAAGTTGGGTTCAATTTCTAGTTTTACTCTCAACCTCCATAAGAGTACGTGTAAAATCCATATACCACGATGACCCTAACCTCATAAAAGCAACTTGGTATGAGTAGAGACGGTATTGCATAAACGCACACCATCCAACGTCTTTCGGGGACCGTCTGTACCGAACATTTATTGGTCCCAGGTCTGCTAACAATCCTACTTTATTAAAGTTGTAACGTTGAATTTTTCAGCCCAGTCGTTCGCTGTGATTATTGCACAGCATAACGAAAATATTATTCGGGTGGCTGGGACTTGCTACTATTACTAAAGTTATAACGTTGAAGTTGAATTTTGCAGATTTTAATTATTTCATCTCTTAAGTTGCCTGCGGCGCGTATGCTCGGTAATTTCAGTGAGTCCTGTGCCCTGCTTTTGGTGCAGGTCTGAATTTGAAGGCGTTTCTTGTAGAAATCGCGCTAGACCGTGTTCTACGCTAGAAGTAATTACTTACTTGTTCAATAGTGTGCCTACAAATGTACCTATAGCAGAAGTTAGCAAGAGCCTCATTGCAGCATTGTGCATTAAAAAAAAGAAGGGGGGGGGAGGAACTTGTGTACATTAAAACTCCGAAAATATCCGAATTTTGTCAGCTATCTGAAAAACTATTCAATAATTTCAAAATATCCGGATAGTGAACCGAAGAATGGCAACGCTAATTTTTTTTAACTTCTTTGATTCTAAATTCGTCTGAAAATATCAAAATATTATAACGTAGCTAAGCCGGCCTAGGAGCACTCTCTCATTTCCCTCATAAAGAAACATAAGTGTACTTAAATGGGTCGACAAGGTTTGTTAGAACACGCTCAGGGGAAATCGAATCCGCATTATACTTAGAGGAGAACAAAAAGGGTACGTGGAAAATATTTTCACGTTAACATATATGAGAACTATTGACATATCGTGAGAGATGATAGACAGTATAATATTAAAAAAGCAAAATTGAGAATGTATAAAATAAAAATCAAATCAAATAACGAGAACAAATTGATGGAGAACTGAAGAGAAGTTTGGATGGGGGGGGGGGGGGTGTCTTTTTAACATGAACTTACCGGACAGATCCAGGAAATTGCCCTTTCTCTCTTTTTGGTGGCCGTTTGATTGCATGTGAAGGAAAATGTTAAAAGAGGGGATGAAATTGGAGAAAAATGGGATCGGGGCTCCCACCTTGTAATTGGTAACATTTTTATCATCTGAACTATATATCTAAAGTTTTTTAGACTCTTTTTTCGTTTTTTTGTTTTTGTTTATCTCTCTTTTGTCGGATTTTTTCGTTGTTACACCCATGAGCGAGTAGGTAGGTACAGTTAAAAAAATAAGACTTGCACTAAAACAATGTTCGGCGTGGACGGATGGTCCCTTATTATTGTTCTTGGAATCTCTACCCCAAGTTACGAATTCTCGCTTCTGATTGGACAAAACTCCACCTAACGTTAGAAGATAAGGACCACGTCCTTTTCGAGAATTGTTTGAGCCCATGTGCAACAAATAAGTCAGAAAAAGCCACGTTGAATTCAAATTACCTGCGCAATGAAGTAATGATTTCTCACTTCAAGCTATTTGGGTATTTGGATAAGAACATAAGCATACGTAAACTAGTAGATACAGTTGTGAGCAAAAGTGACGCGCACACCCTTTCTAACTTTTTTCCTAATTGATATTTTGAGAATCAATCAGTTTTCGCCATCCTTTTTCATGTCAAGAGGGTACTCTTTTTGGGCTGTTTCGGGTGCTCCCCCCCCACCCTACATTTTAGGGTAGCGGGGAAGGGTGGTCAGGGGATTTGCATATTTTAAAAGAGCGTAAAAGTGTATGCATTTTGGCGCAAACCAAAGTTCGGTATCTTTCTCCGAATTCGGTTTATCGAAGTTCAAAGTTCGATATCCACCCATTTTCAAAACTTCGTTGCTCCCGGTCTTTAAATATACCTTTAAATTTTGGGTAAACATTGTTCTACAGGGGTTTTTTTTTGTTTTAGTGCGAATTCGAATCTCGCTCGTGCACACTCTTGTTTGCCATTCCCCAATTAACAAAAATGTTATATTGGTATCAATTTATAACAATTTATCCTGCACATCGATTATTATCTCCAGTGTTGTACAAAAACGATATCAATACCCGGATTGAGCCAAAATGCTCAGTCAGACAGACAGACAGACAGACGGACAGACAGACGCCACAGAAATTGTGTGCATTTACTCCTCCCTACCACATATGGTTAAGAAATATTGAAATATCATGGATGGATGTTCTTTAGGATAGTATTAGGCATGATGAGAGCCAGTTATTTTAAAATTATCATGATTGACTTAGTCGCAGCGGGCCAAGTAGGTATCGAAACAAAATGCATCAAAAATCTCTGCGCCATTGCAATACTTTCTCAATTTTTCTAATTTCATTAGAGTGAGAAAGTAAAAACCAGGGGGAGAAAAAAACAAAAAAAAAAAAAACGGCCTGTATAAAGAGGTACTAAACATGCCCATTGAGGAAAAAAATACGACGGTTCCAATAAAAACATCCACAAAACCAGTTTTGGGCCCTCCAAAGATTTTGCGATTTTTCTAGAAAGTTTGAATAGCTGATTATTTTCGAGAAACAATTAAAATGGATACTAACGGCCTGAAAATCGCACAGTGACGTCTACCAAGCGTTCTACAGCCCCAAACTTGTTTTATAAACCGAACATTTGCACATTAAACGATTTAGAATCTGAACATCAACGAGGGGCCCATTTATAGAGTTTTTTTGTGTGTGTTTGTTTTTGGTTTTTTTTGGTTTTTGTTTTTGTTTTTGTTTTTTTTTTTAGAGAATTGTACCTATGCCCTTTCGAACGATGTATCTCATGAGGGGGTCGGGGTCGCATCTTGAAACCAGTTAGTCGCAGATAGAGGGCGGGTAGAACGAGACCCTCCTTTAAAGTTAGATTACCATTAAAAAATAATAGAAACGTCTTTCCGCGGTTTTTGAAAGTCGAAATCGCTTCTCTTTTTTCAGGACTTCAAAGTTCGTAATCGTAAAATCGAAGAAATTGGAAAAAGTCATGGGAGTAATTTAAGCCCAAAAGTGCATGCTACTCAGAGTATTTTCAACCTAAAGTTTTTTAAATTGTGACCTTTTACGCACTCGAGCTATGATTTATTGAAAATAGGTCGAAATTGAACTTTGACGTTCAATACATCGATATCGAAAAACGACATCGACCTCCGGTGATAGCCAAAAGTCTTAAAATTTTACGTCCTTTCAATGCCTTTCAATGAAAGACATCGATTTAAGTAATGTCTTTGCTTTCTATCGATGTATCTGTATCACAAGATAAGGGTCGTCATTAGAAATATTCGGGTGGGGGGGGGCAAGGGGGGGGGCTATGGGGGGTGAGAGCGAGAAAAACGAAACCCGCCTTAAAGTCGTCCCCTCGAAAATATTTTACTTCGATGTGATTCAGCATTTTTCGAAATTCGAAGCTGTTCGCGAGAAATTCTAGAGGATACTTTTATTTTCTTCAACACTCTGTACAGTAAACGAATGTGGCGCTGTCTGGAGGACTGACTGGAGACTGACATGCTGACATCAGTGTCTTTAAGGTGATTCCAGGCGAAACTTTTCCAGATTTCAATCCGATGGATAGCGCCACTAGTAGCTTTTTGGAAAAGTCGTGTTTTTGGCGTTTTAAACTGAAACCATCGATAAAACGCAAAATCCAATAACGTCAGCACCTGCAAAATTTTTTCATGGATTTTTTGAGCCCAAAATGAGCAAAATTGGTTCAAAATTAAAGCCGCAAATTATGAAATTCGTTTCGCCATAAGCTTAGTGAGTGAGAGTGAGCGCGAGTGATGATATGTCTATCTGCCTCACTCGCACTCATTGCGGCTTACGGGAAGTTTCGTTTTTCATAATTTCCGGCTTTATTTTTGAGTGTTCCAGCCTGAAACTTTCAGGGTATCTTCCTGAAGTATGCTCGCAGGTGCTGACGTTCCTGAAATTCGTGTTTTTAGCGTGAATTCGTCAATTTTAGCCAAAAACTGTTGACTTTTTGAGCAGCGCGACCGACGCGACGTGGTGTCCAAAGTTGGAACTAATCGACCCTGGAATCATCTTAAAATTAACCGCCAATTCTTATCATCGAATCGAATCTTGTTTTGTTTACATTTAATACTCATGTTATCTGTTATCTGTCAGCGAACACTGTTATCTGTTATCTTGATTGAGAAGTGACTTGGAAGTTGGTATGCGAATTCGACGATTTGCCGGATTTGCGGCCGGTCATTCCGATTTTTACTTTGTTAGCTAACCATCGTTTTTGCCTGGAAGTGCTACTTCTACCACTGTGTCAATACCATGACTGTGTTCTCCCGGCTCCATAATGGTAAGAGTTTTTTTTTATTTTACTTCTTTCCCGAAACGTGAATAACTCAGAAGAACTTATATGTACCAAGGATAATAAAAGGATAAAAGGGCCTCATTCTAAAAATTCGTTTGAATTCGTTTCAGATTACTGGTTTTTGCACAATGTAAGTACAGCGTGGAAGCTGGCAACCATACCTCTAGATTGACCTGAGAATTAGCTACTGAATTAAGGCTTTATCTTCAATAAAGAATTTCGATCCCCCTCACAACCATTGCATTTTATTTTATTTGATGTACCATTTTTCCACTTCGAGATATCGAACTTTGTAAATCAAACTTTAACAATCGATATCTCGAAGTGGAAAAATGGTATGGATCTCTGGTTTGCGCCAAAACGTTTTGTTTTTTTTTTTCGATTGACGTATTCTTCATTAGGGTTTGTCTTTAGGAACTTTTCAGATATCCCCCCTGCAGGCTGATTCGCTGCTCGTTTGGACGAGACGAGATTGCTAGAATCGACCAATCTCATTGGTTTAAATGGTGTCACGTGACAGATTTGAAGTCTTTCAACGGGTCAAAGAGTCATGAATTTGAAAAGAATGACTCTTTAACCCGTTGAATGACTTCAAATTTGTCACGTGACACCATTTAAACCAATGGGATAGGTCAAATCTTGCTGTCTCGTCTCGTCTCGCCTCGTCCAAACGAGCAGAATCAGCCTGCAGGGGGCGTAAAAACGTTTGAAATGATTAAGGGCTCTAAAACCAAATTTTGACTATGTCACATGTCTCACTTGTCGCCTGTGGCAGCATTTGTCATTAACCTATGCTGGTCGTGGGTTGTCGTCACCAGCTTCATTATTACAATGCTGTTATCACTGTTATCTTCATCCATCTTGGCTACAATCATTTTCTTAATCATTCATCCTTCTAATCAATCATATCTTTCATTAAGTGTCGTCCAACCATGTAACAGACTAAATTTGTGTCACAGCCGTATTTTTTTCTGAAAAGTACTTGCTTTTAAGAGTATTTTAGACTACCTACTAGTTTTTTAAATTCCGACTTTTGAAGTAGGAATAATGATTTTTTGAAAATGGGTTAAACTCAAACTTTGACCTTCGATATATCGAAAACTAAAAGCAATATCGATCTTCGGTTGCAGCAAAAGTCTTAGAATTTTATACCCTTTCAAACAATGTATCACAAGATGGGGGTTGCTGTTTGAAACTTTTGAGTTAGGGGGCGAATCCCCCCCCCCCGGAAATGTTGAATACGCCGAAATGAAGTTCCCATAAAGTTAGAAATATCCCAAGTTTGGTTTTTTTTTATCTGCAACCGTTCAAAAGTTATCCGGGGGGGGGGGGGACTTTTGCCACACCCTGTATAAAACACTCTGAAAACATTTGCGAAGGAAATAAGAAGATCGATCAAGCTAAAAATATAAAAATAAAAATGAAAAAGTCAACTTCAAAAGTAGAGACAAAATAAGCTTGATGATTTTTATTATACTTTGCACATACAATCTACCACCAAAGCTCTAGAATATTTTCCCCCATACTTAGTCACCTGAAAATGATTCCAGGGTTGATTAGTTCGAATTGTGGACACCACATCGCTCAAAAAGTTATCAGATTTTGGCTAAAATTGACGAATTCATGCCACATACAAGAATTTAAGGAATGTCAGCACCTGAGAGCATACTGCAAGAAGATATTGATAGTTTCAAGCAGAAACACTCAAAAATAAAGCCGGAAATTATGAAATACCAAACTTCTCATAAGTCTTAATGAGTGTGGGTGAGGCAGATAAGCAGATAGACATGTTATCACTTGCACTCACTGTCAGTCACTAAGCTTATTGCAATACAAATTTCATAATTTTAGGTTTCAACTCTTTCCCAATTTTGCTCGTTTTGGGCTCAAAAATTCCATGAAAAAGTTTTGCAGTTGCTGACGTTATTGGATTTTGCATTTTTTCTTTGGTTTCAATTTAAAACACGTCACGTGGCAAAAACACGTCTTTTCTCAGAAGCCACTAGTGGTGCTATCCATCGGTTTGAGATCTGGAAAAGTTTCGCCTGGAATCACTTTGAACAGTAAATAATAAAGAATGAATTAAATGGCATTGTACAATCCATCAGTGATGAGACCAGTCAAAGCAAGGATTACTAATTTGAGTGTTCCTTTATGATATTGTTTTACTTCCTGACTGATAAGTGTAATCTTTACTTCAATTGGCAAAATCACTGATCAATTGTAGAATGCCATTAAATGAACAAATTTAATGTTTACTTTTGGTTTTTGTTTTTCAAAATAGGCTATAATCAATCTAGACGAATTATCTCACGTTCCTGAACATTTAAGAGAAAAAGTAGAAGATGGAATCAAACAGATGCAGGAATGCATTGATGAAAGGCAAGGTGAACCGTACACTTACAAACTTGATGATTTTGAAATTGGAGCACCCATGGGAAGAGGAAAATTTGGTCGAGTGTATCTTGCTCGCGAAAAACAAACCCACTTCATGGTTGCATTGAAAATGCTGTACAAGAAGGAGTTAATCAAAGGTGGTATGCAGCACCAAGTTTTACGTGAAATTGAAATTCAGACACATTTAAATCATCCGAATATTCTCAGATTGCTAAGTTACTTCTGGAATGATACGCGTGTATTCCTCATCCTGGAATTTGCTGGCCAGGGAGAACTTTACAGACACTTGAGAGATGCGCCGAAAGGTCGTTTTGAAGAGGCTCGTGCTGCAAAATACACATATCAAGTAGCCGATGCATTACATTACTGTCATTTGAATAAAGTAATTCACAGAGATTTGAAACCAGAAAATTTGCTATTAACCATGGACGGTAATCTCAAATTAGCTGATTTTGGTTGGTCGGTTCATGCTCCATCTTTTCGCCGTAAAACAATGTGCGGTACTTTAGATTACTTAGCTCCAGAAATGGTTGAATCTCGAGTGTATGATGAGCATGTTGATCATTGGTGTATAGGTGTCTTATGCTATGAATTTCTAGTTGGAAAACCTCCTTTTGAGTCGGCAAATCAACATCATACATTTAATAAAATTATTCATGTTAAAATTCCCTGGGTAGAAATAATACCAACTGGTGCAAAAGATTTAATTTCCAAACTATTGAGGTTTAACCCTAGAGAGAGATTGCCTTTACCTCGAGTCATGAATCATCCTTGGATTAATGCAAACAGGCAAACTTAAACCATTGCATTTTAATAATTTCTTGTGATATTTTAAATGTTCATCTGTTATTAATCACTTCAAAATTGTCTCCAAGCCTTTGAGAACCTGAAGAAATAATGTGGAAATTAAATTGTTCAACCTTCCTAAAATTATTTTGTAAAGTCATGAACCATCATGGGATTAATGCAAACAGGCAAACTTAAACCACTGCATTTTAGTAATTTCTTGAGATATTTTAAAGTTTCATCTGTGTCTTAATTACGTTGAAATCCTCTCCGAGCCTTGAGAACCTGAAGAAATAATTTGGAAATTAAATTGTTCAACCTTCCAAAAATTATTTCTTGAAGTCATTAATCACATCATTGGATTTATGCAAACAGGCAAACTTGAACCACTGCATTTTAGTAATTTCTTGTGAAATTTTAAAATTTCATCCGTGATTTAATCACTTCGAAATCCTCTCCAAGCCTTTAGAACCTGAAGAAATAATTTTTGGAAGGGTGCACAATTACTATTCTTATAATGAGGAAGCGAAAAGAACTGAGTGAACTCCTCCACCTTATGCTGTAAAGAAAGTAGCTGTTTTGAGATTCTGGCAAACGCTGGTTTTCTCAAACTCTTGCTAAGGAATAAAAGGAATGTAAGGTGTACTTTAATTCTTATGCTATTCTACTTCAATCTTCATAAATTTTCCTTGCACGAGTCTTATTTTATTTGATTAAGTTTTATTAATCCTAAGTGAGTTTTGTATTTTCAAAAAACTTGATTGTTAATTATTTATTACAAATTTTAATTATAACAAATATTTTCATTAGTCATTTCTCGCCAGTTTCCTTATTTCAAACACAATTTCATACTAAACGTCCTCATCCATCAAAGAAATGCAATCACCTACAAGTTGGAGAATTGCTTGAGCTTTTCTGACAAACTTTTCTTTTTCTATGAATGGTCATCTAATATTTACGTTATCAGGGTAGTAACTGGTCAGGCTCCAAAGATTTCTGAAAACCTTAGAAAAATTACAATGCTTTCATTAAAAGGAATGATTGGAGTTAGAAAGGGATTTTGAAGTGCTGAAAATGTCAGAATATTTGGAGACTATTGTTATTTCAAAGAATTTTTAGCCACACTTTTTTGCTTTGAAAACAGGTAAATTTTTTTGGAGCAATAGTTGTGTCCATCTGGTTTGGGGGGGGCTTTGTTTAAAACTTGAAACTTGACTTGAGAAACGTTGCGTTCAAAAACTTCTCTGAACTGCACACTAAATCGAGAAATTAAAAATTAAAATAAATTCAAAAATGAAATTAATGATTCAAAAAGATGTCAAAATGGATCTGGAAAATCGGGATAAGTCATGAAATTTATGATTATCTGGAAAAGTCAGGGAATTCAGCAAAAATCTGATGCAGGTTAGAGAACTTAGGATTCGATATCGGAGTTGTATCGGAAAAAGGAGAGGACAACCATGACATCTCAATAACTCTAAGTCCCAAGATTGCCTTTTTTTCCCTCTGTGATGAAAAAATGTGTAAATCAAAGACACTTTTTAATGTGATGCTAACGATCACCCAAGTAACTAAAAAAAGTGCAAGATTTATCTTCGCTCGAAAAACTATCGATATATATCCAGAAGGGTTGCTCCCAAGGATTCAGCAACCTTCGTAATCAATTTTATAGGCCTTCTTATGCTAGAACAGCTAGGGTCCATGCTTTTTCTTTTTACTTTTCCTTTTTCGGACCAAAAAAATTAACAATGCCCCCCTTTAGAAAGAATCAAACTATTTTGTTTTTTTTTAATGTTGTGGAAAAAATGTTGAGTTAAGTATCGATTCCTTCATGACTGGACCATAGAAATCGAATTTGATAATGCAAATTTTTCCAAGATCTGCTGAATTGATTCCTTGCATTTTACGCAAGCTTGATTATTTTTCAACTCTTCCCAAGCCAAAAAGATTTTAAAATAAAAAAAATATGTTATTTTTTTTACCATGTAATCCCTTCTGATTTTTACAAATTTGGACGGGGGAAAAAATTGAGGTGGCGACTGATGCCCATTTAAAATGAGAAATCCATTGCAACATGTCCCAGATCATTCAGACAATGAGGTTCTTGCAAACTTTTGCAATAAGCAAATAAATAGTCCAATCTGATGTATAGACCAGCGGAAATAACAAAAATCACACTAAGAAAGTCTAAAATTCAGTAATAAACTCACATAACTGTTATAACGGCAAGTTCGTAATGGCGGTTCGACGCAGGTATCATGGGAGATTCCTGTCTGATACGTCACTTCCTCTACGGAAACACAGAGATATGTCAAAATTTAGATAGGAATCTCCCATGATACCTGCCTCAAACCGCCACTAAGCCCGATTCTGAGAGTGAGTTTTGTGATTTTTTAGTGTACTCTTCGTCATTTTTACAGGTTTTTATGCAAGAATCAACTCTTCAATCCCGTGTAGCAAAAGTTTGCAAGAGCCCCATTGCGTCCAAGTTGGAGTAAAGATAAATTTTAATTTTTTTCATTTCATTAGAATCAAGTAAGCATACCTTCCAAGTTTTGCAATACAACTTACAAAAATGTTGGGACTGCGCGTTACAAGAGAGCTCTAGAGGTTGAAGGTGATAAAAAGGGGAGGGGAGGGGGTAGAAGGGAAGGGCTATCAAAACTCAAAGAGGTACTAGAGGCAGAAAAAAATCAAATTAATTCATTGAGGACGATTTATTTGCAGTTCCTATGCATAAAAAAACTTTAAAAATGTAAGAATACAAACACAAATTGATGAGTTTCCATCGTTCATGACAAAGAATGAAAGTAATCTAAAATTAGTAACCAAAAAAAAAAAAAAATGAGAACAGACTAGAATAAATAATAGTGATAGATCTCAAAATATTTGTGTGTCAATTAACCTATTCCAGTGAGGTTTCAAAGAATACTGAACTCAGCCTGAAAAAGAATAATTTTAAAAATACCGACCTTGAATGAATGTAAGCCACAAACAATGAGGAATTTTCAAATCAAAACACAAGATTTTCGAGAGGGTCAAAGAGAGAAAGGGATTATTTACGCATGTATTATACACATTTTTAACGACAAAACATTTTACTAGATATTTAAGGATGATGAATGAGCTGAAGGCTGATTAAAGGCTAATGTTTTCACACATGAAACTCTGGAACAAGGCGGTACAGATTACTCTTCGTTCAGTGAAGTTCGCTTAGCATTTGAATTTTTAAAAAAAAGTTTATCCAAATTCTTGCATTACGTTTTTGTTTACCTTTTAAAACTGTTCCATTTATCTATTTTCCGTGGAGGGGCTCTTTTAATCTGTCTTCCAAAATGGAACTTCTATGGTAAGTAAACCAACAAGTCAAGGAACTAAAGATTCAAACGGAATAGACAGATTAGAAGTTATATCTCAGTGGAACAAAAGTAATCGCGATCGGTAGACCAACTCGGAGTGGTTAGAGTGTTTTGTTTTGTTTCTATGGAACACTCAAACCGCTGTAAAAAAAAAAAAAAAAAAAATGGAGCCTTCCATTGCGTTTCATTGTGTTTCAATTAAAAAAATTAGTCTTAGGTGAATTTAGAAATCCGCCGTGTTCATCAGGATGTTATCAGCAGAGTGACTGATGCAGTTTTTTTGGTGTTATCGCTCCTGGTACAGTTGGCAAATTAAATAATGTCAGTCGACTCCTTTAATTTTGGAAAGGTAGGCCACTTGCAATGCTTCAATTCATTGTGTAATGTGTCGCAGGTTGCCTACCTACACCAAAATCTAAGGAGTGAACTGACATTATTTAATTCGTTGACTGTGTATGTTCAAAAGCTCTGCCAAATCCGCACCATGTTGGTGGAGCACTTATTGCAGTGATGCAAAAAAGCGACGGCCTGATCTAATCAACCTCCACCTCACTCATATCACAGAACTCAACTAAAAAAAAACAAGAAGTAGAGAAGTAGAAGTTGCATGGTAATAGTAAGTAGTGGTAAAAATTTATACTAGAAAAAAAAAAGGGTTAAAAGTGTTTTTCAGAAAGAGTCAATCAAATGGCAGCATCGTTACAAATTTGTAAGAAAAATTCTGGACATCTCAGAAATATAACTGTGCCTGACTACCCGAAAAGGTTTATCACCTGACTTGCACAGGTATGTTCAAAGGGAAGTATAAATATTTATCTCTCAAATGTGTAACATGAATCTGAATTATAGTTGACACTTATGTTGAAAATGTTGAAAAGGAAGATGAAGAAGAAGAAGGCAATTTCAAGAGGAATGGCTCCACTCCGAGATGAGCACTTAGCTTGGCTACTCAGGAGGGGTTCCTACACTCACGGGAACCTCAATTCGGACTTTTAGAATTTGATGCAAGAGCTGGTTAGACTAAGAAAATCTACGGGAAATGAGAGAAGCAAGGTGATTTTTTCCAAATTTTCTCCGACATATTCCCACATTTTTTCCCCCCAAAAAATTTAACTTGTAACTACCAGATTTAACCAAAAGCAACTTGCTTCTGGTTGCACTCCCCCCCCCCAAAAAAAACAACTCACCTTGCTTCTCACAAGCTCATTTGATCAAATCATAGCACATTTTTTAAACCCCTGTGGACAGGAAACCATGCAATCTAGAGCCAAACAAAACCTAAATTTCTAGCAGACTTCTTAACAATTTTATCAATCAAATTGATGAAACAGAACAGTCATAAAAGAATCCCAACTTTGAATTTAAACTGCACCTCTCAAAAATCTACCCCTCTCCTTCCCTGCACTCCATAAGTTCTTTGGATTTACTGGACAAGTCCTTGGTTTTGGATCCACCATCACTGAAAGTTTTCGGTTTATCCTCAAATCCCTCACCTCCTAAGTTTTCCCTAATCATAGACATCTTGAATCTCAGATTCTAAATACTCGGCCTTACATCTCATTGCTGATGGATTTGATTAAAATACCCTTCAAAAAATAAACAAAAATGAACATTGTAGTAGTAGTAGTCGCGAAGTCGATAAGTCCAGCCACCCAAGCACTTCATGGTTTGCTGTGGTGGTGTTTCACAGAGAATGTAGAAAAAAAAGAAAGAATAACACCTCAGTGCAAAAGAATGGTTGTGGGATACATTCTGATCAATACGGTGATGGAAAAGAAAAATCTTACTCTATAAACGATAAAACAAATTATGAACAGACGTAGATGGCTTCACTGCTGTTCTGTCTTAAATATTTAACACATAAAGCTGCGACCTGCAAACAGAGGGAGAACAAAAAGATAGATGAATACAGAAATATGAAAAAGGCTAAATGTATGAAACTTAGTATGTACTTACAAAAATGGTTCATAACCAAAGCTTTGAAAGTTACGTAATTTTATAGAATGCAAAAAATGCTTGGTTAAAAAACTGCTTTTGGTTTTTTTTACACATTTTAGTCTCCTTTAGTATCTTGTTTCATAACGGATGATAAAATGCTAACTAACTGCACAGAGTTGTTCAAACCATCTAGAAACCACAAACTGAAGGTTTTCTTTTGTTCTCCTAAAGAATAATTTTGACAGAATACCTTTTGCAGCAACTACGACAATCCTGTTCTGTCCTGTACTGAAGGATAATTATCCTTCAAAAAATACAGAGAAACAGAAAGGATACTCTCCGACGCGTGTTGAAGCGGTTTGGGCGCAAACACCCCTGCTCATCGGGGTCTGGTGCTCGGAATGGCCCTGATCAACCTTTGTAGTTATTTGTCATTTTTTTTTTTTGTCGATATAACAATTTTGTAATAAATAAAATAAAATAAATACTCGTTAAAAATGTGGATACAGTTAGGAATCGTATCAAATGAGTCAACCGATAATTAGAGGCAACATTTTATCGTCAAGTTCAAATCCCTAATTTTGTCAAGTTGAAATGGAGATTTCGTCATGAAAAATGGGGATTTCGTCAAGTTCAATTTCGATGTATGTATTTAACTTTTTTCCAGAGACACAACAATTTTTTTTTTTTTTTTTTTTTTTTTTACCAATGGCACAACAAATGACAGGTTTTACGTGTTCTTAAGAGGTAATTAAGGAGAGAAAAAAAGGTATCCTGCAGACAGAGACGCTAAAGTGGGCTTGAAATTTTTTCCAGCAAAATTTTTTTGGAGAAAACCTTCCCCAAGACTAGGGCTTTGACCCTGTTATTTCTATTGTTAAATGCAAATGTTCAATGCACTGTGTGATTGAGATTGAAAGACGTGTCACCGGTTTTCTTAAATTCGCGTAATCGCGAATTTTGTCAGCTCACAAACTCGTAAAATTGTAAAAATGTTGTCAATTTGCAAAATCACAAAAAAATTAGCCGATTTCGCGGGACATTTCGCTTCGAATGCCAAATTTCGTGTTTTAGCGGAAAAAGTCCGGATTTCGCGGTTTTTTGCGAAATATCGCAAAAAAAAGGTGCCTCTACCGATAATAGTTAGCAATATTTCAGGACAATTAACGGATTTGCAACTACTGCACATCAAAACCAATGACTTCACTGATCAAAAATGTTTCAGAGCTGATCATGGACTACTGTGATTGGCCAAGAAATCTGGAATGATCTCTGATAAAACAATAAAACTAACAATAAGTCCCGTAATCTAATTAAAGCTGTAAGAATTCATTCAGATTATGGAGATCATTGTCATTAGAGCAACAGTTTTGCCAAGCAATCTTTTTGAATTTCAAAATTAGTTGAGAACAAAATATCCAGCCTTCAGATATGAAATAAATGTAATTAGAATTGGCGATTGCCTGAAATTACTATTTAAACATTCTTAAGGTGATTCTTCAGCGTATAGTGTCCATTTCTGCCATCAGAGCGCTACAGTTCGGTTAATGTCATTACAGGCCGAAAGTAATTTATGATTAAGAAAACTGAGTGTCATTTACTAGATAATCATCTGAAAAATAACCAAAATATTCTGTCAATAACTTCAAAAATAAGGCTGAAAGTACCAAAACATGAAAAATCGCATTTCGATACAAGAAGGGTCATTCCATGCCAAATCAAGCAGGCCATGGCACCCACCTCCTCAGATTTGGTTGAAACTTGGTACACGTGTTCTTTTCATCATTTTAAGAAACTAATTTGAAGCGTTCTTCCTAATTCCTCTTGGTTTTGGAGTTATAGAAGCTTTTAGTTTTCGCTGTTTTTCGGGAAATTGCGTTATTTTTGTGACTTCCGAATTCTGTCATTTTAACTTTCAAAAATCATAACTCTTGTTGTATTGCATGAATCATCAGCAAAATTTCAGGACTTACGTATTAAAGTATGAAAATTTAAAAAAAAAATGTCCCAAAGACCTACCTACCCCCTGAAACTGACCACAGTATCATACATTTTGCAAACTGACTCATTTTTGAGCCTAAAAACAGCCTAACTTCAGAGAAGTGTTCCACAAAAGGCACTACTTCGATTTTGGATTTCTTTGGCTCAAAAGAAGCCTTAAAGTATGATAAAAAAGGCTGTATACATAATTATATTTTTGCGGTTTTTGCTTTTTATACATGCAATTTTCATTTTCATCATTGCATTAGTCAATATGTTGCATTAGTCACTCTCTATATGGAAATATATCGAAAAGTATCGATGGAATCGAAAAAACTGGACATGTTTTCTGTTGCTGAAATAATTTCGAACAAGAAAGGTCCCTTACGTTTTTACACTCCGACAACTCCTAAGTCCTCAAAAACGCGATTTAAGTTTACCGAGATTTTCGGAGAGATTGAGACTCGCGTGGCATGATGATGCTCCGGCATCGCGGCAAAACGATCGAAATAACATTGCGTTGCCACGCAAGTCTCAATGTCTCCGAAAATCCAAAATCGAAGTAGTGCCTTTTGTGGAACACTTCTCTGAAGTTAGGCTGTTTTTAGGCTCAAAAATGAGTCAGTTTGCAAAATGTATGATACTGTGGTCAGTTTCAGGGGGGAGGTAGGTCTTTGGGACATTTTTTTTTTGAAATTTTCATACTTTAATACATAAGTCCTGAAATTTTGCTGATGATTCATGCAATACAACAAGAGTTATGATTTTTGAAAGTTAAAATGACAGAATTCGGAAGTCACAAAAATAACGCAATTTCCCGAAAAACAGCGAAAACTAAAAGCATCCATAACTCTAAAACCGAGAGGAATTAGGATGAACGCTTCAAATTAGTTTCCTAAAATGATGAAAAGAACACGTGTACCAAGCTTCAACCAAATCTGAGGAGGTGGGTGCCATTTTTTCATTTTTTTTTGGTCGATTTGGCATGGAATGACCCAGAATTGATTTTCGATATTCCATTTTTTGGTACTTTCAGCCTTATTTTTGAAGTTATTAACGAGATATTTTGCAGAGACCTTCTTCAGATGATTATCTAGTAACTGACTTTTTGTTTTTTTAAATATAAATTACTTTCGGCCTGTAATTTGACATTAATCGAACGGTAGCGCTCTGGAGGCAGAAATCGGCAATAAACACTGAAGAATCACCTTAAACATAAGAAAAATACGGAGTTAATTGATTTGTATGCACAGGGAGTTGTACAGTTGCACTTAGGATGTAAAATCAAGAATTGTTAAGGAACATTTCACAATTACTGAATAAAATTAAATCGTTCTATTTTACTTCTTTTTACCTTAATAATTAAAAGATTACTTTTAATATCATCGATCAACAAAATCAATTGGAACAATGTTGCAGCCAAGGAGCCCTTTGCCGGACCAAGTATGAGGTTTCAATGATAGATGGATGACTTTTTGATTTCGGAGAGCAGTCACCGGCACGTTTTGCCCGACAGAGTGTTTCACAACTTCAGAGACATCTGTCAGAGTACGCATGTTAGATGCGTTAACAGTGCCAAACTGTACCAGTGAATCATTCACCTTCAAACCCTGATAACAGCAAGAGAAGAGTAATTAGAGCAATTTATAAAAATAAATTAGCTATAAGTAAATTTCATAGAATTTCTTTGGCTCAGAACCAGTTTGTTTTTTTTTTTTTTTTAAAAAAATTTGCTTTTAATTTTAATTAAATTATTTGTTTATTCACAATGACAAGAGCAAGAGAATGTTATCAGGTAATCAAATCAAATCTTGTTCTGAAACTAGGAGAAATCAGAGCTGTATAGCTTTAGTAGAGCCATTTAATATTTAACAGTTTTCATTTTTTGTTCGCCTCTGCTCTAATGACTTTGATTGAAAATTTCTTGCAAGGGCAGAAGCAAAATGAATGAGATTTTTTTGTACAGCCAAAAACGTAAATTGCATACTTCACGGTAAACCCCCAGGTACTTTTTTATTATTATTACTATTATCATTATTATTGTATTGCATAGATAATTTAGTTGTAAGGTTCGAATCATAATGCTTTTCACAAGAAGTTTCGGCAAGAAGTCAACATAAAAGGTACAGTTTTCTCCGCACATTGGCAGAGTTCTGTATAAAACTAGGTTTTTCGTTTAGAGGTGGATTTCCTTCAGTGACCTAATTTTTGCAATCGCAGGTTTGGTTGGTCATGAAAAACAAAGCTGAAAATTTTCATTTTCATACGCTCATTTCATCGGTCAATTTACTTTCTCTTTCTCTTTCTCCCCTCCCCCCCTCCTTGAAAAATGATTTCGATTCTTTTTGATTGAGAGTAATTAAATTGATTTTTGCTGATACAAAATTCCTTCTTCAATTGATTTGTCCTCATGAATTGAAAATGCCAAAGAGAGGAGATCCAGAGGAGGATTGGGAATTTTTCTACCAATTATTTTGTCCCGTTCCTTAACCCATTGCCATGCCATTTTACCGTAAAATTACCGTAAAAACTTCATGCAACCTGTAAAATTATTCATAGGTTGGTAGCGTCAGTTGCCAAGGACATTCTCATCCAATACACGTGGCGCTACCTATCAAGAATTAGCGGAAACACAGTAGAACAGTACAGCGACTGCGCCGACGAGCCCGCTCGTCAACGCTGCCAATGCCCGGGGCGTGCTTGACGAAACGTTTCGTCAAGGCATGGCAATGGGTTAAACTGATTTGAAGCCTTTTTTATTTTTTTGACAGTGGACATTAAATGATTGATACTTTTATTTTTGACAGTGAACATTACATGCAGCACCAAACAAATAATTTTCAGACTTGAAGACACAATAAGATTCAATTTCATCTATCATTATCAAGGAATACAAGGAATATGGAAAAACTTGACAAAAAATGATCAAATTTGCACTTTCATCTATCATTATCAAGGAATACAAGGAATACGGAAAAACTTGACAAAAAATGATCAAATTTGCAAAATTGTTTAAAAATTCTTTACAAAGCCATCAGTTTGAAAATTGAAAAGGAGAGATAGGAGCAACTTACTGCTTCATCAGCTGGGGAATTTGGAGCAACAAAATTGATGCTTGCAAATGGTTTTGGTAATTCTTGCGTAGCTGCGACTGGCGGTGAGGATACTTCAGGATCCGATTTGGCATGGATCTTGTGCAAACCTTCTTCGATGCTCTTCATGACGTTTTTAAAGTCATTCTGCAGACCTTCAAAAAATAAAAGATGAAACTTAAGTAAGTACAGATAATACAAACGTATTGATAAAAACAAATTTGATTTGAAATAAATCATGTATTCGAGAAAAATATAAGTTTTAAATCAAATTTTATGGAAGATGGTACATACAACAGCAAATCACCTGAAAGTTAAAAAGCACCTGAACAAAAAAATCTATTAGCTAAATAAACTCGCAGAGGCATAATTTTGGATGTTATGCAACCCAACATAGTAAGCTCACCTTTACTTTATGACGAATATCCTTGAGTTTATTTAATAAACTTAGCAATGATCTGAGAGAGGTTTTGAGAGTTGTAAGTCCAACAAAGTTCTGATCAAAGTTCAATAGTCTCTGTGCTATGCTACCGTCAACAAGATTTATCTCGTAGATGTCTTCTCCCCTAACTTCCTGTCATTTAAAATCATCTCGCTTAATAGGTTCCTACGTTACAATTAGTTTAATCGTAACAATCCTTTCGTCACCAAATTTGTATGTTTTATTCTTAACTAAATTTTTGTCTTCTTTTAAATTTTGAATTAATTCTCCTATTTAGTCTACTTACTTAAATCATTATTTAATTTTAGTTAATTTTCAAATTCTGATGCTGTTTTTCTTTGATTTCATTTTCCTTTAAAATTATATGTTGGGCTTTGCCCATTTAATTGAAAATGAGTAGTAGTAAAGTTCAGCCACCCAAACCATGATTCGTTGTGCTGGTATTTTACGGCAAACAACTGGAGAGAATAAATAAAAAAGGGAGGAAAGACACCCCATTGTAAACCCAGGTATTCTCAAACAAAGATGGGAAAAGAACAGAGGTACAGCGACCTGCCAGACACTCTCAAAAATGGGAAGGAAGCATCTAGAAAGCATACAAGGAGGTAGAGTGCTCTAGATATATATAAATATATATTTTTTTTTTTTCACTTTTTCTGGCAAAATATCATCATAATTTAGAATAACACTCCACAAATAAAAAAGTAGTAGTAGTAGTAAAGTCTAGCCGCCAAAACACATGGTTCGTTATGCTGATATTTCACAGCGAATGACTGGACTGCATAAAAAAAGAAGGGGTAGGAAAGACAATCAAAGTATGTACTCTCAAAACAAAGGATATGAATAAATTTGGGTGAATAAGTAAAAAAAAAAAATACTTACAAATAATCTGATGACGGGCGTGTCGAACTTGGTACACATCAATATCTTGACGAGGGAATCCTTCGTTATCAACAAGAGGATCGTTCATGCTCACACGGTTCTACAAGATTAAAAAGAAACCGTAAATCAATGTATGAATAATAGAAAAAGCTTTCTTACAGAACAGATACAAGAGGAGAATATTACTCTTTAGAACGCCGGATCCACAAAGCTTTCTGTACATTTCTATGAATTTCCTGCAATTTGGCTGGACTAATTCATGCGTTTTGACAAAACCAGTATGAACAAAAATTTCTGAAATTTCAAAATCATTAGGACTGCCCTCTTGATTTTTTGAGGTTGCATTAAAGACAATCGTTTTAAGCCAGACTTCAGCCATTGGGGTGAGTATGAATACTCCAATTGTAATTGTATTGAGTTGAAAGCTATCCAAAGCTAACCCTCCAATACAAGGTACAATTGAGGTCAAGCTATTCGAACAGGACTGCGCTCATAGCCCTTGCACCTATCCGCTTCTAATAGTACAAATTAATGGGCTTACATTGGAACTAGAGATATGCCATTAATTGATTGGGCATTGATTAACCCTTTCACTCATAGTGTCCCATATAAGGGACAACATTTTACATGGAGCCTTATGGAAATTCAACGAGCAATCAAGGAAATCTTGGAGCAATCTTGGATATTACAGAAAAGATTCAGTACATAACAACATTGGTACATAAAAATGAGGCAATACTCTTTATGCCTTGCTGAATGCGCAGAAATTAGGAAAAATTTCAGTTCACAATGACACGATAATAGCTTTAAAACAAGAAAAAAAAGTGACTGTTTTGGGCCTACCTTGTTGCCAAGATACACAGACAAAAGGAGGCATGGTCAAAAAGACTGCACAAAACAGCTGCACCGATTGCACTACTAGGAGCAATACAGGGGCTGACAGAGTAACGTAATCTCTATTTAGATCCAATTTTGATCATAACACCATAAGATAGTCCAAATCAAAAGAATGACTCCCCCTGCATAAAAACTTGTCAAATTAGAGACCCATTTTTTTTCATAACCGCAGCCCAGCGATCCAGCAAGCCGGTTCTTTTTTCTCCGCTGGATTCCATTCGCTGCCAGCGGTCTCCTGAGGCCGCTGGATAGGACTTCTTTGTTTACATCTGTGTCAGAGACAATATATAATTGTCTTTTACTATATATTGTCTCTGATCTTTTGTTTACAAACGGGCGAAGCCTAACCTCTTCAAGCTAAATCGTGTGAATTGACAGAAACGCTTCGCTGGACCGATGAACAGATGGATCAGTGCAGTCCCAGCTAAATTCTCGCTGGATCAGTGCAGTAGATGGGGAAAAAAACGCATCTGAGGTATGGGCCAAACTGATAGGAGCGTGTACAATGCAGCTGTTGATAAAGCAGCAGTCATCGGCGACACTACGGAGGAAACTGGTTCATAGTATATCACAGCAGCAGGGCAAAGACGTGAAATCACTGCGAGCTTTGAATAACTTGCCAGCAAAGATTGGAATGGGAGAATCAAAGATTTGTAAACGCTGTAAAAGAAGGCTCAGCATCATCCAAAAGGTACATTCATCAAGATGAAGGTCAACAGTCTCAGACTTGATATAAATTAGCATTCATTACTTACCGTTTCTAATATCTGAAACATTTCCCTGATGGTCGTTTCGATTTTATCCTTCTCCGCCATCAGACGAAGAACATTTTGACGAAGATCTTTCTCCATGGTGTTGAGAATAACCATTTCCGCGCGGTGAATTTGGATCAATGATGTGTATTGATCCACCGATTGGACACGGAAATTAAGAAAAAGCGGGGAGCACGATGAATATGGCTTCAATTAAGTAACACAGGGTTTTTTTTATATGAAACCCTTTAAACACTTGGGTCAAATAAAGATAAACATTAAACTTTTGAATCTTTTGACGGAAAAAACTCTTGTCATCTCATTGCAATGGACAGTTTACAAACTACAAAACTTTCGGCGTAAATAAACGTATAGCAAGGCTCTTTCTGAAGACGAAAGGAATTGGAGGATATCAGCAATCGATGACCACACCGCTCAACACCTTGAAAAGCGTTTTGGCGCTAAATTTTAAAGGGATTACGATGAAAAAACGCGGTGCTAGTGCCGCTAGTGGCCGTAGTTAAGATCCCTGTGGCCCATAAGGCTGATTCTTCCCCCTCTCATACTAGACAAATACTCAAGATAAGAAAAAAAATTAACAAAATATTTGCTCACTACAGCACTAACATCCGCCTTCCCTAGTTAAAATTTACCCCAGTGTTTGGATACCAGGCAGGGGTGAGCGTGCCGAGGTTTCCGGAGGGGGGGGGGAGAATTCAATCTCGCCGCTCTCCGAGAATTGCCGTCGCTCAAAATTATAAATTTTATGACTCTTTTCGTTATTTGCTTGTTACCCACTGATTTTGCCACCTTCGGTGATTCATTTGAAATTTCATAACCTCCCCCCCCCCCCCCCTGGTTGTTCACCCTGATGCAGCCGTCCCCCGGAAAGTGCCGCCCGGGGCAAGGATACCCACACCCCCCTCCCCCGGCACGCCACTGATGCCAGAGCTGGCCAGTGCAGAGTGCCTTGCAACAAGTAAAATTCATTATCATCAGTACACAGATAGTCCTCAAGAGGGGTGATCACGGAGGATCGGATGGTTTTGGTATCATTATAGTTTACATAGACCCTTATGGGTGGCTCAACTGATCGAATCGTTTTGAGTCCCTCGTAACGATTGAAACGGACGAAAGGAAGCGATGAGTCGGAGGCTGTCGTAATCTCAATTGTTTGAAGTAGGAAGAGGTGAGGAGGGGATCACCTGCTCGACCGAGTTGCGCAGAAGCAAGCCCATTTGATTTAATGCAAACGATAACGATAACATTACCTAAAACGATCCGATCCTCCGCGATCACCTCCAAGGTATAGCATTGGGGGTTTTAGCCCCCAAGCCCGAAATACTTTAATTCTACGCCCAAAAATCGTTTGGGACGGACAGTCCCTGTGGGGTTTTAAATGGCCGTAAGCATTCACTAATCATCTGCAAGCAGGACCATCCATCCTAAACATTTTTTGGGCCCTGCACCCCAAATACCCTTGGAAAAATCGAATTTTCAGAAATTTGTCGAAAAGTAAGTACATAAGGTAAGACCAGTTTCTTGTAAGTACCTTTACTTACTTCGCATATTATATACTTGGGTTTTTCCTTTCTTTTCTTTCTCTTCTTTTTTTTTTTCTCGTAATTCTTAATTTTACATTTCTTTCTCTGTTTAATAATGTTTTTCATCGATAACTCATTCAACTCATTGATAAATTATCTATTGTTGACAGACTTGTTTTGCCCGCCAAAAGATTTAGTCTTAGAGGGCAAAACAGTTTGTTCATCATCCCTTCCTTTTACATTTTTTTTCTCATTATTTCCTCTAAATTATTTTTAATACTCGGTAACCTAAATAGTTTTAATATTACTTTCTAAATAAAAATTTATTCAGCATGATTATGAATAAACGTACTAATAAAATAAACTTCTAATGCAAAAATGACGGGTACGTCAACCACGTAACATTTTGAACCAATACTGAAGGGAGATAAGAGGAATTGTCTTTCTAAACAAATCTGTCATTCAACTTTAAAAAACTTTGGCTTGTTGTAAAGCCAAGAGTATGATAGGTAAAAGTAATTTTTCAATTTACTGCACCTGCAATACTGCAAGAATGAGGGGAGAAAGGCGCTTACTTTGGGTACTTTCTTTGCAAGCATGCTACTGTTAAGAATTATGATTACAGAAGTACATTGATAAAAAAAAAAGCACCCGATGGATGAGCAAATTATTTTTGCAAGACACTTTCAAAATAAAGACAGTTACTGATTTACCAAAATCTTTATTTATATATTTTTTTAAATTTCATCTTGATCCATAAAAACAAAAGAAAAAAAAAAAACAAACAAAATGAATAGTTAAAAATCTAACAAAAAAGAGCTTAAAAAAGAAAGGGGAAAAAATATTTGTACAATAAACAACTGATTAGAATAAGTACAACACTTAAGAATGTAAAAACTGATAATGGAAAAGAAGGCAAAATAGCAAGTGAATGAGTAAAGAGAAACTAAGTAAAATTATGTATCTTAAAATAAATTAAAAGTATGAAAGAATAATAATTTCATACTCTGGTGAGGTGGATTGTTTAATAATTTAGGTGATACATGACGAGGGATCCATTTAGAGACCAATTATTTGCTGGGTATAAAACCAATTTGAAAGTTTCGTAAAAATGAATCGATACAAATAATTTCTCAAACTGGACATTTTTGCAAAAGAAAGGAACAAATAAGGTACGTATGAATTTAATAGCAGATGGCTCCCCTCTGCATAATCATGCCAACCATGTTAATAGATAAAATCTGTAAAGGTTTGAGGAGAAACCTGGAAGAAAAACTCAACATGAAAGCAGATTTAATATGCTCCATCTATCGATCGCTGATCAGTAAAGATTATAAGGCTTCATAGTCAAGTATTTCTTCCTGTCATCCTCTAAACATGCGTTCTTCCAACAAAATTTGATGGGCTGATGATTTAATTTTAAAAAAATGTAATAAACTCATCAGTCAGGGTCGTGCCAATGTTAATGGAGATGGGGAGGGGGGCAAGGTTACAAATTTGCTGCCTGAAACAATATCAAAATGTTATAACTGTTTTTTTTTGTGTGGCTTGTTTGCCCTCATTTTGCCACCCCTGTGAAACTGGCGTGCTCCCAGTTACCCTCCCTCAACACAATTCAGCAAGGTGTGAAGAGAATGAAATGTAACTAGTTTTTTCACAAAATTCCAAAAATAATTTCCATTAACAAATTTAATAACAACTCTAGTTACAGGAATTCTCAAAAAGGTTAAACACAAAAATTCTGAACAGTTTAAGAGAAATATTTTTCAGGAACTAACTCTGATCCTCATGGGATAAAACATTGTAGCTCTTGATGCTTTTCGTGAGAACTAACTTTACAAAGTAGATTCGATCGCAGATGCTGAGAAAAAAATGGAAAAAGGAGTCATCCCATGATTTTTGCTCCTATCCCTGTCCTTTTCTGACAGAAGCGTTCAAATGATTGAAGAGAGAAAAATGGATTCCTACTTCCGCCTCAGCAACAAAGGTCTGGCAAAACTTATTTCAAGTCAACGAAAACAAAGTTATCTCATATTGCACTATTGATTCCCTTTATCAACATTGCAAATAAGTCAAATAAGGGTTTGAGTATTTATGTCTATGACTCACAGACTCCAAAAAAAGACAACATGTAAAATGCTTAAGTAATGAGATGATTATTTGAAGGATTTGTCAATTTTCATTTTTTTTTATTTTTTATTTTTTTTGGATTGTTTCGACCATACAATGTAGTGTTGCCATTTATGGCAGAAATTATCCGAATTTTACATTGAGTTAAATGGGAAATTTGAATAATTTCTGTCATAAGTGGCAACACTGATGCAATGAGTACATTAGTACAATCAAAACGTGATTTTGTTTCAAGAAATACGATGACACGAGTCTTGAACCTGCAATCATCATTCGTTAAGAAACTAAGTCAGTACACAGTTTCTTTTTTGCTTTTTGACAATATTTCCTCTCCAACGAAGAAGCCCTAAGCTAATTACAGAAGGAAAAATATGAAACCAGTTCTGGCGCAGTGGTCTTTCAATGGCTCTTTAAAGATGTTATACTGATGTTTCGTTCTACAATGAAGTCATCCATTTGAATTTTTTTTTTCCTTGCCAAGAGATAGAGAGAAGAGAGCAAGGAAGAGAGAGAGAGAGAGAGAGAGAGAGAGAGAGAGAGAGAGAGAGAAATAGGAAGAGAGAGAAAATATATACATTGTAATTATTCACAACTGAGAAGAGAATTAACGTGTTTACAAATAATAAATACGTAATGGTAACATTATAATTAACTAAACTCAAAATTCCATCAAAAGTGATTGCTATACAAATAAATGTTCAAGAGAAAAATAACAATAAAAATAACAATATTGGTACAAATGATTGGTCATTGGTCAAAACCCACGGTTTTGATTTTTATGATTCTTAAATTTTAAAAAACAAAACAATAATATTTTGAGAAGAGTGCCGAATCAAAATGTGCCAAGTTCAAAAAAGGAAAATAAAAACAATACAAATAACGATTAATTGAAAGAATTTTGTTTGGTTTATTTTTTGACATTATTCATTTCCAAGGAAAAAGATTGATGTTTCCTTAAGTTGAATTTGAGTGAAAACAAGATATTCAGTAAAATGATGTTGCTTCAATCAAAAGCAAGGCAAATTTTTGATGTTGCAGCGGTATGGGCTAGTTACACTATTAACAGATTCCATATTGATGGTTGAATCATAGGTAAAATTCCGAGAAAACTACAACGGTCCAAACATCAAAATCTATTTGGTATTAACCAGATTATAGCCTTTGAAAATTCTCTTTAATGCTATTTTTTTTATCTCTTTTCATCTCAGTCAAATTTTATTCTTCATTTTTTTACACCACGCATTCAGTTATGCTACAAGCAAGCAACATTTCATGTAGCATCACTGAACGTGTAGTGCACATAAAGAAATGAAGGAATAATTCTCTGGGCAGGAGTGCTGGTGCGGAGTCACTGTTTATTGAGCAAAAAAAAGTAATCAGAATTCTTCTTAACAAGTCTTTCAACCATCCATGTATGCAGCTTTTCGTTAAATATGGCCTTTTCACTCTCCCATCTCTCCACATTCTAGAAACGATAAAATATGCCATTTATAATGCACTGATTGTTCCTTCTGATTGTTTACCAAGCCATGGCATTAACACTAGACCCTATAATATCAGGAACAATAACATTTCTTTAAAGGTCTCTGAAAACAACGTAAAAGTTGCAGCGATCCAATTAGTAAATGCACTGCCACTTGAATTAAAACTTTTGCTCAGAGACTCAGACTTCGCACCATTCCAAAAAGGAGTTGAAAGACTCCTTTTATCTAAAGCTTATTACAGTGTGGATGAATTTCTAAATTCCTGTAAATTACAACCATTGTTTGACTTAAACTTGTAATCTGCCCATATATCATGTTCCTACTAATTATCATTAATTGACCGGTACAATTAGCCTCATATTGCGCTTGTTCAAAATGTACCAAGTTTTGAAATAAAATAAAATAAATAAGAATACAATTTGACTAAAATTGATAACATAGAACAGCATTCAAACTGCTTAAATGCCTTGGAACAAAGAACGGATCACAACAGAAATGTCATCGCTACAATTTGTCAGTATTTTACTTAAGAACTACCATCAATATAGTGAAATCTGTTGATAGTGCAACTAACCCATGATTTAGAATTTCAACGATTTGTTCCTTGAGGAAACTTGAGCAATGAAAGAATTACAAAAAACAAGGTTAAAATAATTTTGTCAATTTTTTCCGCATGCTCATTGTGCCTTTTGGAATAAAATGCTGAAATTCTGAAACATAGCAGGCACAACATTTAAACAAAACACTAGAGGAAAAGTCTCCTCTTATCACACCTATTTCAACAGAAACAATGATCTATTCTATAGAAGGTAGAAAAAAGATGATCAATCCAGAAACATATAGATGCATTTTGCCCGACCTGGTACAAGCAGAGTCATAAGTCCTGCGTCGACAATTCGACGCAACCCGCATTACGTGTACAGTGAATGCTCTCTTATCTTTCTTTTCTTTTGTTCTCCCAAGACCGAGTGAGGTTCCGGCTATATGTAGTGCGGGTTGCGTCGAATCGTCGACGCAGGACTTATGGCTCTGCATGTACATTTAATCATCTTTAGACCATCCAGTGTAATGCAGCTTGCAATTACGTGTACTTGGAACAACTTTAAAAATTACGAAATAAAACCATGGACATTTTGATTTTTCACCGACTACAAATCAACTAGCAACACAATGAAAGGAAAAATGATAATTAAATAAGTTTAGTTTAGTGTAGGTACCTCAAGCTTAAATATAACTTATCAATAGCCTTCACTGAAGACTTACAACCTAGTAAAAAGTTTGATTGCATTCAAAGTAAAATGATAATAATAGGTAGGTACTACTTATTATTTTACAATACTCATCAGAGAGGGAAAATAAAAAGAGAAGGATCTTTTACCGCTTATCTTCAATATTTACTATTCAATGGTAGCCATAAGGGCTATGGAAAATAGCTCACATAGTTTTCTATGACTGATCCAATAGACTGGTTTAGTCATGATGTCACCATCAAAATTGAATTCAAATAAATTTTTAGTCTTGCTCACTTTTGTAGAGTTAAGCATAAGAAATTAGATCCACATTTACAATTGCAAATTCATGCTTCTAAACAACCAGTTTTCTCAAATTTATCGCACCAATGGATTCTACCTACTTTAATGTATCTATGCAGTATGCACTCTAACATAATTCACAAAAAATCACTAATGAATTTGTAATCACAAATATGTCTAATGGTGTCATATGTTTTGTCCCTGTCTTACTCACAGTTTCTTATGGGCATATCACCGCTATGGCACATTCATCCTAACCTCGCTTCGTATCTAAGCTTGCTCGGGGTATAACACGTGGTGTAATGGTGCCGAGGAGCCAATATCCTAGCATTCTGTGCCCATAGGAAACTGTGAGCGAGACAAAGACAAAACATAGGAATTTTTTTGATATAACTGTGATTGTAAATTAATGCATGTGTGTTGTTGAAGCGTGGTTACACTTTAAGGTACAAAGGAATTCAATGGTGTGGTAAAATCTGGGAGAACTGGTTCTTCACTAGCATGAATTTGCATTTGAAAATTTGGATCAGATTTCTTACGGTAAACCATAGGACAGCGAGTGAGATAGGACATTTGTTAGGATCCGATTATTTTTGTGACATCGCACTAAATCACTCTATTTGTGCCGAATCTTCAGCGTTTAGCAACAATGCAAAGCCATTTGCAGCCAATTACCTATTTGATTATATACAAGATAATGCTTCGAAAAAATATGACAAGTTGGATAAAGCTTGTTTTGAAATTGAAAACGAAGTCAGAAAAAGAGAAGCAGTAAAAAATAATTTCAATAGATCAAAAACCAAAAACATTACTCAGAATGCGTAAAGACAATTAAAATGATTTATTTATCGTTGATACTTTCATAGTTTTTCAAGGAAAAGAGGACTGAAAATAGAACTTGGTGTGTGATATGTCAATTAAGGTCCAAGTGAAAATAATCACTATCATGATGAGTTAGAATGGACAGGCCTATTTTTTGTTTAAATCTTACAAAATCAGGGAACAAATTAGATGGAAAAGTATTCAAAAATAGAGAAAAATAAGCGCACGGATAAAAACGTAGAAGTCAAATATGTATTTGTTCAATTTAATCGGTCAAACTTTTGTTTTTATAAACTTAATAACAGAAATACCTAGTTTCATAAAATGATGTGGTTTTAAGTAATTCAGCTCCATATGACACGATTGATGGAAACATTGCTTCTAACTTAGCCGCTTTTATTAAGATTTAAATATTTTGTTGACTTGCATGGTAGCCAGTTTTGGTGAAATTTTACGCGCTTAAATTTCATGAGATTAGAAAATTTATAATGTTTTGCAAACAACTGTAAAATTTGCTATAGTGACTCACACCACTATAAGAGAATTTTCTACAAATTTTGAAATTCAATCAACAAATAGAGCCAATTCTAATAAAAAAATCATAATTATAAGTGCTTTCACACAAAATAGTTATGAAGCTTTGACTTATATCGAACAAAAATATCTTTCATGTTGAATGACGAGCAGTTGCAGCTCGCACAATCTAGCAACCACCAGGAAATGAGATGTTGCCAATTGCATCTGTCATCACTGATGAAGAATAACAAGAAAAAATTCAAAACTAAAGAGCACAAAAAAGGTAGAAATGATAAAAATATGCATAATTTTATCATTGAAATGATTTTGGAGGTACATATTATGTGCATACAAGACTTATAAAATAATTACTAGCCTCAAAATTTACAGAGATTGATAGAGTCGATAACAATGATAACGTACCAAATTAGTAAAGAAAATGAAACAAAAGCTGGCCCAATTAACTTTACGCATTTCTCACTAAATAAGAAGGATATAAAAAAAATGAAACACAACGTATAATTAAATTCGGTGCAGAGATATCACGACTTCCAAACTTTCAATTTTTTAAGTGATATTTTCTTTAACCTAGAGACAGCCGTTCTGTCATCATCACTCAAAGTTTCACCTTCTGAGTGGACATCTCTGTGAAAACCTATTGTCGCAAGTCGAGGTTTGGTAGTTGGATCACTTAACGCTTCGCTAACAGGTAACTTGATCCAATCTTTGTTTAATTTTTGCCGCCGCCCAATCTCTGCTCTTTCACGCAACATAAATCTACCAATGGTTTGCCAATGTGACTGAGTGCTGTACACGTTTTCATCATCTGGAAGAACTCGGTATTGCCTATTGCCTCCCCATTCAAGTTCTTCAACTAAAATAAACTTATTTGGATTCTCCATTCTCCGTGCTTTAACTAAAGCTTGGGCTAAAACATCTTGTGCACAAGCACTTAGAGGAACTTTCAAAATGGCATACGGAATTTCCGGCGAGACATTATAGACACAAACAAGGAAGTTATCAGCTTCCTCCCACGTTCTCGCCTGTCGAGCTCGAGTGCTTCTGATTGAGGAGAGCCAGGCTCTGCTACTTGGATCATCGCCGAGTTTCTTCAGGATAAATCTCCCTTCTCCTTGCCACTGCGCCTGAGCTTGGAGAGGACATTCTTCTGGATCCAGAACTCGCTGAGAAGTTGGAACATCACGATCTTTCCTCTCCCAACTGCGTGCTACCTCTTCAACCAAGACAAAATCATTAACCCGCTCTGCTCCTTGACCAGTTTTTTGCAGAGCCTGTAAAACTACTTCTTGCGTAGTGCTTTCTTGCGTTATTTTTAATATCGTATATGGTTCTTCAGGGACGACTCCATACACCATCAAGAAAAACATCCGCCTTTTGGTACCCAATGGTCTTATGTCATGTTGAGGCTCTTGTTTGTCGCGAGTTTTATCTTCTGAAACGGTCGCGCTCCCATCAACTCCCTCCATACTTTCTTCTTCTAGCCGCGAAAATACAAAAAGTGTCGAAACTGGAAGCGGATTATTTTGATTGTTGCGCAAACGAACATGTCTGTATCCTGGACGTAAATGTTTCAGAGGTAAGATTCTTTGGGAGAGGAGATGATTTGTGCTGGCATCAATGACACTAAATTTGAGGAAAGCAAGATCACGGAACATGACCTGGAAAAAGAATGCATCATTCCAAATGGGATTCAAAGCGTTCCTTTGGACGACTTTGGTTTTTTGTTTGCTACAATCTACTTCGATTCCGATGATCTCTATCTCCACCACAACATTAGCAGTGAGGTTGGTTGGACAAACATACTGTCCTGAAACAACAGTCAAAATCAGGTAGCATGCATGCAAACCGTCAAATTCTTTTTCCCAAGGATTGAAGCGACGATACATCATATGTGAGCGGTCCCACATAACTGCCGGTTTCGGCACATAACCGCAACGCCCATTTTGTTCAAACATTGCGCTATTCAGATGAAGAGACGCATCCTCTGTCTGGTAATTGAGTGCAACCATCTGTATACCAAATGCCCAAAAAATGAGCGGATTGAAGTTGGAAGAGTCGATTCTCATTCCAGCTGGATATGTTCGTACGAGTTGAGTTTCGGCATGTGCAATGAGGGCTTGAGGCTGCTTTCTACACAGTTTTTTAGCCGCACTTTCATTCAATGAAAAACACTGATAAATTGGATGGTGGGTGTTGACACGTTGTTTGACATGAGCGTATGGTTCTGGGCTGCTTTTCTTTAAACCAGGAGCTCGTTTGACTCGAATGGATGTGTTCGGACTGATATGGTTGAGGCCACGGAATTTGATTGCCTGTAAAAAAAAAAGAAAAAAAAAAAAACAAATGATGTTGAAAAATTTGTAAACATGGTAAATAATGGTTAGTAAGGGATTGATCAAAAAAGTTTGAACATTTAATTTATGAATTTGGAAAACAGTTTAATAAAATCAAAATTTCAGGGAGTTGGTGGTCAGGGGGGAGGGGAGGGGGGAGGGGGTTTGGTGCTTCGGCAGTGCCGACTATACCAGTGCGGTGGAAGGAAAAGCTGAGAAAGCAAAGGAATGGAGGAAGCTCCAGAAAAGAGAGAGCAACGGCTAAAGCCTTTGATCTGTGGCAACTCAGCAAAAGCAGGGCCACCAAACAGGCCAATGTTGCTATGGTCTTAGAAAGGTAGCATAATATTTCTCTCCAACACCATGCTCCTTAGGCCCCAGGGACCAATAAATGTTCGGTACAGACGGTCCTGCACCCAGATGATTGGTGTGCACCTAAGGCCATTTAAAAGCACACGTAAACGCTCACCATCCAACGTCTTTCAGGAACTGTCTGTACCAAACATTTATTGGTCCCAGGATAATATAAAAACAAACAAAAAAATCAAGAGTGATGGTCACTTTCAGAGGTCAGTGAACTTAAAATATCTGATCTCTTCCTAGCGCATTTTCCTAAGGGCCAATTTCTTTCCTCCTTGTATTTCACATTCAGAGGTGTTTAGAGTTCCCTTTAGAAGTATAGGCAGAGCTCACTAATAATCTTTGAAGAATTTTGAATTTTCATTCCTTCAAATCAAAACAAAACTTGCCTGCGACTGACTTTTAGATTTTGAAGCTCCCATCAATTTAAAGCCAAGGCTCAGATTGATTTCATTTGTTTCCATTAAGTAATATCAGAAATAATGTTGGATAGATTCCAAAGATTATCAGTCCGGGTATACTTACAGTTCTGAGCCGAGCTCTAGCTCTTTTGTCTCAACCAAGATTGATTACTTGATCCTTATTACAGATCAAACAAAGGAATCCACCAGATCTTTAGAATCTCTTTGTCTTACTTACTTGAATGTAGTTTACAAGGTCTGACAGCTCTTTGGCGATTTGGCTCCTTTTCTTCTTGTTTTTCATCATCGCTTCTGCTTCAAGGTCAGAAAGGTGAGTGTTGGAGGATTTTGATATGAGTTTAGACGGGGCACTTTCATGACTTGATATTGAGTCCGCCCGAGCAGGCACAGCTGGAAGAAATCAAAATCAAAACATTTAGGAGAAGAAATCTTATCTACTGTAAATCTACAGGCCAATCATTTACTTTTTCAATAAACCGTGATCATTAAATTTGTCCACGAATTCTGCTATTGATCGATCATTATAGAAGTTGGCCGTTAATATAGAAACCATCATTGAAAGGCCCATGAATTAACAACTACCAGTTGGCAACGTTTAGTTAGTTGGAAACTTAACGATGTTTACCCAAGCATTGACTAAGTCAAACAAAGCTCGACCAACTCACTCAAAGACAGTTTTGACAATCTGGAAAAAGTGAATTATTATCGGCCTGCTGATGAGTAGAAGTCAACATAAATTGATTCTAATTCAAGAAGGATTTAATAAAATTAGAGATGAAGAGGGGAGAAAAATGAAAAAATCAATTTCCAGGTTGCTAAATAGGACCGTACTAGAGATTCGTCCAACTTGCGTGGCTGGATTTTCACAAAGCTAAATCAGAGGGTGCGGGGCGGGTTTCAGGTTTAAGAGAAGAGTTGAATAACTTTTTAATCAATAGTCATTTTTACAGTTCAACTTCACACCAAGACTGGATTGAAACGGACAGAACGTAAAATAACAAACTGTCATGGATAGCTTGCAAAACGGGGCACAAAATATGTAGTCACTATCTAAAATATCATCATCATCATCAGATCATCATCATCATCATCATCATCATCATCATAATCATCATCATCAGATCATCATAATCATCATCATCAAATCATCATCATCATCATCATCATCAGATCATCATCATCATCATCAGATCATCATCATCATCATCATCATCAGATCATCATCATCATCATCAGATCATCATCATCATCATCAGATCATCATCATCATCATCATCATCAGATCATCATCATCATCATCACCTAAATAATTATCATCGGCAGTGGCAGATAATGAGTTTTACAACATAATATCCTACACCCTGTACTGCATTAACAAGATACTCACTATCTAAAGTATCATCATCGTCATCATCATCATCGTCATCATCATCGTCATCATCATCATCATCGTCGTCATCATCATCATCATCGCTGTAATCTTCATTGACAGAACCGCCACTTGCATTTGAGATCATCGAGTTGGCACGACCGGCTCCGGGCACTTGATGAGGCCGACCTTTGATCCGAGAATTTCTCATAATCGGCCAAGTCCCTACTTCAGAGATCAGTTTCTTGTTTTTGATCAGGATTCGATACTGGAGCTGGGCTGGAGATGGAAGTTGCGGCTCATCACTGAAGTCTGCCTCAAAGATGAATTTTGTGACGAGTTTATCTCCAAACACATTCTGAAAATCAGAGGACAATAATCATGGCAGAGCTGCTATTAATCTATTATTGATAGAAAGTCTAATTCCTTGAATTAATTTTGACATTCCTAGAGAAGTACGCAAATATTTTCCGTAACCTATCCACTCCCCAACTTACGGTGTAATAAAAAATGCCATAGTAAAAACAATAAAAATAAATACGGCTAAGGTTTTTTTTTCTAGAATTTTTCATCAGGAAAGAACTCGTGATACTTTGATTTTAGTGACTGAAAAAACTCGGAAACGAAAAAGAAAACATTTCAGAATCTTTGGTTTTGAAACATTTTACGGATTTTGGAGAAAATACATCGAAAGACAAATGCAGTTTAAACTCTGAAATTTACAGGGTTTTCAAGATTAACCATTTCCTGGATCCTTGACATGAAAAGTTATAATTTAGACTTTGTTATTTTGGAATTTAGCAAACATTTTTGTTTAAACAAACAACACAAAAAAATAAGAAAATGAAATAAAAAGAAAAAAAAAACAACATTATATTTATAAACTTTTAAAAAAAGTTCTGTAACATGAACTTCCATAGATTTAAAAATATTTAAAAAACCGCAAGATCAACTGCAGATGTTGTTAAATAGTTTAGAAACAAGAAAATCAAAGAAGTTAAAAGCATCATGTTGCACAATTTTTATTCTGGCTCTAGAAGGAAAGGAATTCTCCTTTCTTCTATAATCACAGCCAAAAAAGATTACAACTATAAATTGTTAAATTGATTTTCAACTTCTGAGAAAGGGGGGAAAAAAAGTGAGTAAACTGAGAGAAATCTGCTTCAAACCTGGAAAATATTAGCCATTCTAGTTTGTTGTTGAAGAGAGCAGTGGTTTTCGATAGACAATATCACAGGGTAAGGCGAAGTTATAAAAGCACTACGATTGATCGCTTCAACTACAGATCGAAAAGGAATTTTTGTTGTGAATGTGTGACCATGATAAATTATCGGAGATCCGTCATCTCCGTCATAACAGTCTAGTTCAACGCACCTACATCCGGTTAGGAGAACCTGCAAAAGAATATTTCACTTTGATAAAGTAATACACAGCTGAGGTAGATTTTTTTTTAATTATCTAATTTGCAATGCATCAACTAACTTCATCAATTAACTCTTACCACTCAAATTATAATTTGCTAAAATGTGAATCAGGCATGCATTACAATAGTTCAACATTCTGCCGCGGAGGTTCCCAAGCACTGTATGCATTTGTTTAGAGTTAAGAGATGCCTTATCAAAAAATACAAACACATGAACGAAGTTTGTTGAGTAAAGCGTGACACGTGAGCGGTAAGGGTTACGATCATCAGTTCATAAGAAATCAGTTTTATTTATTTGTGAAGCGTCAAGTGAAAATGTAAGGTAACTGGTCTTTGATTAATATCGAGTTTAGGCCATTTTCTTCCGAGAGATGATAACATGGTTAAAATAAGCCATCATGAGTCAAAAAATTCCAAGAATTAATAATTTTACGCGGATTTTAAAATTTAAGAGAAAAGTGTAAATTTTATGAAATATTAATTTACAGTTTGAAAAAAAGTCAATTATTTAGAATATTATACAAAACAGAATACTAAAACAAAAATTTTGGCTGCCAAGGTGTCAAATAGCATATTTTCTCTGGCAGAATTCAAATTAAAAACCTGAGAACCAAAGATGTCCAAGACTATTTTCCTTTAGAGAACTGAAGAGAAGACAAGACAAAGGTATGGTAATCTTACCTGACTATAAAGATCTACAGAAGATTCCCCCTTGAGTTGATGACCAGTTAAGTAGGTGTTGTGTGATGAAGCAATAAAATACCTAGACAGAGGCATGTCCATTTCTCCATCATCTGGGTAGATTTTCTCACTAGCGAATGCATAATTTTCCTTATCCATCAAATATCGAGCGAACCCTTCGAAGGATAAACAATTCTGTGTGCGCAAACTTGCATCTGGCTCATGCCTCTGTTCAAAGATACAACGATAGTTATCATTAAACTGTTAAAGACTGATAATGTAATATTTCAACACTGAACCACAACCGACAATTCAGTAGATTGTTTCTTTTCCACAAATCAGAGAATTTTGCTTAGCAACCAGATTACAAAAATCAAAGGTCACTGAAATATTGTTTCTCCAATCACAAAAAAGGGGGTGGAGCTAGTAAAAAATGAGCTAGGTATGGCCGAGTATCTTGCAATTCAGAGACACGTGATTGAGTAGTTACAAATTTGTAACTGTATTCTACAGGCAGGTCTTTTGAGATGTGACCAGAGAAGTAACAGACTGGTGCGAACACTTGCATTTTTATGAATATAAACTTGCGAAGATCTCTGAAAGAGGGGCGTGAGTGCCAAAATCGGGTTTCGAGACATTCACCTTTGAATATTTCTATGGAAATCCACAACAGTGCTACTAACGGAGATTTAAAACACCTATTTCCATCAATTTGTGAGATATTGGTATGAAGTTTTGTACTCCAGAAGGTACATTAGGATGTGTAGAATTGAATCAACCACTCCCTGAAAAATTCACACCACTTATTCTGCAAGCTCCTTACTTGATAAAGACTGGTTCTTCGTTGGTGACCATGGCTATATGACCAAGTTTTCTTGGTGGCCAGATGATTAAATAACAATGTTGAAATATCTAATAAAAATTTAGAGGTCCGAAAATGATGGACACAAGGAAAGATTAATGGGATAGTAAAATGTTTCTAAATGAGGAGGAGAGCAGTATTGTAAAGTTGGGAATTTTTTTTTTTATGGGAGAAATGATTAGACAGCCTATGTTAGTTGTACTGTGAGGAATTTGAGTATCCTACCTGTGAAATTAAAAAATTCCAATTCATTCAGACGCAATCTTAAGCGAGTAGATTGAGAATGTGAGAGTCGCATAAAATTTACTGACAATAATTAATGGATATGATGTATTTTTTCTCTTTTTCTTCTTAGAAATTATTATCTCCGTCTAAAATTTTGTAATGAGACAAGAGTAGAAGAGTCTAAATCTTGATAAATGATTACAGATCACTTTTTTGAATGAATCTTCTTTTCTCTATGCACAGGAATCAATCCCAGATATTCATGCGACGCATCAAAATTGAAGCAGTTTTCCTCTTCATTAGGGTTTTCCCAGCTCAAATTAAAGGGCTGCAGAGCACATAAGAAATACATGAAAAGGTACATAAAAGCAATTTAATGCTATTTATCTTTTTCTTCTTCCCTTATTTCTTCCTTCTTTTCTCTTTCTCCTTCCTCTTCTATCTTTTTCATTCAAATATAAGGTAGGGCAAAACTATACGTGCCCCCCTCCCCTTTCCACACAGTTTCTGGAGAGGGGTTTACGGTATTGCTCCCCTAAATTTATACCATTAGAGAAGAGAATAGATAAATGTAGAATCGAGTCAGACCTGGATAATGTCTCTAATTTCCAATTCAGAGCGCTGTTCCATTTGTTGAGTTTCTAAAAATTTGGTGAAATTGTTGAGAGTGATGACTTGAGATTTGGAAGTATCTACACCAGCGCAGTTGAGGACTATACTCGACGCCGCGATTGCATCAAAAATTTGTTTCCTTCTCAGGGTTGAAGTATTTCGATATTCCATCAAATCTACAGAGCTGTTCCTTGTGAGAAGGCCTATTTTTTGTAGCTTAATAGAAGCTGGTTCAGCAGAAGTGGAATTGTTGTTTAGTGAGCTATCCGATAAGCTTCTACAAGAAACCGCTAACTGTTCGAAAAGTTCTCTGATGTCTTTCCGTGTTTGAACACTGAAATCAAAAAATTTTCATGTGAGCAAGGGATTCATCTTTCTCAGAATGTAAACAATTAATTCCTTTCTTTGACTTCCCATGATGCAACATTACTCTGTTGTCTTGAAAAAGCCTAATGGCAGCTCAATTGAGACTAACAGCAGGATGCATTAGTCAGTTAATCTACAGGGTGTTTCAGGTTTGATGTCAGAAACTTCTGGAGCCGATTATTCAAGTCAAAATAAGACTATTTTTTTATTAGACATGGGCCTTGAATTGCTTCCCTTTGGAGCTACGATTTTTCAAAGTTTGGAAAAAAATTTGGTTTTTTTGAAACTGTGGCTAAGTTTATCGATAAAATGTCGCTAAAATTTGGTGTTCGGCATATCTTTAGGTATTAAATTCATTGTAACTCATAAAATAATTGTTAAACAAGTCCAAGTCTACTTTTCTGACACTCTTGAGCATTTAATGGCAAACATTTTCTGTTGCGGCTGAGAATTTTCAAAATTTTATGAAAGAATCAGATTGCAAAGACACTAATAACGATTTTCAATCCCTTTCATTTTTTCAATGCGACGCGTTGTAAGTAAGATAGTTGAAGTTGAAGTTGAGAAAGTCAGCGCTTTGACCATTGCGGGCATCACACAAGCTGCATGTAGGCGCTTAACTGTACCTTTCGTGACACCCGCAATGGTCAAAGCGCTGACTTTCTCAACTTCAACTTCAACTATCTTACTTAAAACACGTCGCATTGAAAAAATGAAAGGGATTGAAAACCTTCATTAGTGTCTTTGCAATCTGATTCTTTCATAAAATTTTGAAAATTCTCAGCGGCAACAGAAAATGTTTGCCATGAAATGCTCAAGAGTGTCATAAAAGTAGCCTTGGACTTGTTTAACTATTATTTTATGAGTTTCAATGAATTTTATACCTAAAAATATGCCAGACACCAAATTTTAGCGACATTTTATTGAAAAACTTAGCCACAGTTTCAAAAAAACCAAATTTTTTACCAAACTTTGAAAAATCATAGCTCCAAAGGGAAGCATTTTAAGGCCCAAGTCTATATAAAATAGTCTTATTTTGACTTGAATAATCGGCTCTAGAAGTTTCTGACGTTAAACCTGAAACAGCCTGTGTACAGTTCTGGTGGTTGGACAAACATTATTGACCCCAATTCAAAATGGATACATCTGCATGCTGTGTAAAATATGTACAAAATAATGATGCTTTGGGTATCTAAATTGGAAGGAATGGGGTAGTTGCAAGGGTCTGAAATTGTGTGTTTTTTATAGAGAGAATGATAGAACTCAATGAGCTGAGAACAATGGTGCCTTTGACTTTTTCCTCAGTGCCCCAGTTTTGGAGATACGTATGTGTAAAGTTGTAAAAATTGTGTGCTAAGTAACGTGACTACGCAGAATTCCCATTCAAAACATATTTTAAACAAAATTTCATCTCCGGAACAGTGGGACTTAATTGAAAACCGAAGGTATCTTTGTTCTTAGCTCATCAAGTACTTTCATTTTCTTTATAAAAAACAACATTCCAGACCCTTGCAACTGCCCTACTGTCCATATTTTTCTTCGCACTCATTAGTGCAGAAAACAAGGCAAAATGAAAAATTCATTACTTTGACTTCCAATAGAAGTCTTTTAACCCCCTTAACGCCCACGCCCGTATAAATACGGGCTGCAAAAAACCACCTCAAATGCCCACGCCCGTATATGTACGTTTTTGTACCCTCTCGTTTATTTTGTGCTATAGCGTATTGTAATGAATGAAATGTTAATGATTAGTAGCGCTATCTGTTCCGGAGAGTATGAACTACAGCTTCCGAACACTTTTAATAGAGTGGCAGCATATTTTCAGCTGGATTCCTAACCTGGCCGTTAAGGGGTTAAGTTAACGACAATTAAAGACAAACATTCCATTTGTTAAATAAGGACCTACCGCTCTTTTGACAGAGAACGCCTCAAATACGTTAGTGTTTTTAGTCCACGTTTTCCCTATCTTGAATACTTTACATCTTAGCAGACAAGGTTTTCTTTTACAACCATCGATACCTTCTGATTACTTATGGTAAATTAACTTACTTACCTAAAAGATTGAAATAGGGTCACAAAGTCCGAGAACTTCAATTGAGACTCATGTGTGATTGAACCATGGTGAAAGTGCTTCATTTGTCGAACGAAATCACTTTTGGTCTTGTCTCTGCAGCAAAGCAAATAAAATTTGATGGATGAGCAGGTTATCAAGAAAATTACAAGTTGGAGAAATCTAATTTATTACAAGTTTACAAGTACTACTTTGAGAACTGAGATGATAAGAATTGAAACTTTTTTCCCGTAGCTTTTGTAACTTTTACGCTATTTTATAACATACCGGCTAAATCTTTTATTCCCTTTTAATTCAATTTCCCTCATTTGACTTGACATTTTTGCTGCAGCTTCAATCCATTAACCCATTGACATGTGCTTTAATTTCGCAGAAGTTGCTGGGCACCAATGCTTGAGCGTTCATTCTATGGTTACAGCCAGACTAGCAATGAGGCGGTGAAACAGTGAAAGTAGAATGAAGCGAGTGACTTTATCCATCGGAAAACACTGCAAGCTCTTGAACTCGGTTTTCGATTGCAGTGAGATTGATATTATGAATTTCTTCAAAGTCATGCCTGGTCTGACTCGTCTATATACAGGGTGTTTCTAAAACTTATGTCATCCTTTCTACCACTTATTTTTGAGGTCAAAATAATACTTTTTTCCCTCTAGACATGTGTCCGAAAATGCCCCCCTTTTGAGCTACAGCCCCCCAAAGTTTTAAAAAATTGTTGGTTTTTTTGGAATATCAACCCTAATGGACTTATTTCACCATCTTTTTTTAATTCATTTTAAGAAAATAGGCGAAAAATTAAGGACCCCGTATTTTTTCTTTTTTGAATTTGAGCTCTGGAAAGCCGAGAAAAATTGGTTTGAAGTTCCGAAAATGAGGTATCCTATGACGTCATAAGACACCAATCCCCATTTAAATACGTGTATTTTTACTGATTTGAATAAAACGGAGTTTCTCAGCAACCGCTTGTCCAAAATGAAAAACAAAACATCTCTGGCATCAGCTCACTGAGCACTTTCAATTTTCGAACTAATTCGTTCAATTTTCAGACCCATGAAATAGGTCCATTATGAACCTTTCAAGAAAATTGGTGTCCTGAGGTAATTTTACGTGTAGAAACCATTAATGACCTTGAAAAATTCAGAAATGAGGTCTGAATGTACTTTTCAGGCAATCTTATACCTTCAACGACACACATTTTAAGCTACGGATTGGAAATTTGAAAAATGAAAACTGTAATTAGACGGAAAAAACTCTCAGAAAGATATTCGGTCCTCTTTGTTTTGGTCAATACGACCCGTATTGAGCGAGATAATCGCTGCACAAAGTGTAAAAGTCAGCGCTTTTACCACCAAGAGTGGAAGGAAGTATGCAAATCGCCACTCCGCTGCTTCTTCGGGCTGCCCCCTTACAGTAAAAGCGCTGACTTTTCCACCTTGTGCAGCGATTATCTCCTCAATACGCATCGTATTGACCAAAACAAAGAGGACCAAATATCTTTCTAAGAGTTTTTTCCGTCTAATTACAGTTTTTATTTTTCAAATTTCCAATCCGTAGCTTATAATGTGTGTCGTTGAAGGTATAAGATTGCCTGAAAAGTACAGTCAGACCGCATTTCTGAATTTTTCAAGGTTATTAATGGTTTCAAACAATGAGCTACAACTTTAGAGTGGCAGCGGATTGGTCCACCTTGTGCCACACAGGGTAGAAGGAATCCCGGGAAAAAGCGGAATTTGGACGGCAGATTCCAAGGTTTGAGGTTAAGTTTTGTAGGTCGTTGCCAAGTCGTTTCCGGCGATGCCCGAGTTTGTTTACGGAACGACCAGAAACTACCTACAAATTTAACCTAAAAATCGATTTTTATGGGAAGATGGCGGCGCCCTAGGTGACAACAATGAACCAGCGGAACGTTCCTTGATGTGCCACTCTAAAGTTATAGCTCATTGGTTTCAACACGTAAAATTACCTCATGACATTTGGTTCATAATTAGGGTCGATATTCCAAAAAAACCAACAATTTTTTAAAACTTTGGGGGCTGTAGCTCAAAAGGGGGGCATTTTCGGACACATGTCTCTAGGGAAAAAAAGTATTATTTTGACCTCAAAAATACGTGGTAGAAAGGATGACATAAGTTTTAGAAACACCCTATATGTCAATGGTTTAAGAAGGAGCAAGGTGTCTGAAATTTTGTACATGGCACCCCTACAGAAAATAAGGTAAAAGAATTATCATAGTAGTTTAATAGCTTTTAAATTTTTTGCCAAGTAGTGAGGGCACTGCATAACACCTCCTACCAATGATCTGAGAAACAAATATTATTCTTGACTCTCCACAAGAGAGCTCACTTATCTCATAATAATATTTCCCTTATGATAATATACAGGATGAGTGATAAAAGGAATAATAAAAAAAGATTATTACTTAGGAAGATGGGAAGGGCTGACTTTTTCCTGAGGCTCGTTAGAGGTATAAGTGTCTGTGTCACTTCCGACAGAATGGGACCTTGACAGAGAGAGAGCGGCAGAATTGGTGTGCGCCCATCTTTGTGTTGTCATTTCACAAATATCAGCTGGTTTACTTACAAAATCCATCTAAAAAAAATAAAATGAGTAAGAACTAAATTTTACTACTACGCAAAAACAACTCAAAAGAAGTAACAACCTGGCTAAGTGCATACTGATTATCCCTTTAAGCCCTGCCAAATAAATTTAATACAGGTATGAGTATTTCACAGTACATTTTATTACCTTTTTTATACTTTCTCATTATTTTTTTCCAAATTTGTGCCTTTTTACTATTATCATCCTAAACATGTTGAGAATTGAGGCTGGTCTGAAAGGGTTTAGCCTGAAATCTGCTTAAAATTAAAACATTTTCTATAGTTTGCCCAGTATAAGTTGAGCCCTAAGCCGGATGTCGGTAATACCTGAAAACTGGAGAATGGCAACGACATGCTGAGTGCATAGACATCGCTTGCCAGAGTTGCTACTGTTATCGTTGGTTGGGTCTGAGCAGAACACACATCAAATGAGAAGAGTCAAGCCACTGAGTCGCACTGTTGTAAACATCTACCTAGCTCTTCAGGGCTCAACTAAAATTGCGCTGACAATAGTCTTGATGAATTTCCTATGGTAATGTCTTGTATGGACAAAATGTATGCCCTACTACTGAATAACTTGCAGAAAAATTTTACCTTCAGAGCTTGAATGTTTCCAATAGATCTCTTCTTGCGGAACTTAATTGATGCTCCCCTTTTGAAACCGCCACTCTCTTGAGGTGAGGCATTGGCAATGTTGGCAGCGATGGACCAATCACGTCCTCCAAAAATCTACAAAAATGAAAAAATATACATTTGCTGTGTTGGAGGGTTTTCAACTTAGGCTAATCTAGAATTCTTAGCTCTGTCTCATACAGTGTTGAAAAAAAAAGTTTCCATTGCAAGTTTATGGCGAATGGCAAAGAATATCAGAAAACAACTCAACACACGTCTCATCATGTTGAGAACGACACTTGTTTGGGGCTAGAATTTTTCAAGTCTCCTAACAGAGTAAGGAGGAGAGGGTATAACCCCCAAAATTCAAACATCTCTTATGGCAGCATCAAAAAGTATACAATGAGGGACATTATTTCATGAAAACTGGAGACCAATATTGCCAGGGTCAAAGTTCAGAATTGACCTATTTTCAAAAATTCACAATTCCCAATAGAATAACCAGAATTTTAAAATTAAGATCCTAAAAAACTCTTCTACAAGACGAGTAAAGAGTTTAAAAAAAATAATAATAATAAACCTTGGGAAATAAATTGATCAAAAATAAGTTAAACGCCATACACCTAAGTACATTTTTTTGGATTTTTTGAAAGTTACGATTCAGTAATTTTCATCAAAACTGTTAAAAAAATTTCCATCACAGAGAGTAGCCCCATCCTCATTACATCAATTAGGCACATAAATGTTAAAATTTCCATCCAAACATTCCAAAAATTAGGAGTACTAGCAAATGTTGACCCACCTTGATTGCATCAGCAGTTAATGGCCCAGAACAAGCTCGTTCAAAGTAAAGTTGGAGGTATTGTTCTTTGAGCCAGATGAGCCGCTTGTCAATATAGTTAGACTGAGCCTTGATACATCTCACAATACACGAAAGCCCATGGTACCATAACCTGCAGAGTCGAGGGGGTAAAAGTAGGAACAAAACTCTGTTATCACTCAGGTTGGTACCATAAACTAGCGTCAAGCAGCATTCGGTACTTTGGTATTTTTCGAGACCGAATCTCTTAAGGGCAGAAGTCAAGTCTGGATCTCGATCTCGCTCACGTCCACCATAGCTGATCTCTTTCACAGATGACAGGTCAAGAAAGCTGGAAAAAAAATAAGATTTATTCCGGTGTTCTCAAACGGATTCCAATCAGTGGCGTACCGAGCAATTTGGCAACATCGTAGTTGTCTATTTAAACCCATGTAATAGGTCGAATGCGAAGGTATTCACCGAACACCCAAGACTTCGATACTTTTCATGAGTTTAAATGGACGAACATTTAAATTGCCAAATTGCACGCTGCGCCACTGATTCCAATCCCTCATCTACAGAATAAGCTAGGGAAGCAGTTACCAACCGGTGGTCCTCAAAGGTCCACCCAAATCTGTCCATATTTTATTGTTTCTTCATCCCATAGAGGCACTGCTTAGTTTTCTCAACTAAATTTTTCATCAGCTGTTTTTTCACATAGTTAAGAAATCGAAGGTAGCATGTCAACGAATTTTGACCCTCAACTGTCCTGTAAAATCCTAATGCTCCCACTACGTTATTTTCCCCCTACAAAAAAAAAAAATACTCAAGACTTTCCAACAGCTGATCTCATCTATTTTGTACTTTGATTAGACTTGGTTGCTGCGTGATAACTCATCTCCATCAATCACCACTTTCCATTCTTCTCCGGTCTCGGTTATTAAATTCGATTAAAACCTTGTAGAAATCTCAGAAAACAGTATCAAAATGTTTCTCAGGATTTGATACAGCACACAACGTTTTCAAAAATTTTTGGGAAGCTGACTCTAGCTTCTGCAAGTGACGGTCAGAGGCAGCAAAGCTATGGTTTCAGAAAGCATGAGATGGTGGCGCATATCTACCAACTTTGAATGTCACTGCAAGTCGCTCAGGGTTCACCTTAATAAAAACGTCTGAAGTAGATACGTTATTGCACCAGCTTACCCTTCTTCCAATCCTGCACTGACGATGTCACCTGCCCATTTGCTTACAAGTCCTGGGGATACCATCTCTTCTGGATTTACAAAAAGGGAAAACTCTGAATTGCTCCCCGTTCTCAGCCCACTCCATGATGGTTTATTCCAGGTCAAAGTCACGCAACTCCGCTCAACCCGCACATAAACCAACGCACATCGAGTCCCCTCTGACTCCCAATGCACCATAGTTGTTCCATGGTGAAGAATCTGTAATCAAATTAAATTTTCTTTTAAAAGATTCGATACTTGTAACGAAATCATTCCTCATTTGGAACAGATCAATCAATCAGCAATTAAAAAGAGCAGTGTTCCATCTTGTTAAGGTCAAAAAATGAGAAAACTGGTAATCTGAGCTGCTGATGAATATGTCTAAAAATATTGTGAATATCAGAGGAATGAGATGCGTGGAATAAAAACAATAGACAGTTTTGAAAGGCTGACAGAGGTAAAGGATAAATAAAACTGGGTACTTAGTTAGGGTCAGGGGAAGAATTTTACGAGATGGGGTTCAAATTATGATGATGGACAAAGTTTTGAACTCTCTTTAGTCTGTACACTTTGTCACCACCAAAATTCACTTGCATTTTAGCACTGAACAGAGGAAAAATAATGGGAGGCATTCACTTAAATGATAAATCAGTCTCACCACTGCAACTAGAACTGGATGTAAGGAACTTTCGCGGTCCCATTTTTTCTTGGTTGATACTCAATTTAATCAAATTACCAAAGAGTATAAAAATTACTCATACTTAGCAGATTCTCATCACAGAATAGGATTTTTTGAGTCGAGAAGATAAGTTTGAGGTTATGTATGCCATTCACAACAATAACAAATGCCGCAATGCGCGATGGGAAGTTTATTGCAATTTTCATTGGCTTATGACGGAGGCGTTTTGATTCGGCGCGAAATATGATTTAGCGCGTGAAGTAGTCGTCGCGCGCAGCGCCCGCACTTTTAACTAGAGCGCTGTTTAGACAATCACATTTCGAACAAAGGACAAAGTGAGGTCATAGTTTAGTCTTGATACTTCATCAAGAGCAAACGATTATGATGGTCTAAACAGGTCTTTGATGGTCGTAAATAAAGTATATTTAGACCTGATAACTGGTGGCAGAAGTGGTTTTAATACTGAGTCTCAGATCACAGATTCGATTTTTAAATGTTCAAACTCAAAACGATGGATAAGAAAAATATAGTAAACAAGAAATTTAAGAAATTATTTGTGTCCTTGCAGTAAAAATATTTAAATATTTTTATGGAAAGCCTCACGGCTTTATTCAAAATGAATTTTTATTTGATCCAAATTTACCTGTAAAACATGATGATTTAGAGTTATGGTGGGGATAAAGCTGACACCATGATCATTATTGAGTGGCTGTACCGGCCAGTAGTTATCAGTTTCAGCCAAGGGATCTTCTACTCCATGCGGCAAGGTATCACATTTCATATGTCTTCCACTAAAAATGAGCGAAAGGTCCAAAAATACATGAAAAAACTGACAAGGTGATATAACGCGGTAGATCTAAAGCTCTCATTGTTAGAACCAAAAGTTTGTGGGAGTGTAACTTTTAAAAAAAATTGAATAGGAGCTGGAGGGAACATCACTAAATGCTTTGCGATTTATATTTCATTTAAAAATTTGGGAGGGGGAAGCTGACATTTGTTGACAACATTGCTTGGTACTCTGATATTTGCTCCTCTTGGATACCTCAGAGGACACATGATTCATGGTGCATTTGTTCAAAAAGTGCACTTTCAACCTTTCAATTCAAAGGGTGCAACTTATTCAGGTACTTATATTTTCAAAACTACAGAGACGCCCCGGGCTCACCATATTAAAAAAAAAAAAAAAAAAAAAAAAAAAAAAAAATCTGAAACGTCTGGACAAATCTTGAAAACAATTGGTTTTACCATTTAAAATAATTAATCTAACAGAGCACAGATGTAATAGATTTCAAGTGGTGAAATCAACCATTTTTAGATATTATCCGCACTTTTGTCTACATAAATAGTCCACTCCAGCGATATTTTTTTTTCAATTCAGTCTCACTCTCATCCAATCTAATGCTTAGACTATATGTATAGAAAGAAGCATTACCTGGACTGATGAGCACAAATATGCACTTATTATTGCTTTAATTGGTCAATATTGGTGACTTATAATACGCTTTTGGATGGTATTGCTTTCTTATCAAACCTGGGTTTTTTTTTAGCCATTCCCCCTTCTTTGTATGCAGTGACGTTGCCTGTAATCTGGCAAGGATGAAATTCGTCCATTTAAACCCAGGCAAAATATCGTTTCGAGGAAGTGCACTGTGCAGTGTGCACCTCCAATAGTTCGACCTTTTTCATACGTTTAAATGAAAAAAGGTCAGAGATGCCAGATTGCATGCAATGTCATTGTTTGCATGCCATCATACCCATAGGTACTTATGGTAATTCTCAATCTTGACAAGAATTACGGATTTTGGCAAAATAAAATAAATAATGTAAGTTAAACGTGTTTTTATAACTTGCCCCAGTTTATTTTATTTATTTAATTCAGTATTCATAGAGTGATTTAACTTACCTCCTTTCCAATTCACTGTTGTGGAAATGCTGATGAAAAGCTGTAATGCGATCCATCACTGTTTGAATTTTGTAGACCTTATCCAGATTGATTAGTCCTCCCGGGCCGATTCGAGAAAAAAAGTGATCCTCACCATTGTAGTCGGATATGAACTGTTTACATGGAACGCAAAGAGGAAACGAAAGTGTTGAGATTGAAAACATTTAAAAAGTATGAAAATGAACCCGGCGGCATACCCTCCTTATCGAAATTGGTACCATTCGATGCGGCTCTTTAGGCTAATCAAAAGTTCTTACTGCACCAACAATTTTTATTCTGTATTGTTCGCACAATTCGAGCTCAAATAAATTGAAAAATATCGGCAATAATGGCATGAATACGAAGTGCCATTCTCCGAAAAGGAGGGATTCTCAGTTTGAAGTTCTATGTTGAATGGTGCACCAATATGATTCAAAATCTATCGGTTACAAAATTGAAGAAATCCCATAAGGAGTTGACCGGGTCCTTCATTTAAATAGATTTGAGACTCAAAAATCAGATTTCCCTCAATTACGTTTCAGCAAGGAATAATGTACACTACCTGTACTGTACTGTACACTACACCTACGTATGTTGCTCATCAATATAATTTTAGAGCCTTTTTTTGCTCATTAATATACTTCGTTTCCGTTTTTGAGCCTGACTTCAAATCCTTGGACTGCCCCCCCCCCCCCCCCCCCCCCCAAGATGACGCTACTGCGTACATAGTGTACTGACTGAGTTAAAACTTAAGAAATTAAGTGAATCAGATATCATACCTCGAGTCTAGTTTGATCTCCGTCCGGTGACAGAGCGATGAGACTTGGGGCCGATGCAAGGGCCTCGCGAAGTTCTCTGAGAAAGGCTCCAAAGTAAGGAATGACCTTGCACTCGGGGATGGCAAGCGCTCTGTTCAGGGCCCTCTCGTAGTCGGCCGAGAGCAAACTGGTGGATAGGAACTCTAAAACTGCCGGCGAGCCTTTGTCGCAGACTGACAACCAGAATGGTCGCAATTTGTCCGATCTGTAAGGAAATAGAGACAAGTTGCGAACGTGAAGATAAGTGATGAGAATATGATGTAGGGGTACAAGACTGCGCATAGGAGTGAGAATGTGAATTGACAAAAGTTATCACTTATCCATCAAACATATCTATAGAAATTAGACCCCCCCCCCCCTTGCAAAAATGGCGTTAGCAGATGGCAGATACAGTGACTGGATAAACCAAGTGCGGCCATTTCGGTCGTCTTCCTGATTGTTCGGATTCCTTAGATCGCAAATTTGAGCATTTAGAAGTATTTTTACGGTTTTATAGAATTCTCTTACGCAAGTTAAACACGACTGAAGGTCTTCTGTCAGATTTGAAACATATTGGTTCTCAAAATTGAGAGAAATCGACGATTCCCCGTAACTGACCCCCCGCAGTTGCGCAATGCGCACCCAACTTAACACAGGCGCCATAGGGAGGAAGTGTGTTCCCGAGTTACTCGCAAAAAATATCGCAACCCCCGCCCTATAAATGGTTTATACTTAGCATTAATGACTTTTTTCAGACAGGGAGTAGAGAAATCTTCATTCCGAAACCAAAGAACAATCATACTCCCTATGCTGCCCATGCTAAAGTGGGTGCGCTCTTGAGGGGTGGAGGGCAAATGGCCGCACTGTGGTTTATCCAGTCACTGTAATGGCGGGGGGTGTTGATTGCCTCACTCAAAATTCAGTACCAGTAGTATAGTAGTTTTAGTGCGATGGAGCTGCGAGGTCCGTTGGAAAAACGTAAGATAGTCACGATTTTCCTAGATAAATAAAATTGGGCCAGGTGTTTTCGGTCCTTAGTTGAATTTCTTGCCGACTTGTTTGGGTTCCGCGCATGATTGACTGCCGCTGTACGAGGTCCGGTCTCAAAAGATCTTCGATGTCCATGTCCTCTTCGACGATTGATGACTGGTGATCGATGGGTGACAACCGCAAAAGCAAGTAGTTTCCGCCGGCCTACAACATTTACAAACAGGCTGGAGGCCGAATGAAACCCCTACCTTTGACGATTGATTCAGGCAATTCGTCCAGCGTCCTTGGCCTCAGACCGGAACTAGTTTCTTCATTGGTCGTGATCGTCGAGGAAAGTTCAATCGTCACGTTTCTAAAAGGAAAGATCGCGCGCGCTTTGCGCAGTGTCATACGGCATACCATAGCCGTGGCCAGGATATTGTCTTTCTCTCTCTAAGCCCATTTAAATGCATGTGTTAGAAAAGGACAGAAAGAGGGGCTGAAGTCACGTGACAGCCCCTATATCCATCCTTTTCTAACACATGCGTTTAAAATGTGGGCTAAAAGAGAGAAAGACAATATCCTGGCTACGGCTATGCGGCATACGCATACCGAATAAAAAATATTGATGAAGACTAGACTAGCTATTAACACTAATGTAAACTATACAGTTACAAAATGAAGCGATATATAATAAAGAAGTAGGTAAATCCGTACAATTATTTTTACAAGAAAAAATGCTCTTTGAGCCCTTATTGTTACCAATTTTAATTTTACGATCGTTTTTGAACACTTTATTCTGCAGGAGGGTGAGGCGAAAAGTTATGTTAAACATTTCAATGACCGAGACTCATAATGATAGAAAGTTGGTTCTTCTGGAAGCTGCCTACTGAACTAAAATGCCAAAATAATCATATACGTGTTCGTGGGACCAGAGGCGGACTGGTTCCAAAATTCGGACCGGGACCCACACTTTGAGCCGGCCGCGATGTGGGAGTTTAAGCCCCTCCCTCACCACTACACAAGGGATATAAATGACCCCCCCCCCCTAAATACTATGATGAATTCAGTCAAAAGTGCCGTCGTTTTTAACCGCATATTTCTTCGAAAGAGATAAACTTCATTAGTTGATGCCCTGAACTTTTGCATTTTCTCAGGATTCAGACTGCCTCTTTGCCATTGATTATTGATGCGATATATGTATAATTTATGACCGATGATTCCTGAGGTTTTTTGTTTTGTTTTGGTCTGATCTCATGATAGTGAGACACAGTTTTCATGTGGTGAACTGTGTGAGTTTACGAGATAAGTAATTAAATCGGATAGCCTGAGCTGTGTGTTGAAAATCAGATACTATTCATGCGCGATTGTACCGTTTTAGACTACCTTAGGAAATGAAGGCGCACCCATAAAAGTACGGAATGGTTTCCGTCAGTCGTAACGCGGCAACTTCCGAAACGGAGTATTAAAATCGGATACCATTTGCTGTGTGTGTTGACAAATGGGTAACTATTCGTGCGCGACTGCACCGGTTTAGCCTACCCTATAAAATGAAGGCGCACCCATAAAAGGAAGACAAGGTTTCCATCGCGTCGGTCGTTGAAACTGATGCGATGCTCATTACTTGCGTGTCGCGGAAGGTAGTTAACTATTCGTACGTAACTGTACCGTTTTAGTATACCCACAGAATTGAAGGCGCACTCATAGTAGAGAGACACGGTTTTAAGATCGAATTGCGGGGTCTTCCGGGAGGAGTATTCAAATCGGATGTGCGTCGAAATTGTTTCGTGATCATCGTATATATTTCCCTCTCTATATGTTCCCCCTTTCTGATCGGATCATATGACACACGACCTGGGATTTAATAAAGCTGGTTTGTCCTGTGAGGTCGTTTAACTTACTCTCTATTTCTCAATTTTTTATGATTAACTGTCTTTCTCATTTCTTCCCTCTCTTTCCTTCCACCCTCTCTTTCCTTCTACCCTCTCTTTCCCTGTCATTCCTCTCGCGGCCCGGTCGATTCAAATTGGGCCGCAGCCTACCGGGAAATTTCCCGGTTTCCCGATGGACCAGTCCGCCTCTGCAAAGGACCCATTGTGAAAAAGCCGCTGTATTAACTTCTACCGCCATAAAATCATTATACAGGGTGTTAAGAAAAAAGTTTCCACTGCCGTTTTTTCGAAAACGGCTGCGAATTTTGAAAAACGGCCAAACCCGTGTCCAATTATATCGAGGGGGACCCATTTTGGGGGGGTTATTTTTTTCGGCGCCCCCCTGGGAGGGGTGGGGGAGGGGGTAACCCCCTTTTTTCTTATGGGAGCCCTATTTTTTTATTTCAGTATCTGAAAGAGCATAAAATAAGAAACTTTTTGGCGCAAACTGAAGGTCGATATCGTTTTTAGTTTTCGATATATCGAAGGTCAAAGTTAGATATGGACCTATTTTCAAAAATTCATTACTCCACTTTGAGATACCGGAATTTAAAAAACTAGGGGTCTAAAATACTCCTAAAAGCAAGCCCTTTTTAGAAAAAAATACGAATTTGACACAAATTTAGCCGAAAATAGGGTTCAGCGCTCCCGAAAATTGTCAACGTTTTGGCCCCCCAGGGGGAATTATCAGACAAATTCCTTGAGACGACCCCTATCAAGTGATACATCAATCAAAAGGGCATACCAAACTGAGCATTTTGGCGTAAACCGGAGGTCGATATCGCTTTTCACATTCGAGATATCGAATGTCAAAGTTGGATTTACAAAATTCGATATCTCGAATGTGAAAAGCGATATCGACCTCCAGTTTGCGCCAAAATGCTCAGTTTGGTATGCCCTTTTGATCGATGTATCACTCGATAGGGGTCGTCTCAAGGAATTTGTCAGATGGTTCCCCCTGGGGGGCCAAAACGTTGACAATTTTCGGGGGCGCTGAACCCTATTTTCGGCTAAATTTGTGTCAAATTCGTATTTTTTTCTAAAAAGGGCTTGCTGTTAGGAGTATTTTAGACCCCTACTTTTTTAAATTCCGGTATCTCAAAGTGGAGTAATGAATTTTTGAAAATAGGTCCATATCGAACTTTGACCTTCGATATATCGAAAACCAAAAACGATATCGACCTTCAGTTTGCGCCAAAAAGTTTCTTATTTTATGCTCTTTCAGATACTGAAATAAAAAAATAGGGCTCCCATAAGAAAAAAGGGGGTTACCCCCTCCCCCGCCCCTCCCGGGGGGGCCTCGAAAAAAATAACCCCCCCATAATGGGTCCCCCTCGATATTATTGGACACGTGTTTGGCCGTTTTTCAAAATTCGCAGCCGTTTTCGAAAAAAACCGCAGTGGAAACTTTGAATACTTAACTTTTTACAGACATTGTATTAAAGAGTAAAATACAGAAATAAAGTAACACGCCAGAATGCTGAAAATGCAAAAACATGCGAAAAATACGAAAATAAAAAAATGAAAAAATAGAGATCGTTTCAGGAGTGTAGGCGTAGCCGATATTCTTTGGCGATTTTGCGATTTTCATTTCTTTAAATCAAAATAAAACTTTGCCGGGGACGTACTTTGAGCTTTTTATTAGACAGCGCTCCTCAGCAATGAAAAGCTACCGATCAAATTTATTTTCATCAACTTTTGAGAAATAACGCTGGAAAGTTCCCAAAATCAGCGGTCAAGGTACGTCTACACTTCTGAAACGACCTTTGATAAAAAAAATATGTGTATACAAAATTGGAGTAAAATACGTTTGATAAGCGCACATTATGCAATCAAGATTAATATAAGTTGATTGTATCGTTTGTATAATTCCACGATTAACCTATCAAGGGCGTGAGAAAGGGAAGAGGGAGCAGTGGCGCCCCCTCCCCATCATTCCGTACCCCTCCCGCCAGAATTTTTTCTTGATATACGGTTTCCCGATGAAATGAATCATAAAGAGATTGACGGACTCACTTTAAACCGGCGACGATTTCCATGGCGGTATTGAAATTGCCCGTGTTCCAACACGTCAGCGCGACCCTCATAATGCATGATAATACCGCTTTGCGATCTTCGTGCGTCGGCTGGGTTATAATTAAGTGTGTGACCCATGAGCTCACCTGAGAAGAAAATATACAGTGAACATTGATCAACCAGTAGTTTGAAGTCAGGAAAATATCGCTATTCGACTACAAATATTGACAGCGCGTCAATAGTTTAGTAGGTATAGCTCAGTTTTAGTTTCTGGTTGCGTGCGTTTCGGCCTGAAGCAGTGGCGTCGCGTGCAATGTGGCAACAATGCATTCTATCCATTTAAACTCGTGTAAAAGATTGAATTCAGAGGGTGCACAGTGCACAAGAAAAATTCGATATATTTAATGAGTTTAAATGGAGTTGTTGCATTGTTGCCAGATGGCACGCGACGCCACTGGCCTAAAGGTTCTCCGATTGTCAATCCTGTATACTGTACAAGTTGAGGGAGAAGCTTTAAGCGCACTTACCTTTCACTCCCAGCCACAAGCGCCATATTTCTTCGGTGTTTGAAGCCGGACTCTTATTACGGTATTTCGTAGCATCACTGCACTCATGGATTCGGAAAATCTGTTGTCATTACGATGCAGTGGATAATGGATATACATTATACCTAGGTCAGTGGCGTAGAGTGTAGTTTGGCAACGTTGTTCATTCTCCATTTAAAGCCACGAAAAATATCGAGCTATCGGGTGTTCACTGTTCAGTGAACACTCTCGAATTCGATCTTTTACGTGGGTTTAAATAGACAGAATACAACGTTCCCAAATTGCACACTACGCCACTGATATAAATTGAAATCATCGCGTTGGTGCCGTTGCGTCATGTCCAGTGGCGTAATCTTAGGGGGGGGTGGCCTTTTTGCCCCTCCAATATTTGAGGAGGGGGGAAAGTATCATTTTGCCCCCCCTCCCAACAATTTGATGAAAAAGAGGAGGGAAAAAGAGGGAGGGAGAAAAGAAAAGATAGAAAAATACAAAAAAATAAAGAAAGAAAGTCAATGGATTCTCCATGGTGAAAACGTTAGTAAATAAATTGCGTACTTCGTTGAATCTGTTGACGAGGGATCTGACGGATGATTGTTGAGTGGTGTTTGCGTGGTTGCCCAAACTGAGCGTGACTTGGCGCAGGTAATCTATCGGCGGTACCAAATTGAAGAGGCGAAGCTCCGTCTCTGTGAGGATGAGAGCGACTTCCTCGGGGAAATGTAGGAGTTTGGTGACTGCTTCCAATTCATCACTGTGCACTACCTCTAGAACATTCAACAAAGCGACCACTCACCATTACGCCACTAATCGTTTCAACTAAAACGTTTCTTTATGAGGGTTAACTCAAACCTGATTCCGCACCCATCAACCATGGAATGATATTTTCGATCCAGCCGATGCAGATATAGCACACGCAAATTCGAAGTTGGGTTTGTCATGTTTTCGAGGAATGAATAGCATCGAGGTCTACCGACTTATCAAGTGCCTACTTGAAAACTTAAGGCCTTTTCAGACGGTCAAATTTAATCCTCAAAGTAGCTCCAAATTAGACTTTTGATGATTGGTGCGAATCACGCATCATTTTAAAATATTGGCAAATTAAAGGAAATTTGACGTCAAAGATTTTAAAGTTTTGTAGTAAGTACATCATACGAGGTGTGATCAAAAAGAAACCGAACTTTTTCCACTGTGTGCAGAGAAATGATCCAATCAACGTTTTCTTGGTCTTATCTGATAGCTAATAATCTGACAAACACGCTGGTTTTCACGGATTTGAATTATCTTTATTTGTTAGGCCGCAATATTGCTTTGAATACAGGGTGTTTCTGTACAATCTGCGATGAGCGTTATCATGCTGGAGAAACCACGAATTTTCGGCCCACAGTTCTGGCCTTTTTCGACGCACATTTTCTCGAAGTCTACGCAAAACATCATTGTAATAATGGCGTTTCACAGTCTGATTGGGGGGTAAAAACTCGTGATGGATGACACCTCGCGCATCAAAACAAACTGTCAACTGAACCTTTTTTTTTGTTCTGAATTGGCGAATTTTTTTTTGGCCTAGGGGCCGACCTTTCAACCCACTGCGACGACTGAGCTTTTGTCTCTGCATCATACCCATAAACCCATGATTCGTCGCCTGTAATAATTTTATTTAAAAAACTTGCATCGGCATTTGAGCGCTCCAAAAGCTCTTGACTGGTTAAAACTCTGTTAGCTTTTTGATCTTGAGTCAGTAACCGGGGAACCCACTTTGCTGCAACTCGCACGAGTTTTTACCCCCCCCCCCCAATCAGCCTGTGAATCGCCATTATTACAGTGATGTTTTGCGTAGACTTCGAGAAAATGTGCGCCGAAAAAGGCCAGAACTGTGGGCCGAAAATTCGTGGTTTCTCCAGCATGATAACGCTCATCGCAGATTGTACAGAAACACCCTGTATTCAAAGCAATATTGCGGCCTAACAAATAAGGATAATTCAAATCCGTGAAAACCAGCGTGTTTGTCAGATTATTAGCTATCAGATAAGACCAAGAAAACGTTGATTGGACCATTTCTCTGCACACAGTGGAAAAAGTTCGGTTTCTTTTTGATCACACCTCGTAAGCCGGAAATGAATCAGTGGACTGATTCATGATGATCCCCGACATCATCAATGATCATCAAAGGTTTGCGGGTCGCCAAACTATGATGGTGGACGGTGCGCATCAATCAGCAGATGCCCACTTGGAAGCTACTTTGAGGATCCACTTTGGTCATCTAGAAAGATCTCTAGAGCTCCACAAGAACCGAGGCTACTGGTGCCTCAGAAACATCAAATCTAACGCTGAATTTGCATCTGAAGGAATTTACCCGAGCCCCGACCGAGGAACGAAAATATAGCACCTTAGGGGAGACGTAGAGGGGGACCCCCCCCCCCCAAATCGTCTTTCTCTTATGAGGACCCTATTTTTCATTGCAAGTATAGAAATAAATAAAACAAGACATTTTCTGACGCAAACCGGACACAAATCCGTTTCCTTGCTGTTCTCAAATGGCAAGCGGACAAAGGAAAAAAATAGACGGTTTTTCAAAAATTCGTAACTTCACGATGAAAGAGCCAGGAGACTTTTGCTTTTCGCGAAAAGACGTCGAATTGTAATTAATGTTTAGAAAAAAACAGGACATGCATTGTATATTCCTTGGTTGCCACGCAAATTTCATTTTTTCAACAAGTAATTTTTCCGAGTTGAGATGGTTGCCGCCGAGAAAACTGAAGGGGCTTTTTAATATCGATGAACGATTCTAACACAAGCGTTCAATAAAATCGACCCTGAACCATGAACCGACATAATTTCGACGAGCACTTTTGTCATCAAGTTACTGCGCAAGCTCAGGTTGAAATCGTTCCTCAAAATTACCTCGTTTATCAGCATTTTATGAATTTAGGAGAGGAATTTGCGTGTTAGTAATGCTACCAGTGTTATTTTTGCAAATTTTTACTACTAATGTTGGTCGTTAAATCGCCTGTAGCAACAGTTTGCGACAACCTTATTTTAGTAAAAGCACACTACACTCCTCACGTTTAAGCTTATAAGTCATTTGTCTGGGAACGTCCGCAAATTTAAAAACAGGGGTTTACTTTTGTTACCTTGCTGGGTGAATCGTTTAAGGAAGGTGTATTTCTGGAGAAAATCCGAGTCGAGGTCCTGAAGAATGTGCCATAGTGCGAGGCCAAGGTCACGCATTTCCGCCACGGAAGGCACCACCAGTGTCCACCGGGTGGCACGAAACTCCAGCTGTAAGCCATCGTGTGATCTTCCGCCTCCTGTCCGCCACTGTGAATGTAGGCAACCCGTATAACACAATTTCATTTGCCTATTGATAGATTCTAGGCCAAATCAATTATTATTTCAAAATGTAAAAAAGCGACTAACCCATGTAGCATTTTTCAATCTAAATGTTGCAATTTATGGCAACAAGGTTGCAATTAAATGGCAATTTTTTAACAACATATGGACAATTTTCCACCCTCAAGTTGCAATAAAGTTGCAACTTTTGACACATAGACATAAAAGCATAGGTGGAAGTGACACCTACACAAAAAGTAAGGCAGAAAAAATAGCCAGCTACGAAAAGTTTTAATTTTTTTGCCATTTCGTTACAACTTTTACGCAATATATTTGCAATTTTATGGTCAGATGATAAAATTGCAAAAATTTAACGATTATTTTGCGATAAATTGCAATCCATGCTACATAGGAAATGGGACAGTTGCAAAGGTCTGAAATTTGACGATTTTACAAAGAAAATAAAGTCCTTGTAGTATCAGTGGCGCCGCGTGCAATTTGGCAACGCTGCATTCCGTTCATTTAAACTCGTGTAAAATATCGATTGGACAGAGTGCACTGTGCATCGCCGATAGTTCGATCTTATACACGGCTTTAAATGCACGAAATACGAGGTTGCCGAATTGTTTACGAGACGCTACTATGTCACACTGAGAACAAAGGTGCTTTTGGTTTTTTCGGAGATACACTCGATTAAAAATGCAAAAAATCGTTTGTTGGGACGTCACAATTAACGCGGAATCCCCTTGTAAAACAATGTTTTTAGTTTCAAAATTAAACCTCCGGAACTATATAAAATCAAATTAAAAACTGAAGGCTTCCTTGTTTCCAGTCCACCGAGTACCCTCATTTGCCTAAATACGTACTGAAAACACCAAAATTCAGACCGTTGCGATAGCCCCGTTGCACGAAAATAACTAAACTTATGGTCTACGCAAAACGAGCTGGATTAGAATATTTGAGTATTAAGTGTAATTACTTCCGTGCAAGCGAGTTTTTTTTCACATTTCGATGATCGAGGTACAGTTGGAAACAAAAAGAATATTGAATGGCTCCTTAGATTTTGGCTTGGGTAAAGGCCACCCGTAATGCTTAAATTCATCGAGAAAAGAGTTGCGGGTTGCTAACCTACAGGAGTCATCTAATATTCTTTTTTATTCAAAATTGACCAAACAGATGTCGGGTTCTCTTTTTAAAAAAAATCATCTATAAATCAATTACATATGACTAAACTTTAAATTTCACCATCGTCTGTACAATAGTCTGAGTCTATTCAAAATAGCTGGCATGTCTTTGTCACTGTCTTTCGCATAACTTTCCATGAGAATAGTTTAAAATTTCTCAAAATGGTGACCCCGGAACAAATGCTTTAAAACGAATATAGAAAATGTTCATTCTGATTGTTCTATTCTGCGTCACAGAGTTCGATTTAACAGAATCAAGGGAAGGGGCGCAATAGAAGAAAAGTAAATAAACTACAGAGACATTGCGAGAAACCGCAAGCATCTTTTTTGAAAGGTATAAGGAGCGGTAGTCTTTGTTTACCGTTTACCGTGTACAAACAAACGCAAACGTTTTGACAATCAAAAGTGCACGCAGAGCGCAGAGGGTTGCTTCGATTACACGAGGACTCGCCACTTATCTCGAATTCTTGACTGCCAAAACTTTTGCGTTTGAAAGTACTATCGACGAATTAAAGATCGTCGCGAGATTTTCACGAGCTAAGCTTCGTCTTCAAGGTTCCGGTTCGGCCACTTTTCATACATCTCACACCTTGCAGGCGAGAGGCCAGTGCGGGCGGGGCGGAAAATCCGTTACAGATCAGTCCCACACTCACACCCATACCTGAAAATGAGTGAAAATTTCGCGACAATCTATAATTCGTCGATAGTACATATCTGAGCGACTGTGGCCCTACATCCATCACATAATTTAGAACACCTTACGATGTATGCCGGATTGCCGGGTATATACATGAAAGAGAACAAGGTTATTAAGTACGATGTAAATTACCTGTAAGAGATCAGCTGTGTTTTGCGATTTGACTAGTATTTTAGTTTTATTGTCTAAGAGGACGATTCGTTCGGGTCCAAGTCCCAAGAGTCGGGCAGCCTAGAAAGTGAAAGAGAAATAAATAAATAGAATTGGTTTGCGCTCGATATTATTTGTATTTTTCCGAAACTTAATGATTAGATAATTTACTGACAAAATGCCGGCTATCCCTAACTCAGTTAACATTTTAAGTACCTACCCCATGGGTACCTATTCGCTTTAGAAAGAGAGACGAAATTAAGATAGGAATGTCCCATTGTTACTGCCCTCGGCCACCATTACGCTCTCGTAAATAAAAGCGTTTATTGATTTTAAGAGTGGATCTCGGAAGTTTTTAGTGCTGTCTTTATTATTTGTCGAGGCTTTTACACCAGAATCGACTGTTAAATCGCTTATTGCAAAAATGTGCAACATCCCCATTTGACTTGCTGCCGTAGAGGTGAAACATACAACTATTCTTATTGCTGCTTTCTGAATGTGATCCTCACCTTTTTCTTAGTTTTTCCTCTTAACAACTCTTTGACCTGGTATATTTTACATCCGAATGCAGGGAGTCTCTTGCAAGTTTGGATGTAGAGTTTCTTCAGTTGTAGCTCTGACTCATAGACTGAGGTGTGAAACAACTTCCTTTTTTGCTCCTAAAGTGAAAGGATACAAACATAAATATTGAACATACTATAGAGCATAAATGTATCTAATCAAAATTGAAATAGAATCGAGGGAATAATAATAATTTTGTTTTAGCTCGATGTAACTGAAAGGGTTGAATGAGCCGTTCGAAGTAAAAATGGTGAGTCTAAAGAATATTAATACTGATTGTGAGCAGTGGCGGCTCGTGCAGTGTGGCAACACTGTTTTTTCTCCATTTGATTTTATGTGAAACTATCGATTTGATAGTGAAGCGCTGTTTCATCAACAATCGATTGGTTCGCATAGATTCAAATGGAGGCAAAACATTGCTGCCAAATTGCGCGAGCCGCCACTGATTGTGATGATAATATTGATACCCAGGGGCGTGCCGTGGGGGGGGGGGGCATGTGGGTACCCTTGCCCCGGGCGGCACTCTCGGGGGGTGGCAAAATCACGGAGAACAACCAAAAAAAAAAGGGTTACCTAATTTCAAAATGAATTTCAGAGGGCGGCAAAATCAGTGTGTAACAAGCAAAAAAAAAAAAGGTCATCAAATTTATAATTCTGTTCGCGGAGGGCGGCAAGATTGCATTCTTGCCCCCCCCCTCTCTGGAAACCACGGCACGCCCCTGTTGATACCTAGATACTGATAGGTGCATTCAATGAAAAACTGTTCCTTGTTTGTAAGAATCAACTCTGGGTGCAGTGACAGCTCGCAATCTAGAGACGATGCATGATATCCATTCAAACCAAAGCAAAAAGTCGAATTCGTATCCAAGACTTAGATTTTTTTTTTGGGGTTTAAATGGACACAATGCAATGTTGCCAGACTGTGCGCTCCTCCTTCGGGATCAATATATTTATTGTAATTGTAATTTTTTTTTTCTTAAATGAAAAAGCAGGCTGTATTACAGCTTTAAATATTTACCTCACAAAATAGAGTACACAAATTGCGCGAATCATTACATCATTGACACGACCAGTCGACCAAAAAGAGAGGGGAAGTATAGAATCACGAACCTCTTTTACTTGGAAGGGCTCAAGAGCTTACTTACAGCTGCGGCACAGCGAACGAAGCGTGCAATCTGGCAAACCTGCAGTTATTTGTCCATTTAAACTCATAAAAAAGATCGAAATAATAGGTGTGCGATGAAAACTTTCGAATTTTACCTTTTTTAAACGTTTATCAAGTATGATTCAAGAGGTTAGTTGATTTCGATAGGATGATCGTTCGATACAGAGATTATATCTGGCTATGTTTTGAATATTTCAGGAAAGTTGGAACGTATCACTTCAAAGAACCACTATCAAGGAAGATTTACTCGAAAAATCATCCAGCTAAACCGGATATTGATGGTAAAACACTACGGTCAAAGGCAGGCGTATCGCTGAACGATTCATCAAATCGATCAGCGATGTGCCCTTTTTACCGTAGTTTTATCATTAGTAAAGGTGCCTAGCCCAATGGTTTTTCAAGCAAATTTTCTTGGAAGGCTATAAACCGGATATAAACTTTTCGCTGCAACAACAGCAATTTATAAGATGCTAATGTAGCCCCCGCCACAATACTGCTAATCTAGTAAAACATTGCTAGTTTAGCAAGACTATTTGCTTAAAACAGCAATATTACCATTTATTAGATCACCATTTCATGAAATTCAAGTTTTTCATTTCACTTACATTATTCCCGGCCCATGATATTTCTTCTTCAATTTGACCAATAGTATTTTTTTTATCTGCGTGTATTTCTATGAAGTGGCCTCCTAATTTTTAGGCGTGCGACGTAGTCACCCTAGATTTTTTATGGAAAACGGTCAGATTATTTAAGCTTTATATCGTACGCTAATCGAATCAAAATCTCTGAGACTCTAGAATCACATTAACCCTTGTGAGCCTAAGGTATTTCGGTAACACGAAGGACTAAGGGGGGGTATTTTTGTACCCCAAGGATATTTTCATGCAGCACAGTCAGTATCAATAATTTTGAAACTTTAATGGATGGATTATGTACTTAGTACACTAAGAGAGTAATTTATGTGAAATTTGAGTAAATTTTTGCTATGTTGCCAAATTTACATCTACTTTTATAAAAAATGTCAAAATAAAAAAAATGGAAAAAATGAAATGAGGTACCATATTATTTTTCCATTTTTGATAAATTTCCAATTTTTTTTCAATGATCTGACTTAATATTCTTAATCTACATAAAATTTCCGTAAAATTCACCGTAAAAGATGGTTCCAAACTTAAAACTGGCAGGACGAAGGGGGGGGGTATATTTGTACCCCAACACTTTAAATTTCTATAATATCGACAAAAATTCATAAAAATTAATGAAATTTGGTAGACGTGTTCTAAGTATCCTAACTTAAAATGTCATGAAGTCCCAAAAAATGTTGAGCAGTTTTGACAAAATGGCGTCAAAAAAACTGGCCTGGGGTACAAATGTACCCCCCCCCCCTTTGGCTCACAAGGGTTAAAATGGACAAAATTTGCAAAGATGCCTGCAGTGGAGTAGCCAGGAATTGTTCAATATTTCAAGGGAAGTCCGGGGACCAAAAATTTTCAAGGGGGGGGGTGTCCGAAGGTCACAAGTAGGTAAATTTTCTCTAAAAACGCTAAAAAATATATTTTTTTGGGCAAATATTGGTGTCAAGGGGATGGGGAACCTTTTGAATCCCCCCCCCTTCGGCTACGGCACTGATTGCCTGATTTCATAGTTCGTCACTGCTGATTCTACTTTTTACCTGCAGCATGCCTTCCATAAAAGAGGACGGCGAAGAAAACCAAACTCATACAAGCATTCAAATGGGGTGGAAGGCAATTGAGGGATGTTGGAATGGGGGAGGGGGGGAGGGGGGGGAGGAAGTCACGATGAATTAATTGGAGAAGCCATTTCTTGCATAGAAAGAGAGACCCCCGGATCCGTAATTCAATTAATATGGCAAAATGGCGCGGTGTTGATAGCGGTTGGATCGACGGTACGTAGTACTACGCGGCGATTCCGCGAAGACAAATTGGTTTTCAAAGCTTGACATCCCCGGAGAACAAAGTGGCATTATCGCTAAAGCTCAGGCACCCCCAATGTACAGTGTACACTCTCGCTTGCCGCGCTGCATCCCGCGTCGTGTCGCGCCGCGCCGCCGCCGCTTTGGACTTCGCCCAAAGTAAAGCGCCGGGCATGCCGTGCCGCGTCTCGCGGCCGCCTCGTATAATCAAAATTGAGTTGCAGAAAACCCTTTTTCAAACACGGGGGAAAGACAACAAAAGTTAACTTATTTACGAGCATATACGCGACGAGTCCTATGAACGCTGACAATGAGAGCTGCGCCGCGCACATCGCGTTTATACGACCCGCGTGGCAAGTCCGTGCTCACACAGGATTGGTCCGGTAGTGCTGTAATCTTTCTTCTTCCACTATCTCTACTTGTCTCGATCTCCCATTCTCTCCGTCTCTCCTTTTCCCTTCTCTCCCTTCTCTCCAATTGTCTCCTTCTACTTATCCTTCTCCTTCTCCCTCCCTCTCCCACTCCTTCTCATTCTCATATCCTCCTGCTCCTTCCTCTCCTTCTTCTCCTTCCTTTCCTTCCTCTCCTTCCTTTCCTTCCTCTCCTTCCTCTCCTTCTTCTCCTTCCTCTCCTTCCTCTCCTTCCTCTCCTTCCTCTCCTTCCTCTCCTTCCTCTCCTTCCTCTCCTTCCTCTCCTTCCTCTCATTCTCTCTTTCTCTCTTTCTCTCTTTCTCTCTTTCTCTCTTTCTCTCTTTCTCTCTTTCTCCCTTTCTCTCTTTCTCTCTTCCTCTCTTCCTCTCTTCCTCTCTTCCTCTCTTCCTCTCCTCCTCTCCTTCCTCTCCTTCCTCTCCTTCCTCTCCTTCCTCTCCTTCCTCTCATTCCTCTCATTCTCTCTTTCTCTCCTTCTCTCCCTTCTCCCCTTCTCTTCTTCCTCTCCTTCCTCTCCTTCCTTTCTCTCCTTCTCTTACTCCTTCTCCTACTCTTATTCTTTCTCCCCTTCACGGAAAAAAACTACGGTAAAAATAACCATACGGATACCTGATTTTGGCACCTGCTAGATGTTGTGGTAATGTTAACCAGAAGTATACTATGTTTTGACTAGGTACTAGGTGATGTTACTTGATTGCATGTCGAATTTACTCAAAGTATCGGTAAATGTACCATACTTCTGGTCAAGTTTACCATAACATCTAGCAGGTGCCAAAATCAGGTATCCGTATGGTTATTTTTATCGTAGTTTTTTTTCCGTGTTCTCTCCTTCTCTCTCCTCCGCTCCCCCCTCCTACTCCTTCACTCGTTCAGCAAAGGCAAATTGCCATTGGACCAAAAAGAATGGCCCAAAAAATTGTTGGGACTAAAAAATTGGACATACTCCTGAAATCAAAACGTTGAATACTGAACGTTTTTTGAAGAAAAATTTGACATCAAATTTCTGACATCATCGATCATTGTCTAAGGTTTAATCCTCCGTGCACTCTCAAGCAGTTTGATCGAACGGGCGCAGGTAAGGCTGCAACAACATGACAATTTCCGAAATCATGAATAAACACGACGCGACGGAAGGCGTTGTTTTCGGACCGTTGATGAAGTTCGAACTGGTGTTTGATGAAGTCGCTTGAAGAATTTGTTTTACGAGCCGTCAAAAAAGCCGCCAAACAACATCATTTGTTGACAAACACCGATGGAATATTTTCGGCTTCAAAGCGCATCAGTTGGTCAGCTGTTGTTTTTAGTGAATTTCGGATCGACGATTGCTCTTCTTTATCAAATTATCAGAGCGTGTGCTGAGGCCTCTTTAAGGGTCACAAACCTAAGATGGTGGATAGTATGTCATCAAATGTCCTTTTAAGAGCTACCTTAAGGCTTCAATTTCGGCTTTTGCAGATACCTTATTAAAGGAGTCATAGTAGGAGGGGGGGCAATTGTTAGTACAACGTACGTACAAATTATCGCATTAATTTTCTTGCGATTTATTGAAAAAAATTTTCTAATAGAATCGATGTAGACACTATAGAAGATCAAGATGATGAAAGATTTCTAAAATTAAAGCAGTTTATATACGAAAATAGAAAAACTCAGAGAATATCACCGAAGAAAATACTTTTCTTTATCATATTAGTAAAAACGTTGCGCATTTTTTCTTTTATTAAACTTCAACTCCCGGAACAGAAAACTCCTTCATTTTGTAAAGTACGCAATTTCATTGCACGGATGAGTTGCTGTCTACATACTCTGAAAATTGAAGTGAGATTTGAAAACGCGACATACTCGCAAGTCTCTCCTTATTAACAAACAATCACGAAGGGATACCATACAAAGCGTAGCTTCAGCGGTGGTTCGTGCAGTAAGGCAACGACGAATTTTCTCCATTTAAACCAGCGGGCTGATCATTTACTTCATCGTTAAACCGATCGTTAAAACTGTCTACGAGTGATGCTATTGGTCGAAAATGGTAAAACTAGCTTGGCTGTTGCTATGACGGTAACCATATCGTTAAGAGTCTCGTTCTAAAAAGGCTATTCATGAGTCACCTTTAAAAAATGGACATCATAATGATGGTTACCCCATAGCAACGACTACGTTTTACAATTTCCGACCAATAGAATCACTCATAGACAATCTTAACGGTCGCTTTACCGATGAAGTAAATGATTGGCCCACACGGCCGGCCAACGTGTTGATAGGGAGAGAGTTCGGACTCGATCACGGTTTGGAATGATGTTGAAAAGCGCGGGAAAATTGGCTGCAGCTCCACGAATAGCGGCTTTTGGTAAGATCGGTAACAAGTGAAATCACTTCCATTTCCGTTTTTGAGCCTACAGATATGTCTTTAATCGCCGCCAGTGGCGTCGCGTGCAAATTTGGCAACAATGTATTCTATCCATTTAAACTCATGTAAAAGATCAAATTCAGGGGGTGCACAGTGCACAAAGAAAATTCGATATATTTAATGAGTTTAAATGGAGCAGTTGCATTGTTGCCAGATGGCACGCGACGCCACTGATCGCAGCTGAAAATTCTCTATCCAATTTTCATTCATGTCACATAAAAAATTTTTAGTAAAGAGTTGAGAATTTTACGGTAAAACACTCAAATTTGAGTTCTTCAAGTTCGTTTATTTTACTGATATATTTACCTTGGGGTGGGGGCTCTGAAGGTTAGGAAGGGACAGAAGGGGGGGGGGGAGGAAAGATAATCAAATTCGGAACATACACTAAAGGTTGATCGCGGACCCTGCATCTACGAGGTCAAAAGTCGATCGTGGCCCGAAAAAGGTAGGCCGGTCCTGATTTAAACCTATGATAAACAATCGATTCCTGTGATAAAAAATCGGAGGGAATCAACCTGCTTCTCCAAAGAATGGTTTTTTAAACGGGTTCAAATGCGGAAAAAAGTGTCAATTTCCGTACGGCGCTCTTGCGAACTTTTGCTACACGGGATTGAAGAGTTGATTCTTGCATTAAAACCGGCAAAAATGACTTTGAGTACACTAAAAAAGCACGAAATTCACTCGCAGAATCGAGCTTAATGGCGGTTCGACGCAAGTATCATGGGAGATTCCTATCTAAATTGAGACATACCAAGAGCTATGTTTCCAAAGAGAAAGTGGCATATTAGATAGGAATCTCCCATAATAACTGCGTCGAACCACCATTACGATTTTGCCATTCAAATAGTTATGTAGGTTTATTACTGACTTTTAAACTTTCTCAGTGTGGTTTTCGTGATTTTTGCTAGTTTTTACATCAAAATGGATTATTCATTTGCTCACAGCAAAATCTTGCAAAAGAGCCCTATTGTAGCTACAAATATTGCACGCCAATTAAATAAAAAACCTAGCAGGTTTTCACTGCATTAGTTTATCGCTTTATTAAAACAGTCAATTCGTCGTGAATAATTTCTAAAAAGAAGAACGGATTGTTGTAGTTTCAATGGACAAAAAGCAGCGTTGCCAAATTGCACGCGACTCTATTGACTACAGCTCCCAGATTTGATGGCAGAGGGAGAGTAGGTAAAACCGCGTGAATGTCGCAGGCACTATCAGTCGCATATGCCAGCCTCGGGCTCGTTAAGTCTCTAGAAATCGTTTATAAACGTGCCTTTCGAACTGTTTTCGCCGAATTGAACTTGTCCACGCAGTATATCTCCAACTTTCCTGTTCCGTTGTTTCACTTCTTAATCTTCTCACTTCATTGTCACTTCTCACTATAATGTCTCGTTTATTTCTTCCGTTCCATTTTCCCTGTCTCACTCGCGAGCACAATTTACGCGTATTGGATCTGTTTGCAAACTTTTTTTTTTTTTTTTTTTTTTAGAAATACGGAGTACGAATTTCCATGGATTTTAACTCGAAGATCACACTATATCTTGGAAACCTCAAAGATCTCCGCATAAAAATGTAAATACTTTTTTCAGAATCCGTAAAATCAAGCGGTGATTCCTGGAAAAAAGAGCACCAAAGATCACCTAAAATTGTTCCACACCAACAATTCTTGGCGATGTAACCTAATGTAGGTGGCGATTGGAACAATATTAGGTGATCTTTGTTGCTCAGTTTTACCAGGGTTCTGCGTCCTATAAGTAAACAGATAGCCGATTGCTATCTAAGCGAACTTTATTATGGGGTTCAGGTGAAGATTTGATTTTCGGAACTTTTCTAGGGGACACCGACCGCCGAAGTCAACAAAACCATTTTTAGCCAATCAGGAGTATTGTTTAGTGTCGTCCCTCACCTTTGAGTTAATGTTTCGCCCTCACCTCGCGAAACAGTTGCAAATTCCGAGGTTCGGATACTATAAGCATCGGTGTCTCATGACTCATGAGTAGCCTTTATATAACGCGACTTTTAACGATGGTTACCATAGCAACGGCCAAGTTTTACAATTTTCGACCAATAGCATCACTCAATGAGTGATTCACGCATAGACAGTCTTAACGATCGGTTTAACGATAAAGTAAATGATCGGCCCGCTGGTCGAGGAATGGAAGAATGAAGATTTCTCCCCGGATATACTGTCTTTTAAAAGGCACAGTACATAGTTTAATACTTAATTAAAAATTGAACGCAGCGTTCATCACTGTAAAAATCCAAAATCCTTTGCACGGACATGACACGGGGGAAAATAAAACTGCCACAGCTTTTGGCATTAATTAGGTTGGCATCTATTCTATCAACTTCTTGAGACTGCATATTTCGTTCGTAACCGATTAAACAAAACTTAACGATATTTCTCTTTGAACGCTAATTTCCATATTATTCCATAGCTATATAGGTAGTTGTTTTTACTTGATAGAACTGATTGGATGACAAGGATAAATTGGAGTGGGGTGAGAGTAGCAGATTAATAATTGAAAGGATCGGAAGATACATAGAACAAGCGGGAAATACTGAAATCAAAGACGAATTTTAGAGATATTTTCAAGGAGAATATAATATTTGTAAAAGTTTTTTCTGGAATTTCTAAACAAAATTCTTATTTTGAAGAATCAAAATTATTTTGAGCATTACCAGTAAATTTTGACTGAAAGTACTTCTATGCACGAAATAGTTAAATCTCGATCTGGCCGCCGCGCCGTTACAATTTAGAGAACATTATTTTGCATACTTTTTATACTATTTGAATTTCTAAATTCATGCAGGACTTAATAGTATTCCTCCCTGTTTCCCCCTAATTTTGAACTTAACTTTCATCTCCCCATAGGTATATACTCTTTTCTAACGAAGGGTTTCTATAAGTGTGATCCCAATTTCAGTTTCATCTATTTCTAACAATAAGTATTATTTTTTTTATAACTACATATTATATGTATCTATTTTTTTCTTTTCTATTCTTCAAATAGGTATCATTAGGTCCAAGTCTATTAAAGCCTAATAAGCCTCTTAAGTTTTGCAAGCAACGTGGAACTTGCTTCTTTTTTTTTTTTTTTTTATTTATTTATTTTTTTAGACATTTTTTTCTTTTTTTTAAAAAAGAATTTTATAAAAACTATTCTTGTACAAGGTTTTTTAAACATTTTTTATTGTGGCCATCCGTATAAATTTGTCTGGTGGAACATACAGTACGACCGCGAATGAGAAGACCTTATAAGCGGGCGCAAGTCAAAAAACAAGTATCTCACAATGAACAAAGTAACCTGCTCGTTAGTTGTGAGTCACTCGAATCGTCTATTGATTAATTTAAGAAATTCTGCGAAACAAAAACTAACAAGCGAACCTCTTGTTTATCGAAATGAGCCAGTCAACTTGAACATGATGAGGACTTATTGGACATACTGTTTGTATAAAAGGCTTGAACAAATTAACCTCATCGAGTTTCTACAGAAATTGCTAGGAATAACATGACCCTTGATTCTTTTGAAAGAACTCAGCTACTTTGGGCGTAAACGAAAATTTATTGCAATTAGGACAGAAAAGTTGAAAATTTGGATTAAACAATAAACACCCCATTAACGCGGAGAAATATGTTCTACTAAAAATGGCCAGAGTTCGAATAAAAAATTTCCGAAAATAAAGTATGGCAGTTTTCTTGAAAATAGTTGCGGCCTTTTAAAGCAGAATTCTGGCATTCTCGGAATAATTGAGTCAAAAATGCTAAAATTTCTGGCTAAAATTTCCAGAATTTTATTAAAAAAAAAACCAGAATTCTTTTGAAAACTTATCAGAATTTCTTCACGGAATGAACTTTCCATTATAATTCTGGCAATTTTTTATTGATTATTTTTCTCTGTGCACTCTTTCAGGAAAATTAATTAAGTCTCATGAGATTGCATGGTTGGTAATCCATTTTTATTTCCTTAAAAAAAAAAAAAAAAAAAAAAATAATAAAAAAATGAATAAAAGATAGCTCTGCGATATATGGGAGTCCATTTGGAAAGATATCGGCTAAATAAATAAATTAATGAATGTATGGATGGATGGAAAAATGGTTGAAATCGTGGCACCAAAGCGAACAAAGGAGGTTTGATTCGAATTACTGCAGGGAACTTACTTCAAAATCCAAAAAAGAGCGCGTGTGATGCTGTGATGTAATTCGATAGATACAAGACCAGCCAACTCGCGGATAGTGAATGATGGTCGTATATGCGGTATGAGTAGATAAATTGAACTGCGACTTTTTGTCGATTCACCGCGACTTTTAAAGGGACAAAAGGGTTGTGATGATGAAGGTGCACAACAAGTGAGTGCGCGCGGCTGAAAATGCAAAAAAAAAAAAAAAACAAAAACAAAAACAAAAACAAAACAAAACAAAAAACAACAACACTCACTGCTCCCTTCTACAGGTAGCGCCGCACGCGTATGCAAAAAGGGATGCTTTGATGCGATGCGAAGGCGCATGAGAGAGAAATCGCGGCATGTATACGTCGATGAACACACTAAAAGGAGAGGAGGGAAGTAAGAATTATAAAAGGGAAGCACGCCATCGGTCCATGATTCATCCAACACCCCCCCCCCCCCCCAAGCCCCACCGCACCTGCTGATGTGTGCCATCCCTGTGTTTTTACTTGAGTGTGTTCAAAGGATATATTAGATAAAGATCACTGAGACTTGAGAAATAGTACTAAATATTTTTATCCACGTTCTAATCAGCCCAATATAGTTTAACCCTATAAGGACTAGGTTAGTTCAAGAGAACACCCCTCTTCCGTTTCTATAGGGAAAGTAGTTAACTGTTCGTACTCGGGAGAGTTGGAATTGCCTATTCAATGAATTGAAGGCGCCCGACGAGACCTTATTTATTGTAGTGTTTTCATCTGTATTTGCGTTTATCCGGAATGAAGACTAAAACAATGTGAAATAGACTCGAGGAGAAAAACGAGTAAACTCGGGCTTGGCCCATAAGGGGTTAAAACAATTCAATAAACATTGAGATATAAACTGGCGAAAACGCCTGTGCGAATTATTGAATAGTCTTTGAAAAAAAAATTATGATATTCCCGAACTGCAGAAACTACGCGGGGGCTGATCATTTACTTCGACGGTAGATAACCAATTGTTAAGACTGTCTATGAGAGTGGTACTAGTGGTCGAATATTGTAGAAACTTTGGCTGTTGCTACACGGAAAAAAAATAGATTTGTGAAATCAGTGAACTGAAGCACATGAAAATTTCACCAGTTATTTTTGGTGACACCTACTAAACTTATAGCTAATTTTACGATTTGATAGACTTGTAAATTTTGCTCAAGTTTCATCAATTTCTCAATTAGAATCGTAAATGTTACAATCAGAAACATTGTGACTTTTGCAGTTAGTTTAGCTGTCACGTCACAACAGCAATTCAAATCACACAAGTCACAATGCTTTATGGATTGTAAAATTTACGATTCCAATTGAAGTTACAATCCAAATTGAAAAATTAATAAAACTTGAGCAAGATTTACAGTTAAAATCGTAAAATTAGCCATAAGTTTAGTAGGTTTTACCATAAATATCTAGTAAAATTAGCCTTTGCTTTATTTTACTGATTTAAGACTACATACACGCACTAAAGCCGATCGCAAGGTGGCTAACTTTTTTTCGGGGACTCAACAGAGCAACAAAGGGAGCAACATCCAACTGAACCATATAGGTTGACTGATGAAACTCCGGTGCTTTGATCTTATTAACTACTGACCCCAAATGTTGCTCATCAGTCAAGGAATGGTTCAGTTGAACGTTGTCTTGTCGAGGCCTGGGGGGGGGGGGGAGAGGACAAAACAAATTGTCATCCGATTTTAAAACAGGCAAGAGATAGTGCGTGCTAGTAAATTTATGTATACATAGTGTCTCTGTTTGGTTTACTCCTGAATGACGGCATGGCATGGAAACCTATGTAAGTGATGAAAATAAATAAACAGTTCAAAGATCGCTGCTGGCAAGGGCAAGGGCTTTCCTGTCGTTATTCCATAGCCGTAGCTACTAGCTAGGAATTCGTCTTTCTCTCTTATTTGCCCATTAGATTACACGTGTTAGAAGAAGACAGATATAAGGGCTGAAGTTACTCTCCTTTCATCCTTTTCCCACATATTATATTTGAATGGGCAATAGAGAGAGAAGTACTAATTCCTGATGGCTGCGACTAGCGTTATTCTGATCCCAGGAAGTGATCGCGAGTCAAAAGGATCAGAATGAATAAATATGATGTTTAGTGTTGAGCTGACTACGATTTGACACGGATATGAGATGATACTCTGCAGGCCTTAAGCGCGAGGGGTATCTTCGAAATAACGAGAGCAACGCATGTTTTATTTGTGTATCAGTGTTGCCATTTGCCAGATCAAAAACGCCTTCAGTATAGTCCGTATACTGATTCATTTAAATCGATGAAAAGTATGAGGACATTTCAATTCGAAATTTGGCAACGCTGATTTGTACTTGCCTATTGCTCGTAGATACGATTTTACAATGAGCGCAGTCTCCTCTATTGTCATCCGCTGGACCATCTCTTTACTTTTTACTCCCTATTTTACTCGAGACAAAAGTGAACACTGCGCTAGCTCGTGGGTGTCTGTCTATTTATGTGTAGATTAGATGAGTACTGCGGCCAAATATAGATGGAGTTTTAGAGATTATAATCACGCACTCATCCGTTCCTCAAACACAAAGGTTACTAACAATAAGACTCGAGTTCCAGTGCATACCAGTGAAGGAAACTATTGAGCGCCTTCAATAGAAAGCCACGCAACACCCGTGCACGGTACAATACTCATTGTCAGTGCCGCCAGCTCCCGAGAGAAGTAGACAGAGATTACTGAGCCTACTATAAGCTTAGTAATCTCTGGTAGTAGACGTCACACGACTGCACGACTCCTATACCCTGGCAAAAATCGTCCATATAGGTCCATAAGGTCCATAACCATAAGGTCCATAAGGTCCATAACCCATTCAGAGTATGGATATGTATGGAGCCGCATACGGCTCTGTATGGATATACATGTTGATAGCCTTACAGATCCATGCGATATCCATGCATATCCACATGGATCCATACATATCCATACACTGAATGGTGAATTGATTGTGGAACTTATGGACCGTGGTCTGTATGGACCATTTTTGCCAGAGATAGCGAACTAATAATCTAGTAACACCTGAGTTTTACTTTACCGTGATTGAGAGGAATTGTGTGAAAAGTAAATCATGCAAGAACTATCTCGATTTTTATTTATTATTGTATCAATGTGCACGGAGAAAATTATTTACCGGATTTTTGTCTACTACATTTTTTATCGGACTAATTTGGTGAAAAATGCTAGAATTGGCACAGAACTGGGTCTGTTGTAAATTTTTACGATATTTATTTAGAGGGTCCATTCCTCTGTAAAATCACTTGAATTTAACATTTGGAGCATCACAAAGTTCCAGAATTGACTCCATCAACTCATCAATAGATGCGTTAAACGATATTCCAAGATGGCGGTCGAATGAGCCGGTCCCAATCGACGAGTACCATCTAATGGGGCTATTGCACACTTTTGCTATAAGCGATTTAATAGTCGATTATGGTGTAAAAACCTCAAAAAATAACGATGGTGGCACTAAAAACTTCCAAAATCCACTCCTAAACTCAATAAACGCAGTTATTTGCGCGAGCGTAATGGTGGCCGAAAGCACTAACAATGGGAGATTCCCATCTAACAATTCTGAAACTCCATCAAGAAGTGACCAATAAGAGACTACTTTCATTTGACACCGGTGTCACTTGGTGTTGCGGTACCATTCATCGGATGTGGATCATCACTCTGATGACTAATTACTCTGTGAATCATCCTTGTCAGCATAGAAAGAGTGACGAAATTAAGATAGGAATCTCCCATTGTTAGTGCCTTCGGCCACCATTACGCTCGCGCAAATAACTGCGTTTATCGAGTTTAAGAGTGTATTTTGGAAGTTTTTAGTGCCGCCATCGTTATTTTTTGAGGTTTTTACGCCATAATCGACTGTTAAATCGCTTATAGCAAAAGTGTGCAATAGCCCCATTAAGTTTGTGAGTTAATTTTGCGACTTTCCGATGCTCTCATAGCAGCGTTCTTTTTCGACTGATTTTACATCAAAATTAACCCTCTCTATAGCTGTAGCATAAGTTTGCAACATACCCAATCAACTTACCATAACCAGAATTCTCCTTAAAAACATCCAGAATTTCTTTTCGGGGGACTTTTTATTAGAGTTCTGACCATTCTTACAATGGGTTTGTTGCAAACTTTTGCTACAGCGCTATAGAGAATTCAATCTCATGTAAAATCGCGTGAAAAGTCCATTGGTGACATCAGAAAGTCATAAAATGCAGTATAAAACTCACGAGAGACGTTTAATGAAATCCAAGATGGCGGTAAAATATCGAGCAACCTGTATGCATGCACCACGAACATCCAAGGATAGCCAACCTCACAATATCGATCACACCCCATCACAACGTAAATAAACACATAACCTATGAAGCTGTGAGGTTGTCAACGTTGGCAATCCTTGGATGTTAAAGGTGCATGCATAGCATACAGAGTGCTCGATATTTTACCACCATCTTGGATTTCATTAAACATCTCTTGTGAGTTTATTATCGCATTTCATGACTTTCTGATGCCACCAATGGACTTTTCAGGCGATTTTACATATAATGAAACACTCTTTATCGTTGTAGCAAAAGTTTGCAACAGACCCATTAGAGGAACATTTTTCTCCCATTTTTCACACTTTTCAGTGTGGACGCTTCAAATGATGTGCAGTAGAATGCAATCTCGTATCTTTGGATAGATTAACACAGAAAAAAAAGGATGTGCTCCAGACACGATCTATATACACACCAGTATGTGACGTGCTCAGAGCACAAACATTTCAGGTTCAGGACACGACGGGATGCGTTTCAGACGCAAACTCAACCTAAATAGATTGCGCTCAGAACTCGTTCCCGTTCTGGTGTGTACATTCGTGTCTAGAACACGGAAAGTTTGTGTCTGAAGCACGAACATTTTTTTCTGTGAAATCTTGTATCAAAATTCAAAACAAAGAAAAAGTAAATCAAATCTTACCTTGATCAATTTTGCCATCGTTTTGGCTCCATGATAACACGGTGGAAGACAGTCTTCGAGACGACCCGAGGGCAAGAGTGTTTGCTGGTTGTTGTTTGACGAATAACATGTCTTGAAGAGGCTGCTGCTCAGAGCACGGATCTGAGGCGAGTTTATGGTCTGCTTGCCGGATGTGCCCGTGCTCGTTGGAACTCGGATAGACGACCCGGTCAAATCCTCTTCTCTCTCCGGGTACTCGACGAGAAGACTGATAGGCCTCGAGAAGTTATCTGGTCCGAAAGCGGGCACCTCCAGAAGAAAACTCTCCTGAACAGAAATCATTTTACAGCGTTTCAGTCAAATCGCAAAAAAAAAAACAAAAACAAAAACATTTAAATATAATTCGATATTCTAGGGGGTGCGTGATTCGCTTTCAAATTTTAATGATGCAACAAGAGTTCGTTGGAGGCCTGAACTGTTGATCGCGCACTTGTAACCTCAAGAGCCCGTTGAAAGCAAGAACAGTTGAACGTTCGTCTCAATTGGTCCAACGCACATTTTTCCTATTGACTGAAAACCCATCGTCTTTCACTTCCAAAAAACGAAACTATTCATCGTATCTGCTTCTCATTTACTCCATTACGTTTTATTGGTTTAAATTATTAAAGAAAATAACCATTCGAAATTTGATATTTAAAGGGATGTATGATTCGCCTTCAAATTTTGATGATGCAACAAGAGTTCGTTGGAGGCACGAATTGTTGATCGCGCACTACCGCTACCACTCTTTTTATTCGGTGCACGACACGTTACTCGGACTTTCTCAGAATTTGGGCTCGTTGGGAACGGATTTATTTATGTTGCCGCTATCGGCGATAGCAATTGATTTGCTGCAGAACGTCCGTAACCCACCATAAATTGCGCGGAATTTTCGAATCACTTTTTTTTCAGTCGACCAATCTTAATTTGTACTAATTGGCACACGGAAAAATGTTTTTTCATAATCCTAGAGCGACTGAACTCTTTTTTAAACGGAATTTAATTTCCAATTCATCGGCTGTACTACAAATTATTTAGCATCACTCAACGGATCTAATCAACATACGAAAACTAGTGTCACAATTCGTGTCTGAAGTAACATTTTCTATTATCGCGATCCATTAGCTATTCATGAACTGAAGTAAGTGATTTTTATTTGTAAGAGAAACAAGATATGTTAAAAATTGCATTCAGAGAAATCGGAACCTTTTGGCCGTCATCCGTTACTGTGTTACATTCGATTATAGTCGCAATCAACCAATATTGAAATTATCGGGCCGGTGGAAAAAGTTTTTGGTAAAAATGACCGAGGTGACAGGTTTTTTAAGTAAGAAGAAGATAAAGAAAAAGGAACAGATGAATAATTTATAGGATGATAGACTTTACTGAAAAATTCAGCTGGATCAACCGACGTCGCGGACCACAAACTATAAAACTAAGAAATCGTTTTTTAACGATGTTCACCATTCGGCACGTGACGTTATGTTTGACATTATCTTAAACCGACCATAAATATCGTGAAGAGAGGTTGGATGGGGGCGAGTGAAAAGAATGAATTTCACTCTCAAAATTTCGATTTAAATTCCAATTTTGAATCCGCGCGCGTTACTTGACCGAGCTGCGGAAGAATGAGCACATTCCACTTTCTCGATAAATTCTGATGACAATTTGAACACCGCATTCTTCGCAATCACAAATTTTCACTGAAAAAGATGTTGGCGTATCCGTCGCTGACCACAAAATATAGAACTAAAGAATCGGTTTTTAACGATGCTCATCATTCGACACGTGACCGTTTTGTTCGACACTATCCTCATCTCACTTTAAAGGTTACAGGATGAAGAAAGGAAGGGCGAAAAGAAAATGATTTTCACTCTTCCAATTTCGATTTCAATTTCAATTTCGAATCTGCGCGCGTCACTTGGCTGAGTTGCGAAAGAATGAGAACAGTCCACTTCCTAGTTAAATTTTGATGAAAATTGCAACTTCGTATTCTTCGAATCTACTATAATTTTCACTGGGGGGGGGGACCTGTTAATTCATCCGTCACTGACCACAAAATATAGAACTAAAGAATCGGGGTTTTCCCCTTTTCATGACATTCGTCGCGCATTCGACGAATGAAATTTTCGGCGCTGTCGACAACACTTGATTTTCAATTTTTTGAAAAGGCGCGAGGACCGAGGAAAGGCGATGTGCAAAGTGAATTACAATTTCAATTTCCAATTTCAATTTTGAATTTGCGAGCGTTGCGTTCGAGAGTCGCGTCGCTTGACTAAGTCCGGCTCCAAATAGCGGCCGCGGCCGGTCCAGTATAGCAAGCGGCCCTTGACACCCACCGCGCGCCGCGCCGCGGCCGGCAAAAGCGGCCTTGATGGCGCCATCGCCTCACATATACATTACACACACGACACCGAGAGTGTCAAACGTCGCCGCGTATCGCCGCTAGACTTTTATATTGTAAAGGACTCAAGCTTAAGTGCGCAAAATGCACAATACACTGCGAAGTCAATACACACAATTGCAAATCGCACTATTCAAACAGACTCCACTGCGTTACACAGTGCGATGTACATTTCCTCGAATGTAAGGGCGATTCCGCGATTCTGCGACTCGAGAGCTTCGGGCCTGTAGCAGCTTCCCGCGCTGTTGACGAGTTGAGCTCTGAATAAATAAATAAATTTCAAAGGTTGCGTGCAGTGCGAGTGGCGGTACATGGGTTGAAAAGTGGAGAGGCTTGGAATGTCAAAAATTCATTAGTTTTGTTTTTTGTTTTTTTTTTTTTACTTTCTTTTGCCTGTTTTCAAGGAATATGGGTCAGAAAACTGAACTAAGGAGGAACTTACACACTGCAGAGCTGCCGTTTTGCGTATAATTAATGACATTTTACAATTCACCAATGAATTCACCGGTTGAGAAAAGACTGCAAAGCTCAGTTCAGTATGTATGACTGTAATGAATGAAAATAGTCGCATCTGTCATCTTTTCTCAACCGGTGCACTATGGTTTGAGATCGAAAAAAAGTAGCCAAAAATCAGTGGAAAAAGTTGATCAACAACCATCGTTTTCGACCTTTTTGAGCTTAATTTACAACTCTACAGTGACACTCCTGGGTGTGTCACTGTAGAGTTGTAAACTTATTTAAAATGTTCTCTGTGATTAAGATTTGTATTGAAAGTTTTTAAATGATAAATTGATTAGAAATTTACTTTATGATTTTCGGCCACTTTTTGAGGATCTCAGACCATAGTGCGGTGGAGCGGTCGATGACTCTAAAAAAACTTGTGGATATTTTAATAATTAAACGGCGATTGCACCGATTGAAAAAAGATCACAGATATGAGTATTTTTGTGCAGTGCAGTCATACACTGAAACGAACTCTGTAATCTTTTCTCATCCGGTGAAATCATCGGTGAATTGAAAAATGTCATTAATTATACGCAAAACGGCAGCCCAGGGCAGCCACCAGCCCTGTTACACAGTCTCCCGTTTATTATTTTGCCCTTAACCTTCAATCCATTTTTACTTCCCCTCCTTTTCTTTCTATACCCCCTTTATTTTTTTTTTCATTTTTTTCTCTTCCCTTTTTCTTTTGGAGATACACCCGAATGGATTTTGGCATTACCTGCAAGTCAGGTCACGAATGACTACTCATCAGCTCAGAAGCTTCCAAGTCGACCAGGTCTAACCCGAAACCGATCGGACCAAAGGGCAGCTCTCGGGTGGGGACCTGAGGAGGGGCACAGGGTCAACCACCCCCCCCCAAGCTTCCAAGATCCGCCACTGGATCAAACCAATCATATGATAGGTAAAACTCGAATCGATCATTAATCAGTAACAGCGCCCGTTGCACCCCTGAATGCATGCATGCGATGAAAAGAAATGAGACAGAATGACAAGAGCTTTATCGCAGTTTTTTTGTTTTTTTTTTTGTTTTTTTTTTTTTTTTTGTGTGTTTTTTTCTCCCAAAAAGAAGTGTACCCAACCGTACTTGATGGTTCGCGATGGAAGTAATTTCATGATATTTTATACGAGGATCCTTTCTCTAAAGTGGAATCTGTTGAAATTGCAGGCACAGCCACTGAATTTTGAAACACAATTTAATAACGCTGCGTTTTTCAACGAAGCGTTTCACAATCAATTAAAATATTCATATTTGCATGCACAATCGTAAAACTGGAAGATTAGTGATTTCAAATCCTATATGGTGCATTCCTATTTCCGATTGTGTACCTACATGCATAGCCGTAGCCAGGATATTGTCTTTCTCTCTCTTTGTCCATTTGACTGCATGTGTTAGAAAAGGACAGGAACAGGGGCTGAAGTCACGTGACAGCCCCAATATCTATCCTTTTCTAACACATGTGTTTAAATGGGCTAAGAGAGAGAAAGACAATATCCTGGCTACGGCTATGCCTACATGTATGCCTATATACGCGTTACACGGTATTCAACTCTGAAATCCCAGAATCGTACGTTTGGTGCGTTACTGTGGTGTTTTCCTAAGAGAATTCCACGAAAAATGACAAAGTTTGGCATCGATGGCTGTATGAATGGAGGTCCATTCATATGGCTCGACTCACAACTTCATCAAACTACTCTATGAAAACAAACAGTAACATCAATGCAGCCGAGAACAGATTTAGATGGAATTCCGCCTAGAGTCAACACTCAACAGATCTCGCGGCACTTTCGTCTCTGCAAAATAAGGTTCCGAGAGCGAAACAGACCAACTATACTCTCCCTCTCTCCTCTCTCATCTCTCACTCCTTCCTCTATTCTCCCATCCCGCGTCACTTCCTATATGGCCATAGTACTCGGACCATAAAATCAGTGGTGTTATCTCCTGCAATTTGGCATATTTTCATTTCTCTCCTGATGACAATACTTTTGCGCGCTAGCAGTTTTTTGACAATTGAAAAAAAAATGTGAAAAAGATCAAGTCCCTTCCCCCTCTCCCCTCTTTACGGCCCGATTGCTTTCTCCAGACCGCCCCGTCCATCCGTCCACCGGCAGATCCGCAGGAATCTATCCTTAACCTCTTTCTTCTCCCATTAGAAACGTGTGTGTTAGAAAAGGACAGATTAGGGGCAGTCACGTGATATTCGCCCCCTCTTCTATCCTTTTCTAACACATGCATTTTAAAGGGCAAAGAGAGAGAGAAGGACAATATCCTGGATCCGCTGTTGCACCCGTCCACCCGTCCGCCGATACGCATGATCCAGCAGCATCCATCCTATGTGCACTACTCACTATGCAGCACTATGCAACTTTACAAGCACGTGGTGTTCAATGTTGCCAGAGTTCAAATTAAAATCCATATATTTTACATTGGTTCTTACGGGAAATATACGACCAGAAGCCTCCTTCTCCTTCGTATTTGTGGCAACACTGGTGGTGATGGTGGAGACGATGCGACGCGCGGCGCGGCTTTGGCACTGACTGACCTTGCTCCTGATAACAGCAAACAGCCGCAGCAAAACAGTGGATATCGGATAGGGTATAATAGCAATATAGGTATGTATATGTGATGCTACTCAACTATGCACTATACACAGTGTTGCCAGATTGGGGTGAAAAAGCCGTACGCTTTGCATTGATTTAAATGGGGACGATACGGCTTTTTACCCTCGATCTGGCAACGCTGACTATACATGACTCTGATCGCGAGCGGAACACCGGCCGACGCACGCTGCCATCGCACAGTGAGACAAGATGATAGATTTGTTGGCACAAAAAGGAAGATACTCTAAAATAAAAATAATTGCGATCTATCATTTCTAATGTTAACCCCTTATGGACCAAGCCCGAGTATACTCGATGTTCACCTCTAGTCTATTTCACATTGATTCAGTATTCATTCCGGACAAACGCAAATATAGATGAGAACACTACAAGATAAGGTCTCGTCGGGCGCCTTCAATTCGTCGTTTAGGCAATTCCAACTCCATCAAGTTAACTACCTTCCCTGTAGAAACGGAGGAGTGGTGTTCTCTTGAACTAATCTGGTCCTTAAAGGGTTAAAAGAGGTGACCGCAACATGTTGAAAGTTGATTGGGGAAAAAAATGGGATGCTAAATTGATAAAATATTATTGTGAGAAGGACAAAATATATTGTTAAATCTACAAATTATTAGTGAAATTCACGACAATGTATTCAATAAATGCAGAGTTTAACAATAATATTTGGTTAATTCAGTGTCCCGTTTTGTTTTCGACTAAATTTTAACATTTTGCGGACACCGCTTTTATCATTAAATCAACACATTTTTTTCTCTCTCTTTTTTTTCCAGTGTAGGCATCTGTTAAAACACGAGGTACGGAGAAAAATCGTCCATGAAAAATGGCCAGAATGATATTTGAAAATTCTCGACAAAAATTCCGGCAGTTAATAGGAGAATGTTGGTCTTTTAAGGTAGTCTTCTGGTCATTTTGCCAGAAATTCTGGCATTTTTACCAGATTATTCCGGTCAGAAATGCAAGACTATTCGTGCCAAAATAGCCAGAATGCGACTGAAGAATACCGGAATTATCGTTCAAAATTACAAGAATTGAGACCATTTTCAGTAAGTAGAGCATTTTTCTCCGTGGAAACGGGTGACTATTAAAACCTGGCGATTCCCTAAAAAAGATCTCTGGAGATATGGAGGTTCAACTCTGGCCATTGAATACCATCTTGTGGTTAAGATAATAATACGGAGAAAAAAAAATAAAAAATGAATGCTTGCATTTGATAATTGATGCCAAAGATGACATAACAGGTCTAACATAACAAAGGGATCTAAGAACACTTTTCTTAATTTTGAGAAAGTCACATCCAAAAGTAAGGAGTTTGCAACGATTTACTTGGGGAATGTGGACTGTGGAGTTCACCTTCAAAACGCTGGATACCACACAATAACTATTTCGATTCAACCGAAGTTTTTATATTTGTGTTAGATGTATTTTAAGAGCCCGTGCCTCCACGTAACTCGGTTACCTAAATAAACTCACTTATTGGACGTACACCCCTTGCGTATTCTATAAGCTGTATACATACGTTGAGTCCAGAGCTGCCATTTTCCTTGTAATCAATCGTATTTTTCAATTCACCGATGATTTCACCGGTTGAGAAAAGATTACACAGCTCAGTTCAGTGCATGACTGTAATTCACGCGAAAATACTCTGAACTCTAATCTTTTCCCAACCGATGGAGTTGTCGATGACTTTAAAAAACTTGCGGATATTTTAATTAATTATAACGGCGTTTCCACCGACTAAGAAAAGCTTACAGACCAGAGTTTTTTCGTGAAATACAGTCATGCACTGAACTGAACTGTGTAATCTTTTTTCAACCGGTGAAATTATCGGTGAACTGAAAAATACGGCAGCTCTGGTTGACTCGGCCCCCTCTACATCTGAACTGAGCAACGCCAATATATCTTTCGGAGACGGCTAAAAGAGCAAATGGCTAGAGATACTAGGGATACGATAATATTTCGCGTTTTTACACCTCATCAATATCTCGCCCATTTAAATCGGTCTCTTAGTATAGACGAATAGACGCCTTCATTTTTAAGTGTACGCAGGCAGCAATACAATCGTCTGCAGACATTGCATAATTAAATAAATGAAGGCGTTTTCTGTTGGGGCATTTGTGAAAGGAAAATTGTGAAAAATGTGAAATTATAAAGTCTCTTAAGTATGACCATGAAAGTCTATAGATGTAACATATGTACAGGGTGTTTCTAAACTAGCCTGCCACTCCTTTACTTCCCCGTGCCAATCACTGTGGAAAAAGCGCTGACTTTTCCACTTTGTGCGGCAGTTATCTCGCTTAGAAAGCGTTAGATCAAAAACAAACTAAACACGTATCTGAGAATTTCCCTTCTTTATATTTAAAACTGGTATTTTCCTTAATTACAATCCTTGGCCAGTTTTTGCCGTCAAAGGTACAGTAGTACCTGAAAAGTTTATCGAAGCATAACTTCTGAACTTTTCGAGGTCAGTAATGAATTTTGCTGGTTAAAATACCCCCGGATACCAATTTTCAGAAATTTAGTTCAAATCGTGGACGCTATTCTGAATAAACAAAAAAAAATTCAAAACTTGGGGGGGGGGGGGCTCTAGCTCAGCAGGGGGCCTTTTTCAGTCAAATTTTCAAAGGGAGAAAAAGTCTCATTTTGACTTGTAGAATACGTGATAAAAATCTTCACCTCTAATTTAGAAACACCCTGTATATGTCTTTTAGTAATAAAATGCGCACGGCTCACCTTATCTTCTGCGATGGGTTTTAGCGTTCCTGAAGGATCTTCTGGAGATATCGGGACTGCAACTGCGGGCGGTCCCCAAGACTCTTCAATCCTTAACTGGATCCCCGCTAGAGCCGCTGCTTCCTCTTTGCTGCAAGGGAGCTCGCCTCCTATCACATGTTGAAGCAGCTATTGGATAGACAGAAAGAAAATAAAAAATAATTATTCATCAATCGCATTATCATTTATAAGAATTGATAAGACCATATCCTATTATTCGCGCTTACGCAGGGGCAGTGTATTCCATAAATGGAGAATACACGGGATCTAAAAGTGAAACTGCTGTGGCATCGCGTCGAGTGCAATCTGGCAAGGCTGCATTTTGTCAACTTAAATTTATATATAATATCGATTCTAAGGGACGCTCTGTAAACCCCCCATCACATAATATCGCAATCGGAATGGAAACTTAAATTCATTTTAAAACATTTTTTGCTTCGGGCGTCTTCGGACCGCCATTTGGAAAATCTATAAACTTCGGCCATACGGCCTGCGTGGTGCATGGTTATCTAATAGAAACCGGTGGAATCACCGATGAATAAAATAAGACGCTCATGATAATCACGAAAAACACGACGGCTGTTTGGAAAATCTATAAATTTCGGCCATACGGCCTGCGTGGTGCATGGTTATCTAATAGAAACCGGTGGAATCACCGGTGAATAAAATAAGACGCTCATGATAATCACGAAAAACACGACGGCTGTTTGGAAAATCTATAAATTTCGGCCATACGGCCGGCGTGGTGCATGGTTACCTAATAGAAACCGGTGGAATCACCGGTGAATAAAATAAGACGCTCATGATAATCACGAAAAACACGATCCGCCATTTTGAAAATCTATAAACGCAGAGGCTCGGCGTTTTCAATTCGTGTTGGAAATTCGAAAACTTGTTTCCATTGGCTCTTATGACAGTTTTCATTCTGATTGCGTTATTCTGTGCCCCCATTAGTTCGATATTCTTCACTGGTGTAAATAGACGAATTACGATTTTGCCGAACTGCACGATTGCGCTGATTGTGAGTATATAAATGAAGCAGCTTCAAAATGTCGTTTACATCATGTCAAAGAAAAAGTTAAAATGAAAATGGCCAGGATTCTATTAAAAAATTTCCGAAATGAAATTCTGGCAGCTTTCAACGGAATTCTGGTCCTTTTACCCCTCTATAGCAATATACATAGAATATGGTGTTCCTTTCAGGTTTGTAACAAAAACTAGAGGCCGGTGGCCGCTTCGCGGCCAAGCGATCCATTTCGCGTCTTGCGCGTGATTTTTGTTTATTCGAGTCAAGACTTTTTACTCTATATTATTCACAAAAGCCTTTTCTTCCCCCTTCCACCCCTTCCACCCCTCCCAACCCATTCAACCACTCCCTAACTCCGTTTGCTATTTGCCAATCTAATCTTGCTCCGAAGAACGAAATCTAAAAACTTACTTTACATTATTCCTGAAATACTAAATTGGTATTTTCTCATGTACTTTACACCAAAGGTTTAGAAAACAGGAGTCATCATTTGGAGGCACATAAATAGCATGACACCCCCCCACCCAATCCCTTACATGAAACTGAAAAATTCTAGGGGTAGTCGTTCTCAAAAGGGTCCGATCCAAAACCGCAAATTTGTTTTTGGCGCTCATGGATACGCCATAACCCCCAGAATCGGCGCACTTGGATGCACTGTATTAGCGCACGTGGAGTATACGATTAAAACTATACAGAGGAGAGAATGAGGGGAGAGAAAGAGACAGAGAGAGTGAAACACCTGCATTCACAATAAAATGAGAAGTTCGGGATAAGCAAACAAATAAGCATATGATCGAGATCTCATATACCTACGATCACCTATCATTGAACTGACATGACAATATGACATTGCGTTTCAGTAAATCAAAAATTTGTCAGTTAGAAGAGAAGAGAAATTTTGTGCGGGAAAAGTATACCTTTTTTAACAGCCCTATATTAACGACAACTATTTTTGCACCAGAAAAAATAACTCATGCGATGGAGGGCCAAGTAAAAGTATTGCATTTTTTTACCAGCAAACTCGTAAAATTGACAGAATTTCCGGCCAAAATGATCTAGTCTGCTCTGAAAAAGACCAACATTCTACTGTAAACAGTCATCAGATTTTTTTTCGGAAATTTTTTATCAGAGTTTATGCCATTATCATTAGAAAATTTTCTTCCGTGCCGAGTTTTGTTTAACATTAGTCAAAAATCCGCCACGAGCGGTAAATACTCAGTGTCCTTTGATCATTGGTAGGGTGACTTCAAATCGGACTGTCTTTTTTGCGGTACCTACCCTAAAATATTGAACGACTCGTGACAACACACATAATTGCGACAAATTGCGATTAAATTAAAACGTGAGAAATCCTTCCGCTTGGCTTCATTTGTGTTCACGGATTGAGTCGCAATTATGTGACAATATGTCTCTGGTGACAGCACATTTTAAATCCCACATTTGACGATTCCCATCTTAAAGAGTGCCATCGTTTGAACTAGATTTTAGATAGTTTAGTTGTTTAAATTAGATTACACTGGATCCTAAAAGGTCAAATTCAGGGTTTACTTTCGAAAATCCTGGCAGAAATCTCAGAAAGAATAATGAAGGAAACAGCTATACTTATTCTCGGAAGAAAGTAGGCAAGAGTGGGGGGGGGGGGATCAAGTGCCTCTCCTGATTATTTGTGCAGCATTTATATATAAAGTTGTTACAAGTCAAAGTTACCCAGGAAATATCTCTATAAACGGGGAAGGCATTGGAGCGAAAGATTTTCACTCGCCGATATAAAAGCTCCGTGGAGATGCTTTGAAGAGCGATTAAATTAACGCGTGAGAAATCCTTCCGCTTGGCTTCATTTGTGTTCACGGATCGAGTCGCAATTATGTCAAAGGCTGATACGTGTGTGTAACCGTACCCTGATAGCTCCTTCTTTGCGCCCGGAATAAAACAGGGAGGCAAAAAGTGTTGCGGAAAATAGATGACACATGTTGCATGCTTGGCTTTCAATGAACTGCAGGGGACTCTATTACTTAAGCAGTGTCTTGCTTTGGCGTGGCGTGAGTACGCGCAAAAATGTTTTTATCCGCTCTTCCGCGTCAAATTGATTGAGTGGTTAAAAAGAGTTATCTAAACTAGCACGATGTTATCGTTTGGTTTGATGTCCAATCCAGTGGGCACGAGAGTTTTTATAAATTCTCTGGCTTTAGGTCCCAGTTCAAGAGATAGTTTCACACTTTTGACGCGCACATCAAATTTGTCGAGGTGAGTGCATTCTGTTTTTCTTTTTTCTTTTTAAAGAAAAACTTTTCACTTCTTCTTTGCTGCTTGAGAAAGGATTTTTTTTTTTTTTTTTTTTTTTTTTTTTTTTTTTTTTTTTTTTTTTTAATGGGTGAGCAAAAGGGAAGGAAAATAAACCAATTTTTTTGGGTTTAAATGATGTCCCTAGTTTATTAAGTTACAAGACCATTCGTCCTTTTTGTTTCGTTCACTATTTTTTTCGTCCGCGACATTCAGTCCTTGATAAGTCGGTCAATCAATTTTAGCCCTCTTGAACAATTAGTCCAATCCTCATTTTCGTCTTCAACTACACCAAGCCCATGGCTTTTTAGTCTACATTTTACTAGGCCCAGACAATGTATTTAGTCTTGCAATGTTGGTCCACATTTTTTTTCGTTCCTATAAAAATATTTGTTTCCTCCATCGCTCATCTATATTTCTCAATGTAACTATCGAATTCTACAAGTAAAAGCTTCTCGGAACTCAATTTTTCATGACATTCAGTTTAAAATTGTAGACGCTATTAAAAAAAAAAAAAAAAAAAAAAAAAAAAAAAAAAAAAAAAAAACCACTCATCTCCTTTAACAGGGCGAGCTGTATTTTCTTTGCAGGATAAAAACCAAAAAGCAAAAGGTAAAACACCCAGGAGTATTTTTTTTTTTCCACCAAGACGTCAGTACCTCAAAATATATTCGCCAAACTTTGCTCAGCCCATTAAAATGCAGATTTCCGACTGTTTTTTTTTTTTTTTTTTTTTTTTTTTTTTTTTTTTTTTTTTTTTTTTTTTTTTTGTACCTCCTATTAAGTTCTGTTCAGTGGACCTGTTTGGTTCCCGATCAATCGATGCAGAGCTGACCGCATGTCATAAATCCATCCATTCGACAGACCGACGACAGGCCTCGTTGAAAATAATTAAAAGATTCTAAACCCCCCCCCCCCAGCAGTCCACTCGTTTTAGCACTAACTTGACTAATCACAGTTTAGTTTGTACAACCCCCCCCACCCCCCAATACCCCCCTCCTGCCCTACCCTCCTATACCAATTATATATGACTCATTTGATCCACCATTCGCTCCAGAGTTGCCTTTTTGCGTGAATTTATCAACATTTTTAGACTCATAACGGTGATTTCATCGGTGAACGCAAAAGTTTACAGATTTGAGTATTTCATATGGCAAAGAATCATACTGTTTGGCCATAAATTGTTTTAATCTTTTTGTCCACCGGTGGAATCACGTTGAATTTGGGAATTCTTCTTTTAGCGTAAAATCATCAAACTTTTTAAATTCAACGGTGATTTCATCGGTGAACGCAAACACATTACAAATTAGAGTATTTCAAGACAGATATAGTAATACTATTTGGCTATGAAATCGTTCCGATCTTTTGTTCTACAGATGGAATCACGTTGAATTTGGAAATTCCTTCGAGACTAGAGCAAAATCGGCAACGCTGCATGGGCACTGGTCTGTTCGCACGAGAAGTCTAGTCTTTGTGTGTGCAGCAGCCGACTGACCTTTTTACCCGTTTTGGAAGGCTTGTTGACTGTTGTTGTCCTGCTCAACTGATTTTAAGAGACGGGCGTCAATCAATCAGTCAGGAGCAACAATCAGCTGCTACACCGCGACCGCTAGTCTGCGAGAGCGAGCGGGCGGGCGTTGAAATCAGTCAACAACGCGCGGCCGCGATCAGAACGGGCGATATGGACACCGGACGAGTTGAAGTCACCAGTCACCAGTCACCCTCACCGTTTACCAAACTTCTGTCCCGCATTCAAATTTTTTCTTTATTTATAACCATGCGAACTTTTTACGATCGGATTATCACTACAGCGGTGAGCTCATTTTCACGCAAGGCAGATTACGAAAATGCGCTCACGTCTCACTGGCTCTAAATTCTACTGAGACTCGTGAGAAGAATCATAGGCGGTTCCAGCAATCTGGCAACTACGCAATATTCCCATTTGAATGTATGATAAACAATCGATTCTTGAAGGGGCCATGACCCCGTGACTAATCGATTATTTGCCATGCAATCAAATGGGACGAATACACTGTTGCCAAATTGCTGGATCCGCCTATGAGAAGAATAGCCACTAAATATTACAGGTAAGTACACAAAAATAAGAGAAAAAAAAATTACATTTAGTAAACAATTTCAACATTTATAATTTTAGGCTAAGTTCCCTTTGCGAGAGGAGCATCAGTGGCGTAACAATAGCCCCCTCAGCCCCCGCAATTGCGGGGGGGGCGCAAGGCGTTAGTGGGCGCAAAGAGAGAGGAAGAAAATACAGGGCGAAGGAAGAAAAGGAAAAGAAGAGAAGAAGGAAAGAGAGAAGAACAAAAAAGAGAAGAACAAAAAGTAGGAAAACAGGGACGAAGATGATAGAGAGAGGATTGATAGAAAGAGATGGATTTTAGAAGACTTATTGACGAATTCGCAACAATTAAAGCACGAAAAAGTTTCGAAAGAACAGGTGGGTGATTTTTGATTTAAAATTGACAAAAAAAAAAATAAATTGATGCATAACTTTTCTTTCGTCGAATAGGCCGGTAAAGAGTGGAGTGGTGAAGAGAGGGGTTGGGAGGGAAGGAGATTGGGGGGGGGGGGGCGCAGCTTTTTTTTTGCGTGGGGGCGCATGCATGCCTATTTATAGTTACGCCACTGGAGAGGAGTGATTTTTAGACTTTTTAAGTGGTCACATCGTTATTTTCTCAGAATTTAACATCAGGAACCCAATCATGAGTGATATGCTATTGGTTGAAAATAGTATGACTTGACTGTTGCTATGGTAATCATCGTTAAAAAGCTCGTTATTTAAAGGTTAAATTCATTCGAATGTCTTTTAAAAACGGGCTCTTAAACCATGGTTACCAAAGCAACAGCGGAACAGTCAAGTTTCACGATTTAGAAGCAATGACATCACTCATAAACAGTCTTAACGATCGGTTTCATTGGCGAGACGTGACATTTGGCAACAATGTATTTTCTCCATTTAAATTCACTAATAAAGTCGAACGCTTCAGTCATCGGCGATGACCAGGCATTTCAACCTTTCTAATGTGTTTGAATGGGGGGAAGAAGTAACGTTGGCAAATCGCACGCCTCGCTACTGATCGGTTTATTGATGAAGTAGATGATTGGCCCACTGCACTGGATTGATAGTTCATTTGCCCGCAACAAACCCTTGTAAGAGCCAAATCCCGGATGACTTCAATGGATAAACTCATAGAATAGCATTCAGAACCAATCAAACTTCTCAACTTAATTGGGTGAAAGTAGTGCCATGTGTTAAACAGTGTTACAGTGAGTTGTCACGATAGCTTTTAACAGCCAATTTCAATGAAGGATCGAATATGAATAACCAATGAATTTGCTCAATTTTCTTGTCCTCAAATAATACAATGGTTAAATGTGAGATGCGCGGCAAGTGCGTTTACCTGCATTCAGTCACAAATCAAGTGCAGGAGTATCGCCGTGTAAACATCAACAATGAGTGAGATTAAGAGTCCTACAATATGGTGTTGGTTCGTATGAGCATTGAGCCATACACGCGTTTAGCGATGTCGGGATGTTACACTCTGCCAGGGATAGGGCTGCCGTTTTGCGTACACGGAAAAAAAAGATTAGTGAAAATAACCATACGGATACCTGATTTTGACACCTCCTAGATGTTATGGTAAACTTGACCAGAAGTATGGTACATTTACCGATACTTTGAGTTAATTCGACATGCAATCAGGTAACTTCACCTTGTACCTAGTCAAAACATAGTATACTTCTGGTTGACATATCCATAACATCTAGCAGGTGCCAAAATCAGGTATCCGTATGGTTGTTTTCACCGTAGTTTTTTTTCCGTGTGTAATCAATGTTATTTTTCTATTCACCGATGATTCCAACGGTTGAAAAAAGATTACACAGTTCAGTTCAGTGTATGACTGTAATGCACGAAAATACTCTGATCTGTAATCTTTCCTTAATCGGTGGAAACTCCGTTGATTAATTAAAATATCCGCAAGTTTTTACAAAGTCACCGACGACTCCACCGGTTGAGAAAAGATTACATATACGAGTATTTTCATGGATTGCAGTCGTACACTGAACTGAACTGTGTAATCTTTTCCCATCCGGTGGAATCATCGGTGAATAGAAAAATAGCATTGATTATACGCAAAACGGCAGCCCTGGCCAGGGATGCGGAGCCGGAGCCACAGTCAAAATCGAAACTTGCACTTCCCCTGGAGAAAACAATGAATAATATTTTCCAAATGAAATTTACTATTCAATAAGTAATTCAAGATGCTTTAGCGCAGACAGAAATTACTTTCCAAGATTACAGTTTGAATTATTGCAATGGGGCTCTTGCAAACTTTTGCTATGAGCAAATAAGTAGTCCAATCTTTTGTAAAGACCAGCAAAAATCACGAAAATCACACTAAGAAAGTCTAAAATTTAGTAAAAAACTCACTTAACTGCTATAACGGCAAGATGGTAATGGCGATTCGACGCAGGTATCATGGGAGATTCCTGTCTATTATGTCACTTTCTTTACGGAAACACAGAGATATGTCTCAATTTAGATAGGAATTTCCCATGATACCTGCGCCTGACCTCCATTATGCCCGATTCTGAGAGTGAATTTCGTGATTTTTAGTGTACTCATCGTCATTTTAACAGGTTTTTATGCAGGGATCAACTCTTCAATCCCCTGTAGCAAAAGTTTTCAAGAGCCCCATGGGAACTTTGAAGGTGAAGCTGCTCCGGCTCGAGTCTCCGATCGCAATAACTGAAACTGTAATTACTAAAAATAATTTCTGTCTGAGCAAATATATCTTTAAATAACTTACAGAATAGTAAATTTCAGTTCTGAAAGTATTATCCATTGTTTCCTCCAGGAGAAGTGCAAATTTCGATTTCGATTGTGGCTCCGACTTCGAATCCTTGCACTCTGCCCATTTAAACCAGGGCTGCCGTTTTGCGTATAATCAATGCTATTTTTCTATTCACCGATGATTCCACCGGTTGAGAAAAGATTACACAGTTCAGTTCAGTGTACGACTGCAATCCACGAAAATACTCGTATATGTAATCTTTTCTCAACCGGTGGAGTCGTCGATGACTTTTCAAAACTTGCGGATATTTTAATTAATTAACGGCGTTTCCATACCGATTGAGGAAAGATTACAGTGCATTACAGTCATACACTGAACTTAAGTGTGTAATCTTTTCTCAACCGGTGGAATCATCGGTGAATAGAAAAATGACATTGATTATACGCAAAATGGCAGCCCTGATTTAAACCCACGCAAAAGTTTGAATTCGGGTTACTGCACTATGCACACACTCTATAAGCTGTCTTTCCATGTCGTTCACAAGGAATCTTATAAAGAAAGGTGAAGAGTACAAGCCGCTATGCTATGAACTTTTGTGAGCCTGCTCACATGAGCTGAGGCTCGGGCTTAAGGATCAAATGTTATCGACCCCCTCCCCCTTCCCAGGTCAAATTGTGCTCGAAAACAAGTTACTTTTCTCAACGATTAGTGCCCGGAGACCCCCCCCCCCCAAAAAAAAAAACAAAAAACAAAAAACAAAAAACAAAAAACAAAAAGAAACATTTATTATTTTTTGTTCACAATATATATTATATTTTGGTACATGTATATTATATATTTTGATACATAATATAAGATTCCATGTAAAAATTCCGTGAACCACGAACGGATAAGAGGGTCCAGAAATCCGGCAACTGCGCAATGTTCTCATTTGAATGTATGATAAAAGATCGATTCTTGAAGGGGCTATACAGCCCCGAGACTAATCAATTCTTTCTCATGCAATAAAATGGGAAGAAAACACACTGCTGCCAGATTGCTGGATCTGCCAATGAACCGGACAAAAAAGTCGGCGTTAGTCTGATATTTTACATGGACTTAAAAGGATAAAATGCAACGTCAGATTGCTCTCTGCGCCCCTGAAATAAGCAAGCAAGCAGGCTAGTTTCTGTAAAAACAAAAATACGTTTGATGGAGGAGAATAAAAAGATTTCGAAGAAAGAGAAAATTGGATTTATAAAAATTCCTCGAAGCGGCAAAAATCTCATCTTCGGGGAGTAAAATTTACCGAGGTACCTTTCACTGGACTATCAGTTGACTCAGACCCAATAAGGGCAGTTGCAACCTTACAAACGGTGGTTGATTCATTTATTGCCTGGTGCAATAAATAGAGAATCACCATCAACAACACAAAATAAATCAGTCCATATCACCAAAAACTTCATCTCAAAATTCTACAATCGTTTAATTCAGTTTCACTACGCCATTCATAACATAATCGTAAGTAATCTCATCATTCTCATTTTAATTACTGTGATCACAAATCATGATTACGACAAATAACTCACACCTTGGCAGTTGGGTTGTCGACATTGGTTGACCGCCCTCTCTCTATTCCTCCTTTATTCCTTTATTTTTACTTTATTCACGTTCCTCGGACCATTCCATGGTTCCAAACCTCTTAAAACTGGCAATAATTACCGAATACAAATTTCGGTAGATAGTGCTCATACCCAATATAAAAAAAAAAAAAAAAAAAAAAAAAAAAAAAAAAAAAAAAAAAAAAGCTTTCACTGGAAACCATCAATAAGATTGTAAGTCGTATCTCGTGACTTACACATCATCGCGTATATCTGTGTCTTTGTTTGAAAAGATAAGGCGTCTCAACGGTTAATGGACTGCGTTATTTGCTGTGACATCATGCACAAAATGTTAGGCGATGCACCGCGATAGTGAAATATTTTAGAGAATTGAAGATTTAGACTTCGAGTCACTAATTCCTTTCTTGCTGCTACTTAATGGATGGATACGCTCATCCTATACCTAAATAGTATAGATATTACTTGTAAAGCATGATTGGTTTGAAAGAGAAATGAGTTGTTTATGAGCAAGTTGCACTATCGACAGAATTTACTTTTGATGATTGATTTTCGAGTAAAATTCCGAGATAATTTCACTAAGCGCAATTTCATCGTGATGATCCATTTATTATGAACCGAGATTAAGCCGTTTAAAAATGCTGTTTTTTTCAAAAAGAAATTCTGACAGTTTTCAATAGAACTTTGATACTTTTTAGTAGAATTTTGGCCATTTTGGCTAGATATTATGGCATTTCCGACCAGGTCAATCTAGAATTTTTCTCTTGAATAATTTGGTATTTTGACCAGAGAAATCTAGTGCAAAATGCTAAAATGTCAGACCAGAATGGCCGGAATTCAACTGAAAAAGACGATCATACTCCTGAAAACTGCCAGAATTTCTTAGCGGGAACCAATTATTTGAATTCTACTCAGTATAGTAAGCGCGGCATATTTCGCCAAAAAGTTTTACACCCTCTTTCTTTGTGCCACGCATTCAGTAACGCAGAGCACTTGTTTATGGCATTTTGACAGCACACTACTCTGCATAACTATGGTGGTGCAAGCATAACATTTGGTCCAGAATTTGGACAAAGAAACGTCACAACAACCAATTTTCAAACGGCTGCACCTCGTTTAATACAAAATGCACGGAAGCGATGAAATCACGCTCATTGTGATTTTTTTCTTAATAAGATCGACGATCGAAAATTGAATACTTTGATATTGTGACTGTTCGATTTCAAGGATAAAAAAAGTCATCGTAAAAATTATGATTCAAATCAAACAAATTTGAGCCCGCGCTACGCGCTGTATTAGCTTGGTAACATATTGTGTAACCGAGTTTTTATTCAATAAAATAATTTTGGGCTGAGCAAATATTACATACTACAGAAATAAGTAATAATTATTGCCATGATTTTTTCACTTGTCATTGCAATCATCTCAGCGTTCAATTGTTTAACTACGCCGTCGTCCTCCGAAGGTGATCGCAATTCATTACTTAAAACCGGTGACGACTTCTGACTCTCTCTTTCCGAGTAAAGACTATAAAAAATAAAAAATGTTTACTTTGAACGCCTGCTTTGACCACTTTTTGGGTACCACGGTCCTCCATGTACAGTTTGGTTCTCCAACAAATTTCGCCCGGTGATTCCCCTCCCTCTTAGAAACACTGATGAAATCAAGTAGCAAAGTATTTATACTTTCGCAAAGGGCAAAAAAAAAAAAAAAAAAAAAAAAAAAAAAAAAAAAAGTTGTAGGTATAAAAATAATAATTGTACCTTCATAATATTTAGTCGCATTCCGACTTCACGATTCACTTTAATCGTTTCACAATCTTTTTACCCTCGCAAAACGCTTCAATAATAAGTCAACTTTTGCAGAAAAACTTTGAATTCCGTAAATTAGAACTTCGTTATACACCAGGAGCATCTCTACAATTCGATATTTTTGTAGAGGATGACGTAATTACTTCCGATAAAAAAAAAACAAAAACAAAACAAGCAGGGAAAATTCCAACACGCAGGTGTTGGAAAAGCGTGCCACTAAAGTCTGAACAGTTTTAATGTTTTTGCTAGCAATGATATTTAGACACCATTCGTCAGAAAAGAACCAAGTGACATGGAGCTGATCTCGAGAAAATTGAGTCCAAAGTTGAAGAGCTAGCTTTTAAACAAAAAGATTTGAATTACTAACGTTATGATTTCATTCAGTTACGGTGTTTTATTTTTGCATTTTAACACCGGCAAAGTGGAATTTCCCATGCACGAGAGGTATTTAATTTTTAGCGTTTAAAGTTTTTTTTTTTTTTTTTTTTTTTTTTTTTTAAGCGTAATCACGAAAAAGGAATCTCTAAAAGAAACCAAGAGGCAGTTGGTTCACACTGTTGATTATTAAGTCAGTTCCAAATTATATAAAAGGAACCAAGTTGGAGTTGGTTTTTTACGTGACTCAGATTAAGGTTACACCTAATCGGAAAAAGGAACCAAGTTCTCATTTGATTGCATCATATGGACAATGACATCAACGAAGCTCATCAGCTCCACTTTTACCGAGAATTTCGACGGGAAATATTTCTTATTAGAAAAAGCACTTGTTGCTTCGAAATTCAGTATTGCTAGCTCTAACAACCAATAACTCAGTTTTACAAAAAAATGTCACTTGGTTCTCTTGTGACAAATGCTGTCCAATGGAGCTTGTTTGGTGACAAATGATGAAAAAAAAAATTTAGATCAGATGTATCTATGAGAAAATGTGTCAAAGGAGTTGTTTTTTTTCAAAACTTTGGAGGGGTCTAGCTCAGAAGAGAAACATTTGCAAACTTTGGAGGGGTCTAGCTCAGAAGAGAAACATTTGCAGCACATTTTTATACAGGAAAATAAAATCTTATATGTTGACTCCAAAGATACACTCCATTAGACCCCCAGAATTTTCCATCATCTCCAAAAAAAATGTGTCCAGCAAAAATCCGAACCTGGGTGCGGCGAGTGGGTAGGGGTTAGGACCACTGTAAGTACGATCTAAAGACAAACCCTCCGAATATTCCACCATCTCTAAAAAAAATTGTCCAGCAAAAGTTCGGGTCCTAACCTATGCGCGGCGAGGGGGGAGAAGAGAACCACTACGGTCAATCTTATAGAACAAACCCTTTGAATTTTCCACCATTCCAAGAAAAATTTGTCCAACAAAAGTTCGGGTGCGAACCTGTGTGCGGTGAGGGGGGAGGACCACTTCGAGCAATCATAGAACAAACCATTCGAATTTTCCACCATCTCAAAAAAATTGTCCGGCAAAAGTTCAAGTTCGAACCTGTGTGCGGCGATTGGGTGGGGAGGGTGGCATGACCACTACGGAAAATCTTATAACAATAATCCCTTCAAATTTTCCACAATCTCAAATAACATTTGTCCAGCAAATGTTTGGGTCCGAACCTGTGTGCGGCAATTGGGAGGGGGTGGGGGTTAAGACCGCTACGAACAATCTTAAAACCAACCCTTCGAATTTCCCGCTAGCTCAAAAAAATTTGTCCAGAAAAAGTTCAATTTTGAACCTGTGTGCGGCGAGTGGGGGGGGGGGGGTAGGGCCACTACGGACAATCTTAGAACAGTCCCTTTGAATTTTCCACCATCTCAAAAAAAATTGTCCAGCAAATTTTCAGGTCCGAACCTGTGTGCGGCGATTTTGGGGGGGGCGGGGTGGTAAGACCACTACGGACAATCTTATAACAATAATCCCTTCGAATTTTCCACCATGTTAAAAAATGTGTCCAGCAAAAGTTCGGGTCCGAACCTGTGTGCGGCGAGTGGGGGGGGGGGGGGGGTTAGAACCACTACGGACAATCTTAAAACAAACCCTTCGAATTTCCCACCAACTCAAAAAAAATTGTCCCGCAAAAATTTGGGTCCGAGCCTGGGTGCGACGAAAAAAATCAATACTAGTGGAATATAGGTTGGCACGAATGACTTAGGTTGCTAGACCTGTATAGAATTCCCGTTCAAAGGAATTCGAGTTTGACGCTTAATATTTTAATGAAATTAACAGGAATACCAAAACTTTTACAATTTTAAGAAAATAGACGCCGAGACCTCCTGGATCGCAGCAATAACTTAACAATTAATGAAACCAGTTTTAAGAAAATAGGTTTTTAATTTTTCAAACCTTTCCCGCCAAGGTGTGGCCATAAGCAAGACATGCAACACATATATTAGATATGAAAACGAAAACAAAAAGCGTACCGTATATAAAATATACGGCACGCTTAACAAATTAGAATTTTATCAATGGATAACATCCATACATGTAAAATCACTGTGGTGTCTGTCCGCCTGTGTCCGTACCGAATTTTTTCGACCATACCCAGATGAGCTAGAAACTTGAAATTTGGTGTAGACATTTCTGACAACCGCCCCTTTATGAGATAAAAATCAAAATTTCAAAAAAATTCACGGAGAGCGCCGCTACAGCCCATTTTGTCGAAATTGCAAGGCAAGAAGGGGGTGGAAACGTCCTCCGCAGATACCCTCTTTGCCCTTCACCTTTGGACTCCATCGGTCAGGAGATTTCTTCACGGTTCATTAACGGTTGAAAGGAAGTCTAGATGTTTGTTTTCGGAATAGAATTCTGACGGAGAGATTTGTGAATGTGTGGGAGAAAGAGGGTACAAGAAGGGCAAATTGAAAACCCCTTAATAAGTGTCTTTGCAATCAAGGGATTTTTGAGGAAATTTTGGGCGTTTTGTTGAAAAACAGGTTTTAGCCCCCCCCCCCCTCCCCCGCTGAAATATCTCCAGATCCGCCACTATTTGCAATCAAAGTATCAATATTTGTTTTCATTTCGCCTCAAAGATCCTTAGAGATCGAATAAAAAAAAATAAAAATCCAGAAAGGGGGATGGGGGCTAAAATTTGCTTTAAGCTCTAAAATATGAGAGAGGCTAAAAAGGCCCTAAAAAGGGGGAGGGACCCCCAATTTATTTTCACAGAAAATAAGGTTGTGCTATATTAAAAGAAAGTCCTTGATCAGCTGATTCATAATATTTTTAGGTTCATTGAAATTCGACAATTTTTAAGGTCACAGCGAGCGATTCAAAATGGCCCCTAATTTTTTTTAAAATGACCCTTAACTTGAGAAAGGGCTACTTTTTTAAAAAAAATGCCCTTGACAAAAATGCTTATTTTTAGGCATACAAATCATTTCTGAAATATAAAAAAAAAAAAAACACCCGTCCGATAAGAAAACATCGAGAAACAGCAATATGGCCTTTTTGCGGGGACCAATTAGGCCCTTAGGGGCTATTTTTCGGGGTTGGCAATATTTTCCCTGCATTCTTTGGGGGTCGCTATACTTTGAAAAAGTTTCGTCAGAATTACGATATCTTGCGCCGTTTTCGCTAAAAAGATAGTGGACGGGTGGTCTGAAACACCCTGTAGAAACGCGGTGGTTCCGTCTATGTAGTTGTATGTCGGTGGTAATAGTGTCTGATGAATTCCGGTTTGTTTAAAATGGAAGTGATTTCCTGAGTTAATGAGCGGCTTTTGAAAGTTTTAAATTTGCGCATCGTTATTTTTGCCGAATTTTACGTTTTAATCAATGCATCATATTGCTGTAGCAAAACTACGCAACAGATTCATTACCGATCCTCACGTAGATCATCAGGTGTGCTCCATACAAACCTGATGTTTTATGGGCTCTTCCTTCTGAGACCGTCTTAATTGTTGGATTCAAAAGATTAAAATGACCGGAGTGTGTTGACGTCGCGACGGACCGTCTGTCTGTCTCTCCTGACTTGGCACGCTCGGAAGGTGTTCCATTCAGTCAATAAAGTGTTCAAGCGGCCGTATGGAGATTACATTCTATATGAGTGTAATACTTCACCATGGAATGCGCTTGAGTATACTTTTTCTCCCTGACGCGACGCGACGAGACAATTGAATTCAGACCTCAATCCTCTATGATACGCAACCTCAAACCTTGAATCGGCCGAGCTTACGGAATTCTACCCAAGGACAATGAAAAAACCGTTTTATATTTGTTGCCTTCTCAGGTATAAAAGATCATTATGATGTCATATCGTTGATTGATAACCATAATGTTACCATACAGTGGTATCCTTTTGTTTATTTTTATATTGATATCAATTTGAAATCATTATTATATCATTATAACATTAATAAGATACCAATTTGATATCGTTCTGGTATCAATGTGCGATTCAATGCTCAATGGGGCGGTTGAGAGGGTCTGAATTTCGCTGTGTTGGAGCTCGTTCCAGAAGTGCAGGCCTTAAACTTCGGTGAATATTTTCAATTTCCGTTTCTTCAAGTCAAAACAAAACTTGCCTTTGACTTTAAAATTTCAATTTACAAACATTTCTTAATGAAAAGCCTACGCTCAAATCCACTTTCCACAATTTTCATTTAGGAGCATGAGGTAAAATGTTGACAAATTCCAAAGATTTTTGGTCTAGTTGTGCCTACAATTCTGAAACGACCTCTAAACAAATGAAAGGGCTTGGTGAGTCGGAAACAAGGATGCCTTAACCAGGTTTCATAGTACTGGAGATGCGATTTTGGTCCAAAATACATTTTGGATCGAATATGGTCCAAATGTTCTAGATGAGAATTTCATGTTGTGACGTCAACACACAAGCTTCTTTTTTATTTTTTTTTGTTTTTTTGTTTTTTCTAGTGTTTTTTTGAGAGTACCTCCGTAACCAAGACACTTGGGAGCAAACCAAAGCCATCTTAGTTCTCCGCTCATGTACTATCAATTTCTCCGTAAAAAAACACAAAATGTCAGACCCTTGAAACTTCCCCAATACCAATATGTGAGCATGCTTTCATAAGTGGAAAGAGGAAAGGGGAGTTGAAGGGAAATTTCCCCCGGTTCATCAAGCTCCCCCCTCCTAGAACATTCTGGAATCAAAAAATTTTAAGCCACTCTGCGATGTGATTTGGCGAATTCGTCTAGACTTGACTGTTTCTACGGTAACCAGAAATAAATTGCACATCTTCAACAACAACCCGTAAGTAGCTTTTACAGATATATAACTGGCGGGAAACTTGACTATGGTTATCATATGGCAACGGCCATCCAATTATTGCAATGCTCAAAAAAATATTGTCCACTCATAGACATTCTTAAAGGTCGTTTCGTTTGCCGCTTCCAGCGTTTTCCACACATGCGTAGGGGTGTGTGTCTTCTGCGCAGGTTTCGAGACAAAAATCTACGCAAATAAGGTACATTTAATGTTACTACTGGTTACGTTAACATTTGCGCAGGGGACAAAAGTACACTCCTCAGGATCTCCATAATGTGCACGAAAAGCTGTGAACGGAACGCTCTTCTAAAGCGACCTTTAAGTATAACAATCGGTTTAACGTAAAAGTTTGCGATTAGCCCGGTGCGATGGAAGCAGATTAGAAGGTGAGCAAGATAATTGAAATAACATCAAATAAAGTGAAATTGTAAATATAAGGATAAAATGGACGCAACTTACAGCCAGCGGGGAAGGTGAAGATCTAGCTTGAGTATTCTCATAAGGTACTTCATTGTCACTTTCCAAAATACGCGTGAAAGATTTGAGAACGACCTTTTTTCGATAATGCACGCTAGATGAGAAATATCCTGTTTCAGACGTGACCTCAACATGCTCCGTGCCCTGAACGACACGGGGCTGGGGCCTGCTTCCGGTGGAGAGAGCTCTCCGTAAGTCTGGTTTCTGCCGACTCCGATCAGATTTTCCTGACTGTTTCCGCTGATGGCTCAAGCTCAACTTGTGAAAAAAGTGAAAATGTTTGAAATTCTCCCGCAAAAGTTTCACCAGTTTTTCAGGCGGTTTCGGAGGTGGCGGCTCACGTATCGATATCACCGGAAACGGAAGTCTTCTTTTACCAAAATAGGCACGGTCCTTATCTTTCTCGTCAAAGGAAGACACTCGATCAAGATTTCCGGTCGAAAAAAACTTAAATCTTTGGTTTGCGCAATTCGACGAAACACAGCTCTTGACTAACGGAGCACTGTTTTCGTACGAGTCAGTGACATTCCTTGTCAAAGGACAGACGCATTTGAAGGAGGAACTCTTGACTATTGAAGTATTTTCACTGGGAGCGTCAGTCACCACAGAAAAGCCGGCAGCACAAGGAGGATTTGAACCCTCTTTGTTGTCTAGCTTACATTTTGTATTACAAGTGCCAAAAACATGCTCTCCTCCTCCAGTCCAACCGGAGATAGTTTTGTGCGTCTTTGAGATCTGATCAGTATAATCTTTGAGTTCATCAACGCAGGAACAAAAGTGGTTCGCTATTCTAATGAATCCGCACGACTCGTCTTCTCTTGAAAAAATTCCTTCACAAAACTTACACGAGTTATCATCACATTTTACCCACCGCAACGATCCAAATTTCGAATTATCGGTGCTGAATTCCGAGTTTAATCCACCACCGATGACTGGAACGTGGCTGAGAACAGTGGAATTGACAGTTTCAGTTTCGTCACAGCCCAAAGTTTCGATCGAAATGCAAGACGGCTTTGCGACTTCGTCATCTGTGTACGCAAAGGAACCTGGCCAAAGTGACGGATCATCGAATACATTTATCACCTCTTGCAATTCCACGACGACTCCAATGTCTCCTTCTTCGACCGCAACCTCATCGGTGATCGCTGGCGAGGGGGTTTTATTGTCATCAGTCACATCGAGGATTCGAATAAAACTCGAGTATCGCCGCTTTTCTGGTGACTCTTTCCGATGACTGTCCACCGATTGACGCTCATGATGAGTGCTGAGCGTGAGTTGATGAGCCTGTTCGCATCTTTCCCCGTCCTTCCTCTCGCAATGCTTGTTTTTTTGTAGAGGGAAAGCGAATCCGGTGAGGAACGCCGTCACGAAGTTCCGCCTTTTGCCGGTCTCGCCCGCTCTTGGCGGGATAGGTTGAAGTGATCCCTCCCGAGGTGTCATCTCGAAAATAGTAGAGACGGGTGCGCTCGTTGGCTCCTCTTTGCTGCATCCCTGCAGTTCGTAGATTGCACAAACGGTTGCATATTTACCTTTGACTTTGGAGGCGGTCATTCCAATTTGTCTAGTTTCAGTCCATCTGATGCTTTGAAGATCAGCGACGTCTTATCCGAGGCGAAACTACGTCCTGACTTCATTGATAGATGACGCCATTTTCACAATGAAATGTTGAAAACACTGCGATTAGTACTGACTAATGTTTCTTTTAACATTTTTTTAATCGATGCAAGAAACAATCTCGCCGTCAAACCATTCTGTCAACAACTCGTAGCTTCCTATTGCACACGAAAAACGACAAGAATCTGACGAAATTCAAGTGCACATCAGGAATTCTACTACCTAAACAATTGAATGGAGCCATCTGTCGTTTTTTTGCAGTTATTATAGTGCACAAATGTTTAATAATAATGGTGCTTGCGAAAACTGGAGGTAATGAGTATAATTTGCATTGTCATTAGACAGGGATACACGGCGCATTCGTCACATATTGGTGCTCCAAACAGAGAGTCAGAGACACAAAATAGCTTGAAGCTAGTCGTGAAATAGGTGCAGACGGATTCTTCAAAAGTCAAATGACCAGTCCATTTTCCGCTTCCGGTTCAGAAAAAGTTCAAACTAATCAATCCGTGGCAAGAAAAGTGGAGACGACATTTCAGAGTGTGGCGATTAACTTCAACTGCAAATTTACTCGACTTTCCCAAGATGAAAAACGAAGATTCATTTAAGCACTGGAAAGAGGCGTCGACCCGGCATTTGAAAGAGTCTGCACTGATCTCGAGAATAATTAATAAGTCCATACAACAACGAACGTTATTTCAGTCACAGACACGGTAAAAATTATATCCCAGGCATTTGATGCAAAGTTCATTCGGTTCAGAACCAAATAGAAAATTTGAGTAAATTATTGATAACTTATATTTCACTTTTATACGTGCACCAGTTAAAGAAAAAAATGTAATTTAAAAAAATATGATAAAATATTAAACGAAACTGGGGTTATAAAATCACTCATCATCAATGTAGAATATATTTAGAGGATTTAAAAACAAACAACAAAAAAACAAACAAAAAAAAAAAACAAAATCACGTTGATTTAAAGAGCTGCTACATGGTCATTATGTTAGAAAAGAATGTATGAATCGTTGGATTGAGACGGGATTTGATTGAATACTCCCGGTATTATATTTGTAGATAGATACCACAAAAATAAGATTTTTAATTGAAAAGTGGATGTCGCATAATCATCTAAAAGATCGATCTTCATTGGTTTAACCCTTTTGCTCTCTAGTCCCTTTTAAAATACGTTATTTTAACACAGATTAGTATAAAATTTCAGAAAAAATGACACGTATATGAAAAATGAAAGAAAAAAGTCATTAGATTCACTAGTGATGCAGGTCTAACATTTTCGAAATTAATCTTCCTTAACTCGCCACTGAAGGGGTTTAAGGGATGGCTACTGATGCGTAAGGTATAATTGAAAGAAGAAGGCGTGATCCAAATGGCTAAGAAAAAAAGGGATGGATTTCATACATCGATTCCCGCACAATTCATTCGGTCAGTAGAAACCAGAGAGGGGGAAACAAACCGCGAGAAACCCGCGAGAAACCCGCGAGAAACACTGAAAACCTCCGCACCAATCACAATAAGTATTCCTGGAAAAGAAGAAACGCCGTTTCCGCGCACGTATGGAAAGATCGTGCAGTGATCACACTCTATGGAACATTTATGAACGCGCTTCTATTCACTCGCGGAGGGGGCGGGGGGGGAGGTGAGGGTGAAGATGAACACCGCGATTTACAATCGGACGTCTCGACAGGACAGGTGGGTTAAAAATCGCGGACAGTGCAGCGCGGCAGCGGTGGTATTTGTGGTAAGGCAGCTTCTGCACCGTGATATGAACTGATTGTGTTGTGAGTAGCTGCTTGTTGAGTGTATGCGGTGCGGCGTCTATGGCAATGGTGTTGGTCGGTGTTGATTGGTGTTAGTGTTAGTGTAGCGTGGCGCGGTGGAATCGCACAAGACGCGGGACTGTTATGCATGGATCAGATCACGAGGAGTGTGTGGAGTATTGGAAGTGTGGAATTGGCAGTGTTGTCATTATGGGCTGTTTGAGTGACGAGCGGGAAATTTAAAATCACAGGAGTCTGATTGGCTTATCTTTTTTACTACCCGATTAAGAAGACAAGTCAACGTTCGCTCGCTCGCTCGCTCAAATTAAGTGGGTAGTTAAATGTTCCTACACAGCACTGCTGATTTTGCATACACACTTTATTGAAGGCGCTTGAGGAAGCATTAGTATAAAATGTTAACAATGGGGGCACGCTATTGCTGTAAGCGATTTAAGGGTCGATTCAGATGTATAAACCTACAAAAATAACGATGGTAGCACTAAAGACTAACCAAAGTCACTCCGAAACTCAATAAATGCATTTAAATGCGCGAGCGTGAAGGCGGCGTATGGCAGTAACGATGGGAGGCTCTCATCTAAGTCTCATCTAAGTTTCTAAGTGATGGCGGCGTATGGCACTTTCTCTATGCTGACAAGGAAGAATCACAGAGTATCAATAGACACCAGAGCAGAGTAGTGATCCACACCCGATTAATGATACCGTGACACCTATGGTGAAAAAGGTGTCAAAATAAAGTCGTGTCTTATTTGGTCACTTCTTGAAGGAGTGACAGTATTAGTAGATGGGAATCTCCCATTAATATTTCCATACGCCGCCATCATACTCGCGCATTTAAATGCCTTTATTAAGTTTCGGAGTGAACTTCATGAGTTTTTAGTGCTATCATCGCTATTTTTGCAGGTTTTTGTATCTGAATCGACCCTTAAATCGCTTACAGCAAATGTGTGCAACAGCCCCATTTGAGGTCGCAACTATTCTGAATAAAAAACTGCTGCGAGGCAGATCGAGTCACAGAGAAACGAATATGCCAGTGGCGGCTCGTGAAATGTGGCAACAATATTTTCCCTCCATTTGACTTGATGTAAAACAATCGAATGCTGGTGAAGCGCTGCTGCACTGTCGAATCGATTGTTTTACATGGAATTATATGGAGGAAAAAAATTGCTGCCAAATCGCACGAGCCGCCACTGGAATATACTCGGGCATGGTATAGAAAGGAGGTTTAGATTCTAGAATTGGGCAATAGAAGTGTAGAGGTTGTTTCAGGAGAGTTTGCGATTACAGCTCAGAATCTACACATGCGTGGAGGGGCGTATTTTTGTCTTCTGCGCAGGTTGTCTTGACCGAAATCCTCGCAAGTAATGGTACATTTAGTTTTTCTACTGGCTGCGTTGATGGTAAATTGAGTAAACTACGGAAATACGCACCCCTCCATGCAAGACGCACGTGTGCAAAAAGCTGTAAACGCGCAAAATCTTCTAAAATAGACTGAAGTTGATCACACGATTACTCTGAAATCGGTTATCGTCAAACCTATAGGTGGTAATGGGTCAGTTGCAAACTTTTGCAATAACGATTAAGATTGTAAAATGTAATGTAAAACCGCCTGAAAAGTCCATTGGTGGCATCAGAAAGTCATCAAATGCAATAATAAACTCACAAGAGGCGTTTAATGAAATCCAAGATGACGGATAAATATCGAGCAAGGATGTTAAACATAGGATGGCCAACTTTGACAACCGGGGGTAGAGGCTATGTGTTTGTTTACGTTGTGATTGATTGTGATCGATATCGTGAGGTTGGCTATCCTTGGATTTTCCTGGTGCATGCCTACAAGTTGCTCGATATTTCTCCGCCATCTTGGATTTCATTAAACGCCTCTTGTGAGTTTATTATTGCATTTTATGACTTTCTGATGCCAACAATGGACTTTTCCGGCGATTTTAAATTAGATTAAACACTTCTGATCGTTGTAGCAAAAGTTTGCAACAGACCCATTAAATGTAGTTTTCACAGAATTAAAATACAATGACTCATCGACTCCTCATGCCTACAGATTTGCCGATATGTAGGTAAATTAAAATCGATAGAAAGTTTCACAATGTCGACATCACAGATCGAAAGAACGTAATTTTTTATATCGGAATCGACTAAAAACTTAATTTTTCAAATTTCCAACTAACGTTCGATGGACGACGATTTTCCTGTAAGTAATATGAAGGGTGACCTGTAAAAAAACAGCCCTGATTACCGTAAAATCACCCTTCGAAAAAACGACACTTACGATTACTCGGTAATCCTGCTATCGATTACGACCCCAATTTTCCCAACTTTGTTTGATGTTTTTTTAAATGTGAAACTGACATCTGAATTGGTCACTTTTGAATTTCCCGCTTCTTACTAAAATTGAGTGTCTAGCGTCCTATCGAGATTCAGTTTTGTTTGCAAGTTCTTTGTTAATGTTGTTTAGGGGCCGCCTGCGCCGCGCCGGTCCGTATAATATGGTCATTCTCAGTCGCATGGCGTGCGATCTGGCAACGTTAAATTTTGTCAACCAAATTCATGCAAAAGATCGAAGTCTTTCTGAGCAGAGAAAAAAAAATCTGTTAAAAGAACTGAACTGAAGTCAATTTAAGTAGATCTTAAGTTGAGTCTCTGAATTATACAACCTATAGTGAAATTTTTGCTGCTTCAAAATTTGAGAAAGACAGAAGAATCATAAAAACCACAACAAATTTGATCAGGGATACATTAGCCATCAAGTAGTGCGCTGAAGTTCCACAATAATTTAATATAAACAAAAAAAAACCCTGCCTTCCGGAAAAAATTGAATACCTACATTAAATTTTCTTTCAAAATGATTTCTTAAATTATTCGGGGAATGGTCCTCTACACTGAAAAAACAAAGCTTGAGTATAGCCGAAGCAGCTTTTTATAATAGCTTAGCAGAGCAAAAGTTTTAGCTCTACCGGAGGAAGTTGCAGTTTTACCGAAGCTCTAGTTTGGTAGGGATAAAGCAAAAAGAAAGCCGTCACTCTACCGAAGTTGTGCTTCGGTACAGATGTAACATTGTAACCTCTCCGGTTGAGCTCGAACTTCTGCTCTGCGAGGCTATACCTAAACTTTGCTTTTTCAGTGTATTTGAAGTACCCCGTAATAAAGTTGGCAAAAGCTAAAATTCCTCCCTCCCTTTTTCCACTCTCATTTCTTCTCTTCCTCCCTTTTCAACACCCCCCCCCCCCCTCAAAAATGTCATTGCTCCATTAATTTCGGAAGTTGGAGAAGCAAAGTATCACGTTTCGAGTCGCAAATTTTCAATATAAGCTTCAGTTTACAGTTTGATTCAGGCTCTAGTTCTCATTTTTTGGCAATGTAGCCGAAAAATTTGCAGTGGCGGCTCGTGCAATGTGGAAACAATGTAATTCCTCCATTTAAACCTATGTAAAACAATCAATCTTCAGGAGGTGCAACGGCACCCCCAAAATATCGATACTTTTGCATAGGTTTAAATTGCTAATAAGCACAGTTGCCAAATTGCACGAGCCACCATTGAAAATAATTGTAATCGTGAGAAAACATCCAGTAAAAATTGTGTTTCAGAATGGATCCGCGGTTACTCAAAATACAACGAAACACATCTTCCGAATGAATAGAAGTGATCTTCAAATCCTCGTGACCCGATTTCTGGTTTATTTTGAAAACGCAATGGGTCTGTTGCAAACTTTTGCTACAACGATTAAGAGAACCTAATCTACTGAAAAATCGTCTGAAAAGTCCATTGGTGGCATCAGAAAGTCATAAAATGCAATAATAAACTTACAAGAGGCGTTTAATGAAATCCAAAATGGCGGATAAATATCGAGCAATTTGTATGCATGCACCACGAACATCCAAGGATAGCCAACCTCACAATATCGATCACAACCAATCACAACGTAAACAAACACATAACCTCTACCTCCAGTGAGATTGTCAAAGTTGGCCATCCTTAGATGTTAGTGGTGCATGCATACAAATTGCGCGATATTTCTCCGCCATCTTGGATTTAATTAAACGTTTCTTGGGAGTTTATTGTTGCATTTATAACTTTCTGATGCCACCAATGAACTTTTTAGGCGATTTTACATTAGATTAAACACTCTTAATCGTTGTAGCAAAAGTTTGCAACAGACCCATTATGACATTGCTAAAGTCGTAAAGTTTTGGTAAGAAGAGCGGAATAGAAGAAACAAATTCAAAGTCTAAAAGTGTTTCAGCAAAACGCTGTTTCGCTGAAAAGTCACTGAATGGCAACCACGGGTATTATGGAAGAGGTGGAAGGAGAAGTCATGAATGAGAGGCTTAACCGCTTAGAAAAAAAAAAAAAAAAAAAAAAAAGTATAAAAAGAAAAAAAAAAGTTGCTCAACCGAGGTTTCCGAGTATGGCCAAGCGGTGGTGGCCGAGAGGCGAGACAAGGCAGCGAGGCAGCAGGGACTCTAATGGACCGGTCGACCGAGATCAGTGCCAATGAGAAACCGGTGTGTGTTGATCTCTTGAGCACCCGCTGCCACCGTTGTCAGAGTGTGCGATTAAATCGTTTCACCCCGCATTTAAATCGATGCAAAATCTAATGAATTGTCCTCCAAAGCTGCCAACTATGCCCGCTGCCTCGCGCGCACCGTCCACCCTCCGCACAGTGGATCAGCAGCACCGCAACCAACGTTAACCCTTTCGGTCAGCACTCTCCACGGCCCATACATGTTTAACATGGAGTCTTATACACGGAAAAAAAACTACGGTGAAAATAACCATACGGATACCTGATTTTGGCACCTGCTAGATGTTATGGTAATGTTAACCAGAAGTATACTATGTTTTGACTAGGTACTGGGTGATATCACCTGATTGCATGTCGAATTTACTCAAATTATCGGTAAATGTACCATACTTCTGGTCAAGTTTACCATAACATCTAGCAGGTGCCAAAATCAGTTATCCGTATGCTTATTTTCACTAATCTTTTTTTTCCGTGTAAGGACTTTTGAAAAAAAAATTGACATGAACATGGAATCATATGAGAAACTGCCACTAAATTCATCAGCATCGGTCTTGGATCGGTAACGCTTCTTTTTTATAATTCATGACTGACAGGGTTAAAATTGATTTTGATCTGTGAGCTTGGTTAAGTTTATGACGAGCACAGTGCTGCTATTTCGTTTACATTCAGTAAAATCCTTCAATCCATCGGTGATTTCACCGGTTCAGTTGAGCAAAACAATCGCTTAAAAAATACTCAAATCGATAATCTTTGCTTCAACCGGTTGAATCTTAAGCGGTGGATCGTAGCAGTTGCGAGACCCGGATCGCTTCTATTTCTCTCGTGTCTCCTACGAATATACAAGTTGAAGAAGAACAGCAGGAGTGGGTTTTATCCCTTCGTCTGTTCTTGTCTAACATAGTATGTCAATGGAAAAAAGAGAGAGATAAAGAGTTCTGCGTTACGCATGCGCATAGTACAATGGCCCTATCAACAAAATCTACTTTTGATGCTTGCATGATTCTTGAGTGAAATGCCGAGAAAATTAAAATGAGCGCAAAATCATAAAGAGCCGTTCAGTGAGAAGGAAAAGCACAAGAAAGCGCCTCCTTGGACCTTCTCGTCAACGGGTGTTTTCAAGGGGAAGGGGGGGGGGAGAGTAAGGCCCTCATCTCTCCATATAGTCCTTGAAAAACGAAAAAATAGCAGAGAGAAAAAGCCAGTTAACTGCCTAAAAGAATAAAATGATGGGTGAAACCCGAACTTTTGCTCCTCACCTCCGGTTGGTTTTGCATCCTTCGAGGACTATTTTCTGAACACGCCCTTGTCCGTAACAGCCTTAATTCAGTAACCGGCCATAAGTGATACGCGTTGTATTCCAAGGGCGTCTGTGGGCGGGGAGGGGGGGGGGGAGCTAAAATCTGGGGTTGAATCTAAGGAGGTGATTTACTGGTTTTTTGCAAGAAGAAGCAAGAAGGCAAAATACACTTATTTCAACATTATATTATTATAATATTTATTTGAAACATAAAATACCAATACCAAACACGTACTCGTTGCGTACACCAGAGCATTTTCATGCAATTTGGCAACGATGTGTTTCCTCCATTTAATTCTAAGTAAAACAATCGATTTACCCATCCCCAATACTCGACGATAGCTCAGTGCTTCACCAATAATCGATTGTTGTCTATAGATTCAAATGGAGGAAAAAAATGTTGCCAAACTAGCCGCCATTGGCACAGGTAAGTTTTTAAGCTCTTGACCAAAATTGATGAGGGAGGAGATAATTTTCAAGCCCCCGAATTTCATTCTCAAAAGTACGGCGCGGCGAGGCGCTTTCATAAGTAGGAACTCGAGTATACTTACAATTAAATACACGGTGGGATATTGTGCCCTTGTGGGCACCTGCCTACCTGCCATCAAACACCCGGGTTTTAGCTAGTTTGCGCAGATACAGTAAGAGTGTCTAAAGATGGCATGCCCATAGTGCGTATTGATTCTCAAATGGAGTCAGATAGACCCCCAACAATTTTGAGTGAAAAATAATTAAAATCAAACTTGCTCGACAAAAATGACAAAACACAATATGAAAACCCTCATCTGTATATTCGCTTGAGGGAAAACTCAAAAAATCCAAGGGGCACATAAAATGGGGGGGAGAAGACAGCCCGTTCGGGAGGAAGAGAGTTGGGGGCTTGACGCATGTGGTTATTATCCGGTGGCTTTAACACTTTGACCCACTGTGTTCATGAGTGTAAGCGCGCGTGAATAAGAGGTAATGTAATAAACGCATAGACCAAGCAGCACGGCGTTAAAGCACCGAAACTCCTTTTTCACACATACACACACTTAAACACTGCAAATCGAACACCTACGCTACGTCCTGCATCATGATGGACATAATGTTTATGTGACATCATTGAGACGACCCCCCCCCCCCCCCCCAAAACCCTCCAACCTTCCAACAAGAGTTAAAAAATTACTCGTCGCGACAAATCGTTGCTCAACGGTCGCGTCGCGACAGATATATTTATGATTCTTTGACCATAATTAAAGTAATTGATCAATTATTTAACTAGATATTAATCAATTAATTAGTTACAGTGGATATGTGTATAGTAATTTCAACCCACTTTGGTATTTTACTGTGATATCTAGACGACTGAAATTGGTAAGATACTCGTGGAGAAGGGGGGGGGGTACTAGTTGATTTAATAATTCTAATGTGCCAGTTCGACTGAAAAATGATAAAACTTTCCACTAAGAAAACTTTCCACTTGTTTTTGGAAAATGTCTTTATCCTAAAACTTATACGAGGTCTGTCCCAAAAGTTCCAGGACTTTTGTTGTATCTCGTAAATTAATCGTCAGAATGGCACGTTCTTGGGCTTATCTGATAGCTGATAAGCTGCCAAATCTCTCTGTTTTCGCCGATTTTGACTATTTCAATCAGTGCTCATTGTATGATCGAGTGATTGAGATCGTCTCAGGTGCGGTCTGCGATTTGTGCTAGAAACGCGATGAGTGTCCTTCCGCATCCTCCTTACTCCCCGGACCTCGCTCCAGCGGACTTTTTCTTATTCCCTACGATAAAATTAAGATTAAAAGGTCGGAGATTCGAAACAATTGCAGACATTAAAGAAAATTCTCTAGCGAAACTCCGCAAAATCAAAGCGAAAGAGTTCCAACACTGTTTCGAGCAATGGAAACACCGATGGAACAGGTGCGTTGTGAAACAAGGAGAATATTTCGAAGGAGATAAATAATTTTTTTGGTAAGCTTGTGAAATAACTTGTAAATCATTATTTTTGCCCATTAAATATGATATGTCATATTTGTTCATGAGCAATTGTCGTTTCCCCGCTTATTTGATAAAAAAAAAAAAAAAAAAAAAAAAAAAAAAAAAAAAATCCAAAACCACAAATAAAAAATAGCAAACCACTTTTGACTTTGTCCTCTTTGAGGTCATGTAAAATCTATGCCGTTCAAAAAGACATCATTCTGCGAAAACAGGGTGATTTGGCAGCTTATCAGCTATCATAGATAAGCCCAAGAACGCGTCATTCTGAAGATTAGTTTACGAGATACAACAAAAGTCTTGGAACTTTGGGGACAGACCTCGTATTCTCAGGCTAAGCTCAATGGGTCCTTCAAACTTTGAATGACATTACTTTCATCGCATAGATAGCATAAAACATTCTTTTTGAATCAGAACAATTATTTCGATTCGATATTAAGTGTCTATCAGAGGCGAGACGTTACAGTCGTACAATAAGACAACGTTGCATTTTGACCGCTTAAACCCGTGATGTAAAGAACGAAATGCACTAAAGTGAAGTGAATACCCTTAAAGTAGATCTTTAGCATGATTTTAAGTAGACGTATTGCAACGCTGTCACATTGCATGCTCCGCCTCTAAAAGTTTCTAGTGTATCCTCTTAAATTTGATCTTTTAATTTCTTAGTCATCGTTCCATTTGAACCAGTTGCACTTTATCGACCCAAAAGCTCCGCTGGTCACGTCTGAATCAGGCTGATAAAATCGTGCATCTGGCAACGTTGTATTACACCCATTGAAAATCGTGCGAATTATTAAATTCGAGGATTCCATCGTAAACTTTGAGCAGCAAATACTTCGATATTTCTCACGCGTTTAAATGGATAAAATGCTGCGATGCCAGATTTAATGCAACCGCTGCACAGGGGGCAAAAATGACTAATTTGGCGGCCAATAATCATTAAGTTAAAATTGCCTAAATATATCGCTTAAAATGATTCCAGGACTGAATATTACTCATTTCAACCACTTAATTCTAACTCTTGATTCCAGCTGAATACTAAACTAAAATAGTCTGAATCAGTTCAGCTTCAACGTACTATCGACGAATTAAAGACTGTCGCGAGATTTTCACACATTATCAGTTATGGGTGTGAGTGTGGGACTGATCTGCAACGGCTTTCCCGCCCAACCCCCACTGGCCCCTCACCTGCAAGGTATGAGGAGTATGAAGAGTGGCCGAACCAGAACATTGAAGGCAACACTTAGCTTGTGGAAATCTCGCGACAATCTTTAATTCGTCGATAGTAGATAACAATTATTTAGGCGATTTTATTTCGCTGATTCTTGGGCGCCAAATTACAAGTTCCTACCTAACGTGCGCTGGTTGAGAAGATACAGGGCAACAAGAGCGCATGATCGACAGTTGTCACTCCTTTTTTAGGTTATGTTGCTCAAGTTTTGGTTGGGGAGGTGGAAGAGGAGTGGGTGGTGGAGGAGGAGGATGAGGAGGATGAGGAGAAGGAGGGAATACTACATAAATGCAAGTGACGCGAAAATATAATTGACAAGGCTGAGAAGTAAATTCAAGTGGGGTGATGGGAAGCTGAGCGAAAATATGCAAAAAATGTCACACTCGGAGAAGAGATAACCTTAAAACGTGCAGCAGTCCAGTCCGTGGAGGATTATGCGTCAATTTGCCAATTCCCTGGTGACTTGGCGCACTCGTGGTTTGAAGCCTTCGATGATTAATTCATTTAAAAAATAACGTGTAACGCATGTGCGATTTTTGCGCGGCGATTATGCATTTACAGCCTTTTAAATTATACCGTTTATACGTCTACCCACACTGTACAAGAATGGTGCTATGGATACAGTCTATCGTTCTGCATAGTCTTGATTTGTCCTTTCTTCATTTTCATCGACGTTTCAATCACAATGGTTGAACAAGACTCTAAAATTTGATAATTTTAATAAGAACGAGGAAAAAATAATTATTGATAAGATTGAAGGGTCTTATAAACTAGGAATATTCCTTACATTGCTCAGACCGAATTTTAAAAACTCTTTTAAACTAGGATTACACATTGCTCTCAGATTGAATTTTCTAAATGCTTTAAATGTTAATCATTAATTTTAATAGTTTGTTGGTTTTTTGTTTTGTTTTGAGTTTTGTTTTTTTGTTTTTTTGCCTCGTTAGCAATATTTTTGGCTAGATTAGCAAAGAATGAAAATCTCTACGAGGATACTTCTTTTTGCAGGTTATCGTATACTTCCTACAGCTATTGGCACCTGTGACGGCGCGGCAGTGGCGAAGCATGCACTCTATAGGAACGTTGAATTTTGTCTATATATTTAAACTTCCGAATTAGATGAAATTCAGAACCGGTCGTGTTCGCCACAGTCCAATAATTCGATCTTTTTAATGCGTTTGAAACGACAAAATTCACTACTGCCTAATTGCACGCTTCGCCACTGCGTGATAATCGAAAAGTACCGCGATTAGAATTGATTCGACAGCGGTATAGCATGCAATTTGGCAACGCTTCGATATGCCTGTTTAAACCTATGAAAAAGATCGAAACAATGGGTGTGCGGTCCAAGGTAAATGAAAACAGGTGGATGCATTAAAATGTAGTGAATGAAGGGCATAATAGGGACACGGACACCAGAAAACGCAGAACTATAGCTCAAGTACGCAGAAATAGGCATACTGAACCAAAAATGCTCCCCCCCCCGGGCCACCACTCCCTTAGAGAAAGAACTCCTTCAAAATCGGACGACGCAAAACAGATCGCGTTCGCAGGAATTTATCCGACGGAACACTCTCTCTTTTCTCTGTAGAAATAACTCCTTCAAAATCGGACGACGCAAAACCAGATCGCACGCGCAGGAATAGTTATCTCATGGAGCAACCCGTTTTTACCTCTATCCATGAAAAAAACTCCTTCAAAATTAGACGACGCGAAACCGCAGTTAACTCGCAAGAAACGAACAAACAAACAAACATTTAATTAAAACCACAAACGTGGTAAAACCACAAAACAACAAAAATTCAAATGATTAAGCAACGCACAGAGTAACAAACAAACGAACGGACAAAAAGACGGACAGACATACAGTCATCATAATCAATTATTTCGGCGTGCGGGAGTTGGTTTTACGTAGTTTGATTTTGAAATAGTTATCGCTGGTCAGGGGAAAAAAAAGAGCGTTCTATGAGATAATACCTTCGCTGTAGAAAGCTACCAGATAGAAGTCATTGTCAAGCCGTCTGTGAGTAAAAATAATGAGGAAATACGTTTTCTCATAAAATTATGTGACGGAGTCAAAGATTACAGCTTCAATAATATTTTCTGTCTCTTTTACCAGAATATAACTTCTCGCAAGAGAGGTTTATATGAAAGCGGTCTCCGTAAGTCCTGTTATCATTGCCAATGACTTGTTCTCTCAGTTTGAAAAAATTTTAACCCTTTACTGCATGATATTTTTTTTTTTTTTTAATGAAATAATTTTTTTTCAGTACAATTTTGATCCTTGAGACAGGGAAAAATAGTGAAAAAATTCTTTCCATTATATTTCAATGGTAAAGAGCCTGAACATCAATTGTTCCAAATATGGCCTTACCCACATTTAGGTATCCATGCAACTGAAAATAAAGTTTCCAGGCTAAAAAAAAATAAAAAAAAAAAAAAAAAATAAAAAATAAAGTAGTAAAAAATAAGTTAGTAAGTTTCAATAGTTGTTTTTTTTGTATATGGTCCTGCGTTACTCCCAAACATAACAATGAAAATCGGAAAATCTCGATCAGATTTTCAGTAAACTATTTTCAACCACTCTGCACGTTCCCTATCCTGTGCTGCGCGCTCTAGGACAAAATCGACAATTCTTACTCGTTTAGTATCTGTTCCACATGTGACCCACCATGCAGCGACAGTACAACTCAAGTCCCCTACTTTTAGATAAGGCTTCAAAGTAATTGTTCCAGATCTGGGCTCATCTGCAGTTAAGGGTTAAAGTAAAGTTGCTGTATTTTGAATTTGAATTTTTCTGAGGTCGAAAATACGAGGCAAACCAATTACCTCATTGTGATGTCAAATAGATGCCTCAAGTAAACCCTACGCAAATGAAGCTCAGAAATCGTCGCATCAATAACGAAACCTCAAAAGAGTGGATCGAAAAGAAAAATACTCAATTCAAATCAATGATTTAAAACCTCACAAAGCATGTAACAACAACTGTATATATTATGATGTTATTCACATATTTGGCAGCACTGGCGCAATGCAATGTTGCCAAATATCAGGGGCAAATTCATAGGTTCTCCCATGAGAAATCTGGTTTATCTATCGTCGCAAATTGGCGGCACCGTGTCTGATTGGTTTGCGTGCTGCTCGATGGCTCTATATCCACCTGTCACTTAGGCGAGAATATTAGCAAATACGTGCATATAATTAGTTCATGTTGGCGCTGTATAACACGTGTTCGTCGAATCAGTTCTTTGTATCCACAAAGAACCTCATAAAATTAAAGGAATGAGCGCCAGTACGACCTCGCAAGCCGCAACGGTAATCTTGAAAATTCGCACGAAGGATCGGCTAATTGTCATTTTTCAGAGAAAACGTTAAATACAGGCTGAGCTATACAGTATGTGCCAGGAGTCTTTACCGAGCTCAAACAGGGGGGAAAAACAATTTCATTTTGACGAATAAAATGCTTGCTCGTTACGTTTCAGTAGGTAGAATCGTCCGTTGATTTATACGAGAAATAAATTTTACGGACCATAAGCTAACGATCAAACGCGTTGTTTATCGAATATGTTTTTCGATTTGGGCGCGGTCATAACTTTTGGGACACACTGTTTATAAGAAGGCTTGCCGATCTGGTGGAGGTACATACTATAGTTATAGTATGACAGTGGCACTTCAATTTCAGATTATTAAAGTGAGTCGTTTCAAAAACTATACCAATAAAAATCCACTTCAATGCTTTTAAAATTTCAGCTGTCATTTTTATGTTTCGAAGAAAATCGAATTGATTGACTCCTGATTGATTTTGTGAAATTTTATTGGTCATCATTTTGAGTGAGAAACAAACGTTTGAATTCCATGGACCTCAGTGTACTTGGTTACCTTAAAAAAATGTGAAGATGACATATGACATTTTGGTCCGTGCAGTCACAATTGCGAACAGCCTTGCGGAACATTCCTGGGACGATTTATTTTAGTCGGAATTTTCAGTGATCAGTAGCAACAAACCGAGAGGGAGAGGGTGCATGCTGTGAAGCTCTCCCCCCTCCCCCCCCCTTTCGTAAGATTTCCTGATTATCCAAAAATTGGTAATATCTGATGGAATATTGCTTTTTAATCATCCAGTTGGACGAACTTAATTAATTTAAATACTTAAAGTTAAAAAAAAAACAAAAAACAAAAAACAAACAAACAAACAAAAAACAAACAAAAAACAAACAAAACAAAAACAAACAAACAAAAACAAAACAAAACAAAACTAATCATCTATGTAGAAAAGCAGTTCGATGTCTTTTCAGGCCCCTCCTTGGTGCCATATGTTGGTCAAATAACGTGGGTTCATAGGGTTAAACGACATGGAAGAATAAATCTTCTGAATCATGAAAGGGATGAGTTGAAGGAACTATACTACATAGGATAAAACTTCTCACCTTCTTTCTAGAGCTTCGCCGGGAAAATAAATGGCATTTAAGCTGTTTCAGCTTTTCACCCGACTTGTGACTCAAAAATTTGAATCGAAACTTGAACCCATGACGTCGAAGCCAAGACCGACCTATCCAACAATCGAACCATTTGATCTTCATGGACCGGAACAGGTAAAAGAAACGGTGTTTCGATATCGGTATCTTCACCGCTATCGAAAAATAAACGATAACAGAGGATTGGACTCATAAGAGCCATGCGGTAATAGAAAACAAACAGGATCGTCCAATCAGAGCCTCCGAATCGTCACTGAGACATGCGGACTGACCAATCACAACTGCGGAAAACCAACGCGACCGAAAGCAAGGCCAGACGACGAGGCACTGGATAAATAATTAAAACGTTACGGGAGAGCTCGTAGACGTGCGAGGTATTTCCTCTTGTCTTTGATACATGCTGTCTCACACATTTGTCTACTCACAATCAGAGTAACATGAGTTTCGGAGGACCGATTGTATGGTTGCAGTACAGATGGAGCTTGTTCAAAGCATGAGACCAAGGAAAAAGTAAATAATGGATAGATTGACCGACGTTTGATAGTCTTATGCTTTATTGTTATGCTCTGCGCCCGTTTGTTGACCTGATGTGTTTTTCGTTGCTCAATTGTTTGAGTCGTTGTCGTCGAGTGATAATAATAATAATGCATCGTTCCTTGTAATTGCAATGGTTTTCCAAAATCCGGTTAACACTGGCTAAATTTTTTTCGATCTAGCTAAGGGGTTTTGGCAAATCCTCAGCATTTTTCAGTCGCCCAAGAAAAATCCGTTGAATATATTCGTTGTCAAATATTCACTGAAAAACGAAGATACCCGGACTTTACGAACAGATATGGAGCACCGGAGAAATCCGGGTGTCACATCCGGATCCGGTGTTCCATATTCGCCCATACTACCCCCCCCCCCCCCCCCCTCCCCCCAGGGTATAGTACTTCAAGAGTTTAGACAAGTGAAATTGAGGGCGCAGCCATTGGATGCGATTTTCCTTATTTCTTTACACGCTGAGGGGCGTTAGTCTAAGGTAAAGATTACAGTCCCATTGAGTAGGTATTTAATCGTGTAATCTTTTACTGCCTTTCTCGATCGACACATATTAACGCTTTAAAAGAATATTTTGGGCAGCATGGACATTCTTGAGAAGCATCATGAGTAAAACTATCAGCTTCATCAACTGTTCCCTCTTTTATCCGAAAAATGCCGAGAGACCTTTGATGAGAATGTAAACTAATATGTGACCCCCCCCCCTTCGGTCAATCTACCTTATCTTTCACGAAACTGAACTATAGATATTAGTAGTATTGATAGTGTTGGTATTGGTACTATTAGTGGTAATGGTAGTTTGGTATTGGTTTTGCATGGAGAGGGAAGTTACGAACCATTGACGCCAAAACTTCCAGATTATCTTAAAAAGTGCGGGAGCAATGATCATTTAAAGCTTATTGTTGAAAAAATGTAATTTCAAAAAAAAATCGGTTCAAAGTTTCTGGAAAAGATTGGAATACAATAAAAACACTGAAACACCCATTAACCTCGTATGGGCCAAGCCCGAGTTTACTCGTCTTTCTCCTCTAGTCTATTTTCTAATCGCTCCAGTATCGTGATTCAGAATAAACGCGATTCTGGATGTAGACTCTTACACGATAAGGTTTCGTTCGGGCGCCTTCAAGTCACCTTATAGGCAATTCCAACTCCCCCAAGTGCGAAAAGTTAATTATCCTCCCTATACAACGGAATAGTGGCGTTCTTTTGATCAAACCTGGTCTGTAAAGGGTTAAGTTGCCACCTACGCATATCGCATTAGGTGGCGCGGGCGTCCGTAGAGCCTAAAATTAGTTGGCCAACCACAGGCTGTCGACCTTCTTGTCTCAACTCTCTACAGGGATTCTACCTGAAATAGCCATTTGTATTTTATCAAGAAGGTAGAATAAAGTGCAAGGTTAGTTTGCTGCAAAGAAACGGACCATCAATTATGATGTAAAATGCTGCAAAACGACCTTAAAAAGTCTAAAATTTATTCCCCGCAGAGAAAATTTAGCTCTTATTCTATCAATAAGTTTAGATGCACTACCAGTGTAAACATGCACTAAGTTTTTTTCGCACCCCCAAAATAAAACATAAACTAGTATAAATTCCGACATATCTTTCTCGGGATCGCCACTCGTGGACAAGGTCAATCCATTTTTTCCAAGCATCTCTCAAAACAGATACCTCGTGTTACTTGAGCAGTGTGAGAGAGATAGTGACAAAGACGGGTTCCGTGAGAGTGAGAGAGACTGGTGTGAATTTCTTTTGATAAAAGTCTGAATCAGAGTTTCCAAACGCAGACAGAACTGTCTATACGTTTGGACAAAAACGCTCCCCATATGCTGGCAATGGTGTAGACAGTTTTCAGCGGCTTGGACCCGGCAATTTTGTCTGAGGTCATCTCTGAAACCATCTACATTAAGATGAAAATGTCCAAGGTTTGCTCCAACAGTTGCCCCAGAAATGTTTCCTTCTCTCAATCTCCTCATTTGGACGCATGTATTAGAAAAGGAAAGATTAAGGCGGTCACGTGACTACTTTATTTGCCTCCTCCATACTATCCTTTCCTAACACATGCGTTCAAATGGGCTGAGTGAAAGAAATAAGTTTTCTGGATCCATTTCTGCGGGCCAATCATTTACTTCATCGTTAAAGCGTTCGTTAAGATTGTCTATGAGTGATTCTATTGGTCAGAAATTGTAAAAATTGGATGTTGCTATGGTAACCATCGTTAAAGTATCCGTTCTATAAAGGTTATTCATGAGTAACCTCTAAATAGCCGGTACTTCAACGATGGTTACCATAGCAACATCCAATGTTCACAATTTCCGACCAATAGAATCACTCATAGACAATCTTAACGATCGCTTTAACGATCGGTGAAGTAATTGGTCGGCCCACTGGTTCGCTTAAGGTGCGGTATAATCGCAATTTTACCACAAAATCCAGCTACAAAAAATAAATTTGAGATGCACGACTGAATAACTGAGATGAAATTGAAGAGAAGATGCAAATGAACATGGATAAATAATTAATTATAGAAAGAAAATTTACCTGATAATATTCTTTGTCCGTTTCTTCTAAATCATCTGCATTTCTTGCGTCCGGGTCTCGGTTCTGTCAACAAAAATTAAGTTGTATATAGTAAAATGCACAACAGAATCTCTATCTCTTTTATTTTCCTTTTGAATGTATATAAAATCAAAAATTTCAAGAACTTACAGTACAAATAATATAGAGTTCTGGTATTAGTACCACCCCTTACCTCGGATCACGTACATCACTGTACTTCTTGGGTAATCCTTTTCTTTTAGTGATACAATGTTTTATAATACTCATTGTCAGATGAAGGAGAAACTTAAAATATTATATCGACACGTCTGTAACGTGGTGTATTTGACGAGAAAAAGATTCAATAAAAAAAAAAAAAAAAATCATAAACAAATCCACGTCTGCTTTTGTCGAAATTTCAAGACTCGGGGGGGATGGACGCGCATACTCTAAAGCCCCCTCTTTGACCCTCACCTTTGCCGTGCGGCGCACACCGCACAGTGGATCGGAAAATTGAATTTCCCGGCCATAATTTTACAAATAAACACTCAAGATTATGAACACTATACAGCAAAATAACTTAGAAATCGTTCAATTTAGAGCTTGGAATAAGTCAAATAACATGATGATTGTAAGAAAATATCAACATTATAATGTTTTAAATGTTTTAAAAGAAAAGAAGAAAAATAACAACAACAACCTGTCATGCCCGGAAAAATCCTTGTGTCGACCCTGTGTACGGTGCGCGGTGGATCGACTTATTTCAAAAGCAGGGCTGCCGTTTTGCATTTACTAATACACACTTTCCCGTTTAACTCAAAACAAAATGTAAGGATCCTACGCCAATATTGGCAACACTGGACAAAAGAGAGTTTGAATCGTCAATTCGCTCAGAGGAATATTTTACTTCGTTTAGGGACCTATCGCATCATAGTGTTTTGTAAATAAACTGCAACGCCTGCAATTCAAAGGCCAGCAAAAACGTTTACTTACAGCTTGCAGCGTAAGTTATTTGAATTTAGATAAAGTCTCGTTTCTAAGCGAGAAGTTCATCATGACAAAGGAAGATTTCTTCTTTTCTCGGAAGCAATATGTCTGGTTGCGTTAGTTGCGGATTATTTCCCGCAATTTTTTTTTTCTTTTTTTTACAAAATGCTTATAAAACTCGACTATATTCTTGTATTAGTTTTGAATGTAAGAAGACGCCGCTGTTGAACTCTCGTAAAACCAAACTATTTTGCACTTTTGAAGCACCGCGGAAGAGTTTCCGTTCTTGTCTCAACAGTCAACAACTCAACAGTATGATTATATGCTGTTGTATATTGATCGTTCCAGAGCAGACACTGATTCCCAGAATAGAATGTTTGGAATAAATCACGAAGGAATCTCCTATAATATCCGAATAGCTACGCTATTTTTGCTCTCAAATGGCAAAACTACGCATCCGGTGCTATGGGGGTTTCCTGTCTACTTTGTCACTCTCTTATATAGAAACAAACACACAGGAAAGTCTCAAATAAGATAGGAATCTTCAATAGTATACCTGCGTAGCTACACCATTCCGCCTTGAACTTTAGAGTCATTTTGTGAGTCTGCGAGTAAATCTTTTGATTCTTCAGTAGACTCACCTTCATTTTTGCTGGTTTTGACGTAAGAATTAACCATTCAATTTAAGTTTAAGTTGGCAAGAGACCCATTGTCATGAGTTTTGAACAATTAAAGATGCTTAAAATTGGTTTTGCTTTATACTTATAGGAAGTATTCTGCACATTCTACTTCGTTCATTTTAGCAACCTTGTCTCCGAATTTTATGTCTTACGAAAATCGGTGTGGTGGTGAGATGACTGTTTTGTGTGTTTTATTTATTTATTTATTTATTTATTTATTTATTTATTTATTTATTTATTTATTTATTTATTTATTTATCTATCTGTCTATCTATTTATTTATCTATTTATTTATCTATTTATTTATTTATTTATTTATTTATTTATTTATTTATTTATTTATTTATTTATTTATTTATTTATTTATTTATTTATTTATTTATTTATTTATTTATTTATTTATCCATTTATCTATTTATTTTTTTCACTTGGTTTGGCATCCTAGGAGCACAATTCTGAGCACTGAATGCTGTTCGATGAGGCTTGTATGTCATGAAAAAATGATCGACTGAGGATTGGTCAGCGCACCTGTGTAGTTTGCACTGTGCAGCACGTAAAATAAACATGCCTCCAAGTTCAAAATCCTCTCCGAATTGATAACATTGCATCGTGGAGGACAGACACGCCGAGTGGACAGTCTCACAGTCGGCTAAGTTTTGTTATTTTCACACACCAAAATACTTCCTCCATTGTGAATCACTAAACTCTTGGTTTCAAACAAAAGTTTGTACATACATAATGATTTTTTCTACTTTGTAGTACTTGTTTTTGCCTACACCGTCAATTGAAGGCGCTTAACGAAGATGATGGATACTTAACAATTATACATTTTATGTTCACGATCAATAACTTCTCGTTTTGGTATTTTTTGTTTAGAGCACTTTCTGGGGGTGTATTTTCAAGAACTTTTGAATCGTATTTTAGGACGTTCTTACAGCTATTTTCGAAACTTTTTTGGGCTTTTTGAGAGACTTTAGGGAATAGTATACAGGAAGAATTTTACAGGAAAGCAAAAGTTTTACAGGATCGCGGAATCCCAGATCACGGAAAAGTAGGAAAAGTGAAGAAAGCTACAGACCCTCCTCCCCCGAAAATTTTAAATGAAAAATTTTGGATCAATTTTTGGCGTCGGTTCTTGGAAAATCGGTTGCTGACTTTCAATCGCAAGTATCTGACTGATAAATTGACCGAACTTTCATTTGAGCTCGTCATTTTGATCTTTAACATAAGCTGCGTGACATTACTATGTATTTTTGAAAACTATAAGTGATTTTCATTATTCTGAAACAGTTTTAAGCCAAGACTCCATTCGCCACAGTATTAAATTGGTTTATGCCCCCTCGCTATTTCACCTCACCCATTACTTTTTTGGGTTCCATTACCGGCTTCAATTCTCGGCGCTACTGCCCAGTCTTTCTATAAACTAATATCAATATCTTTGGATTGCATTTTGCTGCAATGGCTCATTTTACACGGAAAAAAAAGATTAGTGAATATAACCATACGGATTACGGATACCTGATTTTGGCACCTGCTAGATGTTGTGGTAAACTTGACCAGAAGTATGGTACATTTATCGATACTTCGAGTAAATTCGACGTGCAATCAGGTAACATCGCACCTAGTACCTAGTCAAAACATAGTATACTTCTGGTTAACATTACCATAACATCTATAGCATGTGCCAAAATCAGGTATCCGTATGGTTATTTTCACAGTAGTTTTTTTTTTCCGTGTACGATCCAATTTTCTTTCTTCCACTCATAGGCGTAGCGAGAGAGTCAAAAGTGGGGGGGGGGCTTTTGAAAAGTATGATGACCTTAAAAAAAAGTGGGGAGGAGACTCAGCTGCATCCCGCCCCATACACGCTACGCCTATGCTTCCCCTCTTCATTCGATAAAGTTCGAATATTTATCGAATTTAGTTCCACTGTGAGACCCAATCAGCGATGCCATGCGCAGCGCCCGCACTCAGCGCGACGCTGGACAGTGCACACTGGATCGAAAGATAGAGTTTCCCGATCATGAAAAGTTGTTGTGTTTTTGTGCTTAAAATAGGTTTGATACATGTTGCTATTTTCTTGCATAAAAACCATGTAATTTGACTCATTTTAAGCTTTAAAAGGAATAAATTTTACACGTTTTCAAGTTATCTTGCAGTATTATTGTTCATGAACTTAATTTTCATTCGTAAAATTATATCCATGGGCGCACCCGAGGGAGGGGGGGGGCAAGGCGGCCAAGCCCCCCTCCCCCCCCCCCCATAGGAAGAAAAAAAAGGAGGAAAGGAAAGGATAAAAGGAGAGACAAACGGAAAAAAGGATGAAAAGAGAAAGAGAGAAGAAGAAAAGAGGAGAGAGAAAAAGAAAAGATAGAAAGGAAATGAGTTCAAAAACAGTATCAATGTCATGAAACATCGTTTTCCTTGGAGGAACACATCTTTCCCGACGGCAATGTCATTAATTGTTAATTTCGCTCGATCTTCTTCTGAAATCTAGATTTCCTGAAGATTCCGTCTTTCTATCAGCATGATGAAGATATTTCCATAATGACATCATGATGAAGATATTTCCGTAATAACATCATGATGAAGATAGTTCCGTAATATCAGCATAGTCTCAGAAAATCTAATTTTTCTCGAGAGTTAATTCAATATAGTTTTTGAATAGACGTATAGCCTAATTTTGCCTCTAAGAGAGAAGAGCTAAATTTTCAAAATTTTCCGGGGGAGGACCCTCAGACCCCCACATATGAAATGTCAACTTGCCCCCCCCCCCCCCAAATACTGAAATCCTGGGTGCGCCCATAATTATGTCCGAGAAATTCTATATTTCGATCCACTGCGCGTCACAGCGTTATGCCTGACTCAGCGTTTTACTCTTTTTTCGCGCATCTAAAGCTGGTTTCGTCGTGCTCAAAAATTAGCGTCTTTGTTTCCTCGTTGTAAATTCAATATTCCAGGCGTCAGGTTTTATAAAACCGAAAAACACGTGCTTGAAATCGTATGAACCACGATGATATCCAAACGTCAATGTTTCATCGACAGAAATTGATCAATGGGCAAGGCTAATGTTTACTTTGTTTTCAGTTTTACTCTTTGAAAGACTTATAAAAGCCACCCGTGCAGCTTTCCAGCGAGAAAAGAAAATTGCACCAACATCATTAGCAAAATAAAATGGGGTCTAAGGCACCACATGGTCCACACGCCAGTACATGCGTAATTCTTTTAGATGTCATTAACAGCGGGATAGTTCGCTAAATTCTAAAATATATGCCGAGAAAATATGCTAAAACTATAAATGATGAATGCAGTCGTAAAGGTACTCCAGTGCCGGCCTTAGTATACATCCGGGGCCCGTGGGCGAAATTTAGGAGGCGCCCCTATTTATGATTGCTCGGGGGGTGTAGGGTGGGGGGACTCCCCCCACAAGCGGGGGGTCTGGGGGTCCTCCCCCGGAAATTTTTTGAAAATTAGGTGCTTTCTAGCTTGAATTTTAGACCATTTTTAATGGTTTTTAAGCCTTGAGAGTTGGTCCATTTCGGGACTCTCGGTAAAACGAAAAAAGAAATTTTAGTAGGTATTCACAAATAGTAACCTGAGGCCTATTCAAACCTTCCAGAATATGGTCCTAAGGAAAATTGTTGGGGCACCCTGGTATGTCAGAAATTCTGACATACACAGGGATCTAGGCGTCGATGACGTCAGAACCCACATTAAAAAAATAGCTGAGAGGTACGAAGCTCGGCTACACTCTCACCCGAACATAGAAGCTATTCGCCTTCTGGACAATAGCAATGTCCTGAGAAGGCTCAAACGGCGCAAGCCTTTTGAGCTGGCCTCGGATTATTATCATAAAATCTGAGGGACGGGGTCGACCTTTTTCTCCTTTTTTCCCTCCTCCGCTCAGAATTGTCTTTACCTTCACTTCACTTTCCTCCATCTTTTCATCCCTTCATTCCATATCATCATCGTCATCATTATCGTCATCATCATTTTTATCTCTCGTTCGTTTTTTTTTTTCAGGAACATAAAACTAAGGAAAATTTTACTATATCCATAAATATTTACAAAAAATCATACTGTAATTATTTTATACTATTTATCATAAGAAAAAAAACAATTATTGTACTCATGTTGTATAGTCGTGTTAATAAACTTGTAAAAAAAAAAAAAAAGTAGGTATTCATTCACCTTACCCTCAGTATTATCAGCACTTCAACAGGAAATATGCAGACTGGAATGTGAGAATACTCAATATTTTTCGAAATGACATTGTGACATTCATTAAGATATGTTGAAGGATGAACCTAAGGCATTCCCGTTCTTTTTTGCAGTCATACAAGATTAAGCTTAGGCTTCCATTAGTCTTCCAAAGATATGTGAGGGGTGCCTGCTCTCTTTATATATTTTAAGACATAGTGTTAAGATAGAGCGGGCGCTTGCGTTCAGTAGGCGCTCCTTAAGTCCTCAGTCCTACGCCCTAAGATTTAGAGCACCGAAGCCTCTAGATCCCAAGGGTGCCTACTGGCGCCTGCCTTCGGCAGGCGCCCGTGGGCAAGGCCCCCCCCCCCCCCCCCCCAAAGGCCGGCACTGGTACTTAGTTATAATTAAGTTAAAAGGGGAAATCAATGCAGTTTTATCCGCCAACTGTAGAGTTGTCTACGAAGGTACAGACTTCAGCCCCTTTACGCTAGATCACGTCGCACTAGAAGAAAAAATACCGAATTTAACTATCTACATAAATATATGTATAGACAAGAGACCAAAAAATGGTTCGTTTCACCGTTTAGGTAAATTAATTAAAGTATACATCCGTGGCTGAAAGAAACGGTTGGTCTCTTGGTTTAAATTAGTCAATTTGTGTCCATGCGGCTTTGTTAGTTTGTCTATTTTGAATGGTAAAACTAAAAGTTTAGCTTTGTCCATAATTTTAAGCAGTGGCGGATCCAGACAATTTTTTTGAGGGGGGGGGGGAGCAAGCTTGTGAAATTTGAAGAGTCGAAAGAAGTAATTTCGGGTTACTTTCCGATAAAAAAAAGGGCAACATTTAAGGGTTCTGGGGCCGCCACTGCTTTTAAGTATGTAAATAGTTAAATTCAGCCCATTTTTTCAGTGTCATTTATCTTTTTCGAGCTACAGAAGCATCAAGCTGCTCTTGATTTAGTCTCCAGTGATCTTAACGAGGCAATTTTTTTAATTATGTTTTCCTAAATCGACGATTGAGAATTAAGTTTTTCACAGGGGTATAATATTTGAATTGAAAGCATGTCTTTACGATTTTGATCCGAAAATGCATCAAGGGCGGATCCAGCAATATGGCAACCATGTCTTCTTCCCATTTGAACGTATGAGGAAGAATCGATTCTCGAGGGGGCCATGGCCCCTTGACTAATCGATTATTTCTCACGCATTCAAATGGGAGGAATACACAGTTGCCAGATCGCTGGATCCGCCCGTACAGTGCATAGATACTCTAGAAAAAGAGGAGAAAAGTTTCTGAATTTTGACATTATTTACACAACAAAAGTCGGGGGCATCGAACCATGCATTGAATGAGCAAGGAATCAGAATTGATCAAATAAAGATGCGTCGTTCAGTCAACCGAATCATGATTTATTCCGAACATGAAAAGTTTGTTGATTTTCGCTTAAAAAACACTTTAGCGTTGCGAGAACATGTAATCCTGCTCGATTTAAGCGCTGGAGTTAAGAATCAAACGATAGTTTCATATTTATCTTGCTATTTACTATCCATGATTTTGATCCCCTCCCCCCGGCCCTTAAATCCGTGATTAGCGAATAATGTTATATGGTTCGAATCACTGTGTGACGATCTGAATATTATTTTAATGATCTTTTTTCCCTTTCTTCGCTCTATTTACGAATTTATTCTTCCAATCTTTTTTTTTTTCTTTCTTTTTGTCATCCGGTTCAAACTGGATTATCCGTTCGCACAAAATTTGCGACAAACACTGCAGTGGAACAATATTTACGGCGTGCGTTGTTTGTAAATACGCTCTGCAAGAAATTATTTTCGCAATCTTTACTAGCGTTATGGAATCATTGACTCTGCGGTCAAGTTTCAAAGAACTAAGCATGAGCTCATGTGTGTGTCGCACTGCGGAAGGATGTGGGTCATGATTCCTCGATTTATACTGTAAGTTACCAAGCGATTGATCGATGACCAACGGCCAGTGGCGTATAGCGTACAATTTGACAACGTTGACTTTTCTCCATTTAAAATAAATTGATCTACTGGGTTTCAAGCGTACGTGTACATCCTCGAATACACCTATAACCACAGGATACTAAAATGAGAAAAGAAACTCTTATAAGAGCTAGGGCTGCCGTTTTGCGTATAATTAATTGCATTTTCAAATTCACCGATGATTCCACCGGTTGAGAAAAGATTACACAATTCAATTCAATGTATGACTGAAAAGCACGAAAATACTCTGATCTGTAATCTTTTCTCAATCGGTGAAAACTTGGTTAATTAATTAAAATGTCCGCAAGTTGTTTTAGGTCATCGACGACTCCGCCGATTGAGAAAAGATTACTGATGCAAGCATTTTCGTGCATTCAGTCATACACTAAACTGAACTGCGTAATCTTTTCTCGATCGGTGAAATCATCGGTGAATTGAAAAATGCGATTAAATATTCTTACGGAAAACGGCAGCTCTGATAAGAGTCATAGGAAAGAAAATTTGGAATTTATCAGCACAAACTGGCAACCGTAATTGCCGACTTCTCAAGATGGTGGAGTGCTTTTTGAGGTTATATATACCTTAAATTAAAAGATGGAACCGATAATTTTGGAATTGGTTTCTGTTCAAGAGTGGCTTATCTGATCATAGAAATATAAACAAATATTTCTTTGGGAATGATTTGTACGATAAAGAAACTGACACATGAGACACAAGTAAAGTAAAGTAAGTAAAGATTTTTAATATGAGTATCCAGGTGAGACAATTGTCTCACCTGGATACTCATATTAAAAATCTATTTCTGTGTTTAGAAGTCTACTCTAAAATACTTGTACTTTCGTTTAAAACCAGTTCCGATAGATTAGTTGACATTTTTGATTTAAGGGTAACAAATAAGAGGCGAAAAGCATCCCCGCGCCTCACTTTGAGATCGGACTTATAACATAGAGTAGGCCCGTCTATATAATAGTTAAAGCTCGTGGATTTAAATGGACAAAATATGAAGTTGCCAAAGTGCACAAGTCACTGCGCTTGACACGCGTGCATTGGCAGATCCAGCAATCGCTAGCAACAGCGTCTTCTTCCCACTTGATTGCATGAGAAACAATCGATTAGTCAGGCGAGACTATAGGCTCAATAATAGATTGTTTATCATACATTCAAATGCGAAGAATTCGCAGTTGCCAGATTACTGGATCCGCCTATTCACGCGTGTGATGGTAAATGAATCGTCCTACAACTTGCCGCATGCAATTCGACGCTCGAAATTTGAATCGAGGAAGAAAACAGACAAAATTATCGAACTAACGAAAGTTTTATCTTCAGCACACTTCATTTTATTTTAGTAGCCCTGAAAGATAGTCTTCAAATAGAATTATTCATGGATTCATTTATTTAGATAACATTTGTGCCTAAACCGTTTATTTCCATTATTCCTTTATAAGTATTTGACATGGAAAGTTCCTGTACAGCTGTAGAATACATGTGCTATGACTAGCATAATTCCTCGCGGATATTCTTCAAAGACGCTCAAAACTTAGCCGGAGGCACGTAAAATGTAAGATTTATCCGCCAATGGAGCTCTTGCTAGGTTTTTATACTGCGTAGGGAAATGGGCTATCAATAAAATTCTGATGTAAAATACCTATACTTCGAAAAAAAAAAATATGAGAACATTTAAAAAGTCTAAAATTTACTCTTCTTAGAGAGCAGATTCATCTCAAAAGTCAGATAGGCCATACGGGTGTATACTTATGATTTACAGACAAAATACAATTGTCGTCCCTCTATAGTATGAGAAATCCAATGAAGTGGACAGCTTCATGGGTGGTGGCATAAAGACCGTAAACATATAAAACAAACATGTGAAACATGAAGCCCATGAACCCATGTGACCCATGAAGCTGTCCACTTCATTGGATTTCTTATGATTTACGTGCGTTTTGGGGAACCCCCCCCCCCCCCGGGAACAAAAGAACATAACCAACAAATCTAAACAAAACTATTGTTGCATTAGATTTTCAAACAGAAAAATTTGAAGGTTGATTCATTACAGATTTTGTAGCGCAGAGCGCGGTATTCGGTGGTTTGGGCGACAAAAAAGTTCTACGTCACGTAGGATCCGAGAAAGGCGGGTCTTAATTAAATGAGCTGTTTTATTGTTTGGGTGCGCGTATCGTACGTAGAGCATACATACACGGAGGGTGGTCTAGCTGAACTTATCACTGATTTTTCTCTGCGAGGAGTGAGTTTTAGACTTTTTAAATAGTGTCAATGTTATTTTCGCAGCATTTTACATCAGAATAGGGAGCCCTTTAGCCTGTAGTAAATCCACAGAATAATGCAATCAGAACGGAAACTCCCATAAGAGCCAATGGAAGCAAGTTTGGAATTTAACGGCACCAATAGGAAACGCTGTGGTCCTATATCCCAACATGGCGGACGTGTGTGATTTGAGTTGAAACTCATTTATTTCTGTAAATTCTGGAAAGAAATCATAAGTTTTGAGCCTCACTTTTATTCTAATGGCATTTCCGAATGAAAATTCCGCAAATCATGTCCTATCTTTTTTTTTCGCGCGCGAATCCAGATGTAAACATCCTATATCCCAACAAGGCGGATGCGACATGAATTTGCTTCAAAATCCGACAGAGTTTCCGTTCTGATTGTATTATTCTGTGGTAAATCCTTGCAAGACCCCCACTCTCAGAGTAATGATTAGCGAAAGTAAGGACGAGGAACTTTTCCAGCTTACGACGCAAAGTGAAAAAAAAGATCGAGAAAGGATTGAACTTTCAGTACTTACAATTAGATTTATATATTGTGTCCCATAAGTCCTTGCCAGAGACAAATCGAATAGAAACCAGTGGCGAAGCGTACGCTATTTGGCAACATGGCATTTTGTCCATTTGAACCCATAGAAAAGGTCGAATCCGCTGGTCATCGGCGATTCCTTGATAATTCGATAATTTTCATGGGTTTTAATGAGCCAAATGCAATGGTGCCGGATTGCACGCTTCGCCACTGATAGAAACATTATTACGACGATAAACAACATGATGACTGCTTATCATTAGCGTACGCAGGAATATGTCTCTCTTTCTCTTTTCCCGTTTGAATGTATGTGCTGGGAAAGGAAAGAAATAGGGGCTGAAGACACGTTTTAGCCCCTGTTCTTGTCCTTTTCTAACACAGGTGCTCTAATGGGGCAAGAGAGAGAAAGGCAAATTCCTGCGTACGCTACTGCTGCTTATATTATAGTTGTGAGTCGGCAGAATCGCCGATTGATTTATATTTCATTGCTTTCACTCTTGAAAGTGTCACCCTTTTTTGTTGTTGAAAATTTCACATTTTTAATTATTAATCATTTATTTATCTATTCGTTTCTATGTTTATTTTTCTTTGAAAATTCCAACTGCTTCGAATTCGGCACTAACGAAATAGTTTTTCAAACAGGTATAACAAATATTGCATGAGCATAGTTTGGGTACTGAATTAAGTACATCATCTGTCCACGAAACTTGCAGACGTATAAATATCTGCTCTGCCGGTTTTGCGTCTTATTTTAAGTGAAAAGTGTTTTTTTAAAATACATGCAGGATGAAAAAGAGACACAGACAGGAATGTATTGGACCGATTAAAATTGAAGACCGACCTGGTGATTTCCTCCAAATCCGAACAATGTCTATCCTCAATTTCAATTTCCTTAAAAGGCACCGATTCCATTTCAATCAATTTAACTTTTCTCTACGTATTCCAGTCTTTATAACAGTTTCATATCCCAATACTCCACAGTTCCCTATTCTCTGAATTCTCCTTAAATCTTCCTCGAATTTTTCCTCAATCTCTTTTCATCCTCTATGTATTTCAAACGGCTCTTATCAAGTTGTGCAAGTTAGTTTCGAGGAAAAGCCCAGGAACGCGTTAAAATTCAGCCTTTGGATCACATAGGGTCAACCATTAATTTTAGATCAGGGCCGCAGCTTGGATTCAAAAAGTGGGGGGGGGGACTTGAAATGAATAACTTTTCCTTTTTACTTGTCGATCCGAAGTACCTATAATGTTATTTTAATTTTTTTTCACGAAATGCAGCTAAATAATTATAACGACGTAAACGACTCTTTCTCAACTCGTAAGAGTGTAAAAAAACATGCAACGTAGTCATTTTGAGACCATAATAATTTTCATGGGGCTTACAATTATAGCTTGCACACATGCACTGAAAAAAATCAATTGTTAAAGCAACAATTCAAAATTTGCTGATTTAACAAAATTGAAAGCTGCTAAATCAACCAGGGTTTTCTGCAGTTAAGTTAACAATTTATTCGTTGAATTTACAAAAATAGTTATTAAATCAACCACATAATGGTGTTTTTTTTAACAAATTAGACATTGTCAATTTAGCAAGTTTAAATAGTTGAAAAATTACAGAACTTAACCCTATTAGTTGATCTAACAATTCAGCTTGTTATATCAGCAAAATAAATTGATGATTTTACTTACTAATTTGTTATTCCAGCATAAAAATTGTTATTTTTACTATTTGATTTGCTGGTTGGGCAAAGTTAGTTGTTAAGCTAACAAAATGAATCGCTGATTTAGTATTTGAGTTGTTAATGTAACAAAATTATAGGTTAATTTAGCAAATCATTTTGTTCTGTACTTTTTTAACTATTTATTTTTTTCAGTGCAAAGTCAAGAAGAAAAACCTCGCCCAAAAAAGTGGGGGGGAGGGGGCTTAAGCCCCAAGCCCTTATGCAGCTACTCCACTGTTTTAGATATTTTCAACTTGCTGATTTTTGCTCATGAACCCGGCCAATTCTGCCTAGTTTGCGTGCGTCGTCATCGGTGAAAACAGTTAGAGGATTGAAACATCCTTCTGCATTACTCTATTCGTCTTCAGACAAAAGAATCACGCATCGGAGACGGATTCGGAGGGAGAAAATTGGAAACTCTAATGAAGATGCAAAGAAAACAAGTAGCAAAGTTGCAGGTGTAAGTGACTTACCAAAGCAGGGAATTGTTGACGGAGCTCAGCGCACCACTGCGAATAGGAAGAACCGCACGTGGATATCTTGTTCATAAATTCTCTGAGCTCGCGGGTAAGGAGAGTAAAATGTTCCAGCTCCACTTGAGACATTTGAAGCCATTCCTACGCAAACAGAATTCGCAAGTCAAAAAACAAGACGGGAAGTCATCAAAGGACTAAAAAACATTTGAACGAAAAACAATAATTTACCCCGCAGCGGCCAAACACACCATTTTTGTACAAAATTGGATCCAAACAATACACAAAGCGTTTGGTTTCATTACCACCAATATTCATTGCGACCAGTGTTGTCATTTTTCGAATTGCTATCCGATTTTTCCCATTAAGAAGCTCATTGGCTCAAACCGTCAATTTGCGCTTTTGAATTCGCGGATGGAGAAAACCCTTTAAGCGCTTCGCACACGATTAAAGCAGAGGTTTGATCAAACTGGCATCAATGAGCAGGTGAGCCAACTGTTGCGCGTTGAGTCGTTGCTCTTTTTGGCAAACAACTACAGAGTTATTTGCTGATGGATGGTGTGTGTCATCTGTTCACCAATTCCCGTACCTAAACCTTGTTTTTGAGGTGTATGGGAGCATTCTAGAACTTTTCGGACCTATAACCCGGTGCAGTGACGGATCCAGAAAATTTTTCTGGGGGGGGGGGGCGCCTGTGAAATTTTGAAATTTAAAGCGTTGGTGGAAGCAATTTTGGGCTATTTTCTATAGAAAAAAGGCAACATTTGAGGCATCTGGGGAGGGGGGGGCACGTGTCCCCCATGGATCCGCCACTGACCCGGTGAAATGCATCAGAATTTCCCCATAATGACTACGATAGAGCTTGACGAAGGTCTACGATCCTCCAATGAATTCTCAAACGATCATGAGCGTAGCGTGTTCATGCTAACAAATGTCTGTTTACTTTATAAAAACCTCCAAAACACACGTATGAACACACGAAACTAGGTTGCAATAACCTCTTTGAGGTTAGTTTTCATCGGCTTTATCGGAAGTCTTAGCCGGGGTACACCGTCAAAGAATTCTGATGAATTTCATCGGAATCAAAAACGTTCCGATAAATAAAGAGGCGTCGTTCAGTCAACCAATCATGATTTATTCCGAACATGAAAAGTTTGTTGATTTTCGTTTTAAAAAACACTTTAGCGTTGAGAGAACATGTAATCCTGCTCGATTCAAGCGCTGGAGTTAAGAATCAAACGATAGTTTCTTATTTATCTTGCTATTTACTATCCATGATTTTGATCCCCCCCCCTAAAATTCGTGATGTGTGAATAATGTTATATGGTTCGAATCACTGTGTGACGATCTGAATATTATTTTAACGATCCTTTTTTCCTTTCTTCGCTCTATTTACGAATTTATTCTTCCAATCTTTTTTTTTTTTTTCTTTTTGTCATCCGGTTCAAACTGGATTATCCGTTCGCACAAAATTTGCGACAAACACTGCAGTGGAACAATATTTACGGCGTGCGTTGTTTGTAAATACGCTCTGCAAGAAATTATTTTCGCAATCTTTACTAGCGTTATGGAATCATTGACTCTGCGGTCAAGTTTCAAAGAACTAAGCATGAGCTCATGTGTGTGTCGCACTGCGGAAGGATGTGGGTCATGATTCCTCGATTTACACTGTAAGTTACCAAGCGATTGATCGATGACCAATGGCCAGTGGCGTATAGCGTAAATTTGACAACGTTTAGCGTTAATTTGACTCTTCTCCATTTAAAATAAATTGATCTACTGGGTTTCGAGCGTTCGCGTATACACCCTCGAATACATCTATAACCACAGAATACTAAACTGAGAAAAGAAACTCTTATGAGAGCCAGGGCTGCCGTTTTGCGTATAATTAATCGCATTTTCCAATACACCGATGATTCCAGAAAAAATTACACAATTTAATTCAATGTATGCCTGAAATGCAAGAAAATACTCTGATCTGTAATCTTTTCTCAATCGGTGGAAACATGGTTAATTAATTAAAATGTCCGCAAGTTTTTTAAAGTCATCGACGACTCCACCGGTTGAGAAAAGATTACTGATGCAAGCATTTTCGTGCATTCAGTCATACACTAAACTGAACTGTGTAATCTTTTCTCAATCGGTGAAATCATCGGTGAATTGAAAAATGCGATTAAATATACTTACGGAAAACGACAGCTCTGATAAGAGCCATAAGAAAGGAAATTTGGAATTTATCAGCACAAACTGGCAACCGTGATTGCCGACTTCTCAAGATGGTGGAGTGCTTTTTGAGGTTATATACCATAAATTAAAAGATGGAACCGATAATTTTGGAATTGGTTTCTGTTCAAGAGTGGCTTATCTGATCATAGAAATATAAACAAATATTTCTTTGGGAATGATTTGTACGATAAAGAAACTGACACACGAGACACAAGTAAAGTAAAGTAAGTAAAGATTAGTAAAGTAAAGATTTTTAATATGAGTATCCAGGTGAGACAATTGTCTCACCTGGATACTCATATTAAAAATCTATTTCTGTGTTTAGAAGTCTACTCTAAAATACTTGTACTTTCGTTTAAAACCAGTTCCGATAGATTAGTTGACATTTTTGATTTAAGGTTAACAAATAAGAGGCGAAAAGCATCCCCGCGCCTCACTTTGAGATCGGACTTATAACATAGAGTAGGCCCGCTATAGTCTATATAATAGTTAAAGCTCGTGGGTTTAAATGGACAAAATATGAAGTTGCCAAAGTGCACAAGTCACTGCGCTTGACACGCGTGCATTGGCAGATCCAGCAATCGCTAGCAACAGCGTCTTCTTCCCACTTGATTGCATGAGAAACAATCGATTAGTCACGCGAGACTATAGGCTCAATAATAGATTGTTTATCATACATTCAAATGTGAAGAATTCGCAGTTGCCAGATTACTGGATCCGCCTATTCACGCGTGTGATGGTAAATGAATCGTCCTACAACTTGCCGCATGCAATTCGACGCTCGAAATTTGAATTGAGGAAGAAAACGGACAAAATTATCGAACTAACGAAAATTTTATCTTCAGCACACTTTATTTTATTTTAGTAGTCCTGAAAGATAGTCTTCAAATAGAATTATTCATGGATTCATTTATTTAGATAACATTTGTGCCTAAACCGTTTATTTCCATTATTCCTTTATAAGTATTTGACATGGAAAGTTCCTGTACAGCTGTAGAATACATGTGCTATGACTAGCATAGTTCCTCGCGGATATTCTTCAAAGACGCTCAAAACTTAGCCGGAGGCACGTAAAATGTAAGATTTATCCGTCAATGGAGCTCATGCTAGGTTTTTATACTGCGTAGGGAAATGGGCTATCAATAAAATTCTGATGTAAAATACCTATACTTCGAAAAAAAAAAATATGAGAACATTTAAAAAGTCTAAAATTTACTCCTCTTAGAGAGCAGATTCATCTCAAAAGTCAGATAGGCCATACGAGTGTATACTTATGATTTACAGACAAAATACAATTGTCGTCCCTCTATAGTATGAGAAATCCAATGAAGTGGACAGCTTCATGGGTGGTGGCATAAAGACCGTAAACATATAAAACAAACATGTGAAACATGAAGCCCATGAACCCATGTGACCCATGAAGCTGTCCACTTCATTGGATTTCTTATGATTTACCTGCGTTTTGGGGACCCCCCCCCCCCCGGGAACAAAAGAACATAACCAACAAATCTAAACAAAACTATTGTTACATTAGATTTTCAAACAGAAAAATTTGAAGGTTGATTCATTACAGATTTTGTAGCGTAGAGCAAGGTATTCGGTGGTTTGGGCGACAAAAAAGTTCTACGTCACGTAGGATCCAAGAAAGGCAGATCTTAATTAAATGAGCTGTTTTATTGTTTGGGTGCGCGTATCGTACGTAGTGCATACATACACGGAGGGTGGTCTAGCTGAACTTATCACTGATTTTTCTCTGCGAGGAGCGAGTTTTAGACTTTTTAAATAGTGTCAATGTTATTTTCGCAGCATTTTACATCAGAATAGGGAGCCCTTTAGCCTGTAGTAAATCCACAGAATAATGCAATCAGAACGGAAACTCCCATAAGAGCCAATGGAAGCAAGTTTGGAATTTAACGGCACCAATAGGAAACGCTGTGGTCCTATATCCCAACATGGCGGACGTGTGTGATTTGAGTTGAAACTCATTTATTTCTGTAAATTCTGGAAAGAAATCATAAGTTTTGAGCCTCACTTTTATTCTAATGGCATTTCCGAATGAAAATTCCGCGGATCATGTCCTATCTTTTTTTTTCGCGCGCGAATCCAGATGTAAACATCCTATATCCCAACAAGGCGGATGCGACATGAATTTGCTTCAAAATCCGACAGAGTTTCCGTTCTGATTGTATTATTCTGTGGTAAATCCTTGCAAGACCCCCACTCTCAGAGTAATGATTAGCGAAAGTAAGGACGAGGAACTTTTCCAGCTTACGACGCAAAGTGAAAAAAAAGAGCGGGGAAAGGATTGAACTTTCAGTACTTACAATTAGATTTATATATTGTGTCCCATAAGTCCTTGCCAGAGACAAATCGAATAGAAACCAGTGGCGAAGCGTACGCTATTTGGCAACATGGCATTTTGTCCATTTGAACCCATAGAAAAGGTCGAATCCGCTGGTCATCGGCGATTCCTTGATAATTCGATAATTTTCATGGGTTTTAATGAGCCAAATGCAATGGTGCCAGATTGCACGCTTCGCCACTGATAGAAACATTATTACGACGATAAACAACATATGATGACTGCTTATCATTAGCGTACGCAGGAATATGTCTCTCTTTCTCTTTTCCCGTTTGAATGTATGTGCTGGAAAAGGAAAGAAATAGGGGCTGAAGACACGTTTTAGCCCCTGTTCTTGTCCTTTTCTAACACAGGTGCTCTAATGGGGCAAGAGAGAGAAAGGCAAATTCCTGCGTACGCTACTGCTGCTTATATTATAGTTGTGAGTCGGCAGAATCGCCGATTGATTTATATTTCATTGCTTTCACTCTTGAAAGTGTCACCCTTTTTTTTGTTGTTGAAAATTTCACATTTTTTATTCATTAATCATTTATTTATCTATTCGTTTCTATGTTTATTTTTCTTTGAAAATTCCAACTGCTTCGAATTCGGCACTAACGAAATAGTTTTTCAAACAGGTATCACAAATATTGCATGAGCATAGCTTGGGTACTGAATTAAGTACATCATCTGTCCACGAAACTTGCAGACGTATAAATATCTGCTCTGCCGGTTTTGCGTCTTATTTTAAGTGAAAAGTGTTTTTTTAAGATACATGCAGGATGAAAAAGAGGGACAGACAGGAATGAATTGGACCGATTAAAATTGAAGACCGACCTGGTGATTTCCTCCAAATCCGAACAATGTCCATCCTCAATTTCAATTTCCTTAAAAGGCACCGATTCCATTTCAATCAATTTAACTTTTCTCTACGTATTCCAGTCTTTATAACAGTTTCATATCCCAATACTCCACAGTTCCCTATTCTCTGAATTCTCCTTAAATCTTCCTCGAATTTTTCCTCATCTCTTTTCATCCTCTATGTATTTCAAACGGCTCTTATCAAGTTGTGCAAGTTAGTTTCGAGGAAAAGCCCAGGAACGCGTTAAAATTCAGCCTTTGGATCACATAGGGTCAACCATTAATTTTAGATCAGGGTCGCAGCTTGGATTCAAAAAGTGGGGGGGGGGGGGCTTGAAATGAATACATTTTCCTTTTTACTTGTCGATCCGAAGTACCTATAATATTATTTTAATTTTTTTTCACGAAATGCAGCCAAATAATTATAACGACGTAAACGACTCTTTCTCAACTTGTAAGAGTGTAAAAAAACATGCAACGTAGTCATTTTGAGACCATAATAATTTTCATAGGGCTTACAATTATAGCTTGCACACATGCACTGAAAAAAATCAATTGTTAAAGCAACAATTCAAAATTTGCTGATTTAACACAAATTGAAAGCTGCTAAATCAACCAGGGGTTTCTGCAGTTAAGTTAACAATTTATTCGTTGAATTTACAAAAATAGTTGTTAAATCAACCACATAATGGTGTTTTTTAACAAATTAGACATTGTCAATTTAGCGGGTTTAAATAGTTGAAAAATTACAGAACTTAACCCTATTAGTTGATCTAACAATTCAGCTTGTTATATCAGCAAAATAAATTGATGACTTTACTTACTAATTTGTTATTCCAGCATAAAAATTGTTATTTTTACTATTTGATTTGCTGGTTGGGCAAAGTTAGTTGTTAAGCTAACAAAATGAATCGCTGATTTAGTATTTGAGTTGTTAATGTAACAAAATTATAGGTTAATTTAGCAAATCATTTTGTTCTGTACTTTTTTAACTATTCATTTTTTTCAGTGCAAAGTCAAGAAGAAAAACCTCGCCCAAAAAAGTGGGGGGAGGGGGCTTAAGCCCCAAGCCCTTATGCAGCTACTCCACTGTTTTAGATATTTTCAACTTTCTGATTTTTGCTCATGAACCCGGCCAATTCTGCCTAGTTTGCGTGCGTCGTCATCGGTGAAAACAGTTAGAGGATTGAAACATCCTTCTGCATTACTCTATTCGTCTTCAGACAAAAGAATCACGCATCGGAGACGGATTCGGAGGGAGAAAATTGGAAACTCTAATGAAGATGCAAAGAAAACAAGTAGCAAAGTTGCAGGTGTAAGTGACTTACCAAAGCAGGGAATTGTTGACGGAGCTCAGCGCACCACTGCGAATAGGAAGAACCGCACGTGGATATCTTGTTCATAAATTCTCTGAGCTCGCGGGTAAGGAGAGTAAAATGTTCCAGCTCCACTTGAGACATTTGAAGCCATTCCTACGCAAACAGAATTCGCAAGTCAAAAAACAAGACGGGAAGTCATCAAAGGACAAAACAACATTTGAACGAAAAACAATAATTTACCCCGCAGCGGCCAAACACACCATTTTTGTACAAAATTGGATCCAAACAATACACAAAGCGTTTGGTTTCATTACCACCAATATTCATTGCGACCAGTGTTGTCTATCCGATTTTTCCCATTAAGAAGCTCATTGGCTCAAACCGTCAATTTGCGCTTTTGAATTCGCGGATGGAGAAAACCCTTTAAGCGCTTCGCACACGATTAAAGCAGAGGTTTGATCAAACTGGCATCAATGAGCAGGTGAGCCAACTGTTGCGCGTTGAGTCGTTGCTCTTTTCGGCAAACAACTACAGAGTTATTTGCTGATGGATGGTGTGTGTCATCTGTTCACCAATTCCCGTACCAAAACCTTGTTTTTGAGGTGTATGGGAGCATTCTAGAACTTTTCGGACCTATAACCCGGTGCAGTGACGGATCCAGAAAATTTTTTTTGGGGGGGGCGCCTGTGAAATTTTGAAATTTAAAGCGTTGGTGGAAGCAATTTTGGGCTATTTTCTATAGAAAAAAGGCAACATTTGAGGCATCTGGGGAGGGGGGGGCACGTGTCCCCCATGGATCCGCCACTGACCCGGTGAAATGCATCAGAATTTCCCCATAATGACTACGATAGAGCTTGACGAAGGTCTACGATCCTCCAATGAATTCTCAAACGATCATGAGCGTAGCGTGTTCATGCTAACAAATGTCTGTTTACTTTATAAAAACCTCCAAAACACACGTATGAACACACGAAACTAGGTTGCAATAACCTCTTTGAGGTTAGTTTTCATCGGCTTTATCGGAAGTCTTAGCCGGGGTACACCGTCAAAGAATTCTGATGAATTTCATCGGAATCAAAAACGTTCCGATAAATTGCACCAGTGAATCAGAAACGAAATTGGAAAGTGAAAAACGACCCGAAGCTTCACCGGGAGTTTAGAACGCTCCCTTATTTAGGCCAAGTTTAGGTTTGAATTTTGGAAGTGTTAATTTGGCCATTATGCAGTTTGATCGTGTACGAAGACCTAAAAGGTGATTCTGGCCGGAAGTTGGGGATCTTTCAGAAAGAATACAAATGTTTCATATTTCTGTGCCAAAAGTGTGCAACAGACCTCTATCAAACCATCTGGGACCAATAAATGTTCGGTACAGACGGTCCTGCCCCCAGATGATTGGTGAGCACCTAAGGCCACTTAAATACACACGTAAACGCTCACCAGCCAACGTCTTTCGGGGACCGTGTGTTCCGAAAATTTATTGGTCCCTGAGCAGCATCAAGTCACTATATAGATGAAAAATCGGCACAACACAATAAGCATACAGTCAATCACAAACAAACGTAGATATGCATACGCGCGATAACCAATTGATCGGTAAAATGCTTGGTTTCTTGGTGTTCTGGGAAAAAATGTCCCGTTCCCGTAACATGAATTCTGATAGTATATTCCCTTTCTGGAATTACGGCAAGGGTAACTGGAATTCTGGTTACAGTCACCGGACGTCCAGTCATTCCAACAAGCATTCAGGTTACTTAACAGGAATGGGACAGTTGCAAGGGTCTGAAATTAATTGTTTGTTTTTTATAAAGAAAATAATAGTATTTGATGAGCTGAGAACAATAGTGCCTTTGGTTTTTTCCTAAGTGTTCCTAAGTTTTGGAGATACACACGTGTAAAGTTTGAAAAAATGGTGGGCGTAGTGACGTCACTACGCGGAATCCCCATTTAACACAATGTATTTTGGGCCAAAATTGCATCTTCGGAACAATGGGACGTAATAAGAAGGCAGGCATCTTTTTACCCAGCTCGGAATGCCCCGCACGTACATTCCGGGCGGAAGGGGGGGGGGGCTGTTCTCCTGGAATAGAACATAGTAAAAATTATTAACTAAACTTAATCGTAGGTCCCCTAGGTCAAGTACTGAATACTTCTAGTATTCACCATATTTTTATTTTTCTTCCAGTTATTACTATTCTATTGTCTTAATGTTACAATCGAAATCGCTTAATACAATTATTTGTAGTTGTTTTGTATCTTCAAAAATAAAAATAATAATAAAAAAAAAAAAAAAAAAACTCAGCTCATCAAGTACTTTCATTCTCTTTATAAAAAACGCAACAATTCACACCCTTGCAACTACCCCATTCTGTTTAATACATTCCATTAGGAAATTCCGATTGAATTAACAGGGATACTTTCTCAATGTGAGCAACGATATTTTTAAAATTACCGTCAAAATCTTGAAATCAGGACCGAACAGCGTAAAGCAACGAGCCTCGCGGTTGACAGCACCACTTTTTCAACGAAAAGAACGCGGTTACAAAGGAACAAGAATCTCAGTTACAACGGATGAGGAGGAGGGGCTGGCGACAAGAAATTCCTCTCCCTATCTTCATTGAAAATTGAAAATATTAGCTCACTCGGCACTTCCGATCTCTTCAATCTTGCATTTGTATTTAATGTTACTATACACTGACAAAATCTCTAGATGATCGTAAATTTGTTGGCAATCGATCTACCGATTTGAATCTCACGGGGGTCAACGAAATGGACACAGGATCCGATCTTCAATCTTGCATTTGTATTTAATGTTACTAAACACTGACAAAATCTCTAGATGATCGAAAATTTGTTGGCAATCGATCTATCAATTTGAATCTCACGGGGGTTAACGAAATGGACACAGGAATGGAAGAAAGGGAAAGGAGTACCAACGGAGGATGCCGGACATACAGACGTCGCCGCCGGACGCGCACACACACACACACACACACACACGCGCAGCTTCTTACGACGAGCCTAAACGACCACCGACCGACGGACACAGACGACAACGCGCTTAGAAGATGCGAACGCGGACGCGAAAAAGTGAGTATGGAAGTCGACGTAATAACAAAAGAAGTTGGTGGACGGACATAAAACAAAACAAAACAAAATAAAAATCGCGGCGATTGCATAATGTATCTTCTCTTTCGTGCAGAGCTCCCCGGCCCCGTCCCAATCGCAGTCACAGACACAATCACAGTCACAACGAGCAGCGGTTATGATTTTCATTTTCCCCAATTATGCAACGAGAAAAGTTATAATTTTCATTCAAGAGGAAATCTTTTTTATTTTTCCGAGTTTTTGTTTCTGAGTCAGGTACGTGGAATTTGGACGGAGGGGAGGCCACGGCCGATCCATCGATCCGCGCAAGCTTTACGCGGTATAGTAAAAGGTGTAGATGTCACTATGGATACAACTCGAGGAGGGAGACGATTCACGTAATATCATATCCAGGGTCATAATTTTAAATCGGGCGAATTGATGCATTAGTTAATTTTGATTTCTTATATACCCATATTTTTTCTCAATGCACCTATATTGCCTCTTGAAAAGGTCTAATCGGTTGTTTATGGTGATCAAGAGAGGAAAGTATGTTAGTACTTTGATAGTAGATTGTGTGTAAAAAGTTTCATGAAAATTCATCCAGCCATTATTGATTGACTCCAAGTTTTAAGATTACTTAATTTCGGCCATATTGGAATGCTTTTTAAACTGCGCGCCCCTGAAGATGACGTGGGAAGCGAGTCGAGCATACCTGTTAAATATAAGTACCTTGCACTCGGGCCACTCCAAGTATCTTCCAATGTTTTCCGCTTTCCTGCAGAGGGCAGCCCAAGATTTTCTGCTTTTGTTTGTAGCCCATCTTGGCTGCAGTGATTTTGAATTTGTGGCGCAAAGTTAGAAGAGCATACCCTCTTAATTTATAATTATATTTATAATTAATTTGATTAATTTAAATTAATTAATTTAATTATTTATAATTAACAGAACTTTTGAACACATATCATTTATTATGTTCGGGGAGTACTGATAGAATTCCGAATACCGGTTTGCAATCATTACTCAGGCGAAATTTCGTCAGGTCGGAAAAGTTTTGTACATAGTCATACATACAGATAGATCCGTAAAAATGTCTGTGGGGCAACGGGTCACTCATCACACAATCTCAAAGGAAATCTATCGATTAGTCGTCCGCTGGTTGCCTTGTACTCCTTAAAAACGAGAAAGTAAAAATACGCCAAGATGACGCAGTTGATAAAGGTGAATCGTGCATTCTTAACCCGAAAACGAGTTCGAAAATTAATTAAATTGAATTAAATTAATTAAACAAATAAATTTCGAACCAAAAATTCAAACAATTTTTGGGATCCCGATTTGTAAAGATTATTTATATTTAATGGGCCCTGCGCTGGCGCTGAATATACGCTTTTAAATGGGTGAGTTATGCACATCGGAAAAAAGAAACAAATGATTTGCGCTTACAGAGAATTTCACGAAGAAAACGGTGGTTTCAACAAGAAACTTGCGTTCTGTAGGTAATGACCGAGCAATACAGCCGTTTAAAGTTTGTTTAAAAAGACTTCAGTGAGCAACCAATGGGTCAGTTGCATACTTTTGCTACAACAAAATAGAACCTTGCTTTTTATGTAAAATTCGGCGAAAATAACGATGCGCATATTAAAAACGTTCAAAACCCACTCATTGACTCAGGAAATCACTTCAATTTCAAACAGCCCGCGGTACACTAGACATTATTTGCACCCGTATACTACTACATAGACGGAACCACCGTGCATAAGTGAACAGCATCGTAACTACAAAATGATAGAATGTCCTTCTAAATACAAGAGCTATTGGCTGCATTTGCTGTCTGGTCTTTTCGGTTTATCAAAGATTACAAAATAATACAGGGTGTCAATTAAAAAAGGAGCCAGGCTTAATATCTCGAAAACGGCTCCGAATTTCGAAAAACGCTGAAACACGTGTTCGATTATTTCGAGGGGGACATCTTTTGAGGGGGTACCCAATTTCGGGGCTCCCCTCTGGGGGGTCCCAGGGGGGTCAAGTCCCATATTTCAAATGGGGACCCCCATTTTTTATTTGATAATCGAAAAGAGGGTAAAATTTTAAGACTTTTGGCGCAAACCGAAAGTCGATATCGTTTTTCGTGTGCGATATATCGAAAGTCAAAGTTCGATATGGACCCATCTTCAGAAATTCGTAACTTTCCTTTAAATAGTCCAAATTTCAAAAACTTTGGGTCTAAAATGCTCTACAGAGCAAGCACTTTTTAGAAAAAAATTCAATTTCAACAGAAATTTAGTCAAAATTTGGTTTTAAAGCCCTCAAACATTTTTAACGTTTTTGGCCCCCACGGGGGGCTATCAGAAAAATTCTGAGAGACGACCCCTATCGAGTGATACATCAATCGAAAAGGCGTTACAAACTGAGCATTTTGGCGCAAACCGGAGGTCCATATCGTTTTTCATATTCGAGATATCGAATGTCAAATGTCGATTTACAGAATGCGATATCTCGAATATGAAAAACGATATGGACCTCCAATTTGCGCCAAAATGCTCAGTTTGTTACGCCTTTTCGATTGATGTATCACTCGATAGGGGTCGTCTCTCAGAATTTTTCTGATAGCCCCCCGTGGGGGCCAAAAAACGTTAAAAATGTTTGAGGGCTTTAAAACCAAATTTTGACTAAATTTCTGTTAAAATTGAATTTTTTTCTGAAAAGTGCTTGCTCTGTAGAGCATTTTAGACCCAAAGTTTTTGAAATTTGGACTATTTAAAGGAAAGTTACGAATTTCTGAAGATGGGTCCATATCGAACTTTGACCTTCGATATATCGAACACGAAAAACGATATCGACTTTCGGTTTGCGCCAAAAGTCTTAAAATTTTACCCTCTTTTCGATTATCAAATAAAAAATGGGGGTCCCCATTTGAAATATGGGACTTGATCCCCCTGGGGCCCCCAGATTGGGCCCCGAAATTGGGTACCCCCTCAAAAGATGTCCCCCTCGAAATAATCGAACACGTGTTTCAGCGTTTTTCGAAATTCGGAGCCGTTTTCGAGATATTAAGCCTGGCTCCTTTTTTAATTGACACCCTGTATAAGAAATGTACGCATCTAATAGAAACATTCAAATGTTTGTAAGTTCTGTTCATGTTTACATAAACGAGATGGTTCCACCTATGTAGTTATAAGTCGGTGATATAGAGTCTAGTGTAGCGCGGGTTATTTGAAATGGAAGGTATTTTCCGAGTTAATGAGTGGATTTTGAAAGTTTTTATTGTGCGCATCGTTATTTTCGCCAAATTTTACGTTAGAAACAATGTGTCATACTGATGTAGCAAAAGTATGCAACAGACCCATAATATTAATTTAATTTTGTACTGAGAGATAAAGAGAGAGAGTGAATAATAGAGGGAGCGAAAGTATAGTTCTCTAGAGCTGTGCAATATATCGGACTTCAACTCCACTTTACTATAGTGCCTGTACCATGTCCAATTAAGTTGAGATTGACTGCATATTCAATAATGAAACAAATTGAAGTGCTAATCCAATCTTTCCTCCCAAAGTATTCGCGTACACTATACCAGTGCTGCGCAGTGATATGCTAAGTCCTCAATTGCACTGTATGTGTATAGTTCTTCTGCGGAACATGGATATGTAGTTGAACACTTGCGATAGGAGAGTTTGGCAAATAAAGGGTCTAATCGATTACACAATTACTTAGTACAATCGTGGTTTTGGAAGGTGATTTTATGGTAATCGTGGGTGATTTTATGGTAATCATGGCTGATTTTTGACAAATTACGTATCATATTAGCTGTAGAAGAATTGAATCTAATCTAGGTGACCCTAGAGTATATTCAATCGATACAGATCACATTTAAATACCATCCAAAGGGTTGACGATTATAGCTTACTCGGTAAATGTGTAATCGATTGCACGCCTGTATAGGGAAAATCTAAATGATAGATTGTGGCCCTGAGAAAGGCCGTTTCACATGATGACAGCCGGTCAGCTGATTCCTCCAAGTGCGCCCTACTGAGGGAGCGGAGTGATCAGCTGTTTGAGATCACGGCGTATTTATATGATTACGGGCTAGCTAGTTAGTGTGCCCATTGACCAATCAGGTGCGACTTACGAGACAATATGCACTTTGGCAGGCCGCCAAACCCCTATCTGCCTAACTCTCAAAGATAATGCGATGAATTCATTTTCAGCAAACTTTAAACAGTCGTACCTCTGTGTTACTCTGAAATGTTAACATTTTTTCTTCCTATCATTGTTTGTTCCGTATGATACCTAAAGGGCCGATTTCAGCATGAATACACCCGTTTTTGTCTCGGGGTTGGAAGTTAATGTCAGCCAATCAGCGTGCAAGGAACCTCAAGTCAAGTAGCTGACTTAGTGCCGACACCAGGGCCCACATCAAGTTGTTGAACAGCCGGACTTGGCTAGAACAAGCATAACCTCACTTTTCACGAATATGCATCTGATTGGTCGGCAGTGTAGATTCAATGCATAGGTTGAACTTCAGTACGATTTCGAGTGTTTCAGCTTGATATGGTCCCAGAATTTCTGCGAAGTGTCGACACCGGGTCAGCTACTTGACCCGGGGTTTACCATCTATGCTAAGATCGGCCCTAAACGGAATGTACTCTATGACGCTCTTTAAGTAGGTAATCGTTTCTGTTCTGACCTAAGGTTATAGATTAAAGAGGTATGCTCATTTGACTTCGCGCCACAAATTCAGTGGCGCGCAGTTCAAAATCACTACAGGCCAGATGGCTGACAAAAGCAGAAAACGTATACTCTTCGCAGAAAACATTGGGCTAAAGCAGGAAACAACCCAATGTTTTCTGCAAAGAATATACGTTTTCTGCTTTTGTCGTCCATTTTGCCTGCAGTGATTTTGAACTGCGCGCCATTGAATTTGTGGCGCGAAGTCAGATGAGCATGAGCATACATCTTTAATCTATAGCCATTGGTTCTGACCCAAGGTTATAGATTAAAGAGGTATGCTCATCTGACTTCGCGCCAAGAAATCAGTAGCGCGCAGTTCAAAATCCAGATCAAAGATGGCCGGAAACAGCAGAAAACATTGTACACTCTTTCCAGAAAACATCCGGCTCTCTCTCCAGAAAAGCAGAAAATAGCCCGATGTTTTCTGGAAAGAGTATACAATGTTTTTTGCTTTTTCCGGTCATCTTGAATCTGGATTTTGAACTGCGCGCTACTGATTTCGTGGCGCGAAGTCAGATGAGCATACCTCTTTAATCTATGACCTTGGTTCTGACCCACCATGCATCGAAGGGCCAAAGAAAGTACGTATCATTCAATCCCGTTTTTATGATGTGTGCAAGTTACCCGTAGGACAAAAGCGAGGGATGAGGGTAAAGCTCAGGTGGAAGGGGTCGCGAGGGGGAAGGGGGAGGGGCAGGCCATGTACCACTTGCAGGTACTTACGCTTCACCGGAGATGGTAAGACCGTATCGGCTTCGCTGTCTATAGACAGCGACCTCTCTCGTTTCTCTTGATTCTCATGTTTATCTTGGCTATCTTGTCTATCTTGTTTAGTGAGGGCCTCTTTATTACCGGCAGAGCTCCGTTTCCCCTCGCTGCTGTCGCTTCGGATGCTTTCCTTCGACGCGGCTGAATGGAGCGGCTCGAGCATCAATCCGCAGGCGCTGCTCATACTCGCCCGCTCCAGAAGAGACATGGCCATCGAGGGTTTCGCCGCTTTGTTGTTCATCATTTGAGCCGTCGGTGGGTCCTCAGTTGAATCTGAAGTCCATCCGGAGCAGTTCAAGGTCAAATTAACCTAAAAAATAGATCAAAAGTTTCAATCAGCGAGTTTTAACTGTAAAGGAGAGGGTTCCCAGATGATAAGTCCAAAACATGGATGTCCAAAACTTTTTCGTCCAAAAATATATATTGTCCAAATCATCTTAATGTCCAACGCGCTTGCGTCCATAAGACTATAATGTACAATTATAGACAAGTCCAAATAGAAAAGTACAAAACCTATGAATGTGAGCAAAGTAATGTCCACTGTCCAGAAATTTTTTTTTTCTTCACTTGTATTCGCTTGCTTCTCTTCATTTTTTCTCCTTTAAATTGATCCACTCCGTATCGACATGTATTCTTAATTGAATACACGTTCACTGAGCGGAGTCATCTCACATATGTTAATACTTTATCAACCAGTTGTCATAGCAAAAGCAGCAGTATTATCATGCATATTTTTGTTCGTATTTCTGATTATTTTTAACCTACAATTCAAAATTTCTGCGCGCAACAGTTTAACTTTTCGGTCCTAATTTCAAATTACAAAGTCGACGCAGCGTGTTTGGACATTTTGTTAATCCAACTTGACACCTGTTTATTTGGACATAAACGATTTGGATATTTCATTTTAGACAGTCAAGCTTTGGACGTATAATTTTGGGCATTGCCGTTTGGACATTACGGTTCTGGACATAACATCTGTGAATAAAGGAGAGATGCTATTTTATAAGTTCTGTCTCAAAGATTACCTGTACTCAATAGATATGGCAGAAGCTAAAATCTTATTGAGCGCCTTCATTGCTGAAAGACATACACTGGCCCACGGTTTGTTTACATTCCAGAGTACAACAATTTGCGTGGACCAGCCGTGATGGTCGTAAGCCAACTGACTGGCCCAACCGGCCCACGGCTTTTTCGCACGCCGAAACATAAATAAAACCGCGGGCCAGTAGATGGCTTTTAGCAATGAGAGCGCTCAACAAAATTTAACATTGGTGACGTAACTAGTGCCACATCTGGAGTAGGTATGGGTAATCTTTGTTCTATATCCTAAAGTGAGAGAGGAAAAAAAAACAACCACCACAAAACCTTCAATTTGATTTTTCAAAGCATTAACACCATTCTATAGCACGTACAGAAACGTCCCTTTGTTTCGAAGATATTTTGGTCTAATCTTCATCACGTTACAAAGTAAGGATAATTACATATTTCAAATCACAGTGAAACCAAGCATAAGCCTTAGAGATTTGCTACAGTTGTTTGTTAGTTTGTATTTTTCAATACTATATTTTCACTTTTAAAGCGTATTTTCTATTTGAGACTGTTTAGCTTTCGATAATACTCGAATAGGTATCAATTTTCAACTCATCAACATTGTTTATGACCTCATATTCTGAAATGGATATCTACACAATACCAATTACCATGAGCGCCAATTGTAGGGAAATTTTCGGGGGGGGGGAGTCGTCACATGCGCCGCGGTCTCAGAGGTATACTAAAGGTTGAATATGAGGTTAGCTTTTCCTCAAAATCATGGGTTTTTCTTTCGTTTCCTTCCTTTTTTCTCTCCGTTTCCATCCCAGCTTTTCTTCATTTCCAATATTCAAGTGGGCACAAGGCCCCCATTCCCCCGTAGTGAAATCCGAGCCAATTACCCAAGTCGTTGGGAGGCGACTTGAAAATTGCAATGTATGGATATATCATCCACATTAAGAATCGACTCTGGCGGGATTCAACTGCAACTTCAAATAATCGCTACTTTTTTGTATGGGCGTCTATAAAATACGCTCGTCTGTTTTTCTCGAGCCGCCCCTGAAATCCTTAGCCACCAGAAGAACGCTGGACGTCTGGATTTATTGAGCGGAAGTAGCTATGCTGGTAGAAGCATTCAAGATTAGTTCAGAGTGTATTACGAAAGAGGTTTAAAAATCTTAAAACTTATCGTACAGTCCATCAAAATGACGGTAGCATCACCTCAGCACGGCGCACTGTGGATCGTCCCCATGGTAAGCAGCGGACATAGGGTCAAAATTCAGAGTGTTGCAATGGCATATTTTGGGGCATTTTTCTTTCATTTAGGGTATCTACATCAGCAAACTGCCATGGAATGGTCAAGGAAATGATTTTGAAGGCTCAGGGAATACTTTAATTCAAAAGATTGTCCCTTTATTTTTTGTGTGTGAAATTTCAGAGTGAATTTCGTATATTTACCGGAGCTCCACATCTAATCCTCGCATCAATTTCAAAATATGGCTCTTTTCCAATGTTTAAGGAATGTATAAGCTTACAAAAAATGTCACTATGGATTTTTTTTCTCAAATTTTGATTATGAAATGTTGTTTTCAAAAAATGGCCTAAAATGTCTGTTTTCACGGATATTTTTGGAGTTTTGAACATGATTTCGGGAGAATTTCCAATTCACAGACCCATCAAAATGTTCCTTATATCCCAGGGATCCTAGATCAGCCGCCAAATAATGCCCGATTTTGCCCGGCCGCTCGTGGGGCTTAGAAATGTAACAATGGAACTCGTAATTTCGCGCGCGCAAAAATCTCAAAATCCAGCCATATGCTTCAAGTTCTTCCTCCATTTACAGGTAGAGCCGATAAAAATCAACGAACACTTTTTCCAAAGGCTGGATTATATTTTTCAAGTCATATTTCTTCGAAAAATATAATTATTTCGATGGAGGGGGAGGGAGGTCAACTTATGCAATATTGCCAAATTTCAGAGTGCGTAATTAAATCTCCCACTCACGAGTTTGTGATATTTTGAGATTCAAGTTGAAATCTGGCAACTAAAAACTATAAAGTTAAACTACTTTGTCTTCAGCTGCACCAACTAATGTAGTTTCACATCGACTTACAGCGTTGCCATTTTCTGATGGAATCTCGTCAGATTAATTTCACATCTTACAATTAGACCTAAATTACGCGAGAAAACAAACAAAAAAATCAAAACTTTCCTCCAAAGCTCTCTTTGCCTCTTCTCTGTTAGTATCTAATAATATTTTCTCGCAAAAGTTTTGTTGAAGTTATATTTGCTCTTCTTTTTGTATCTACTATGAAAAATTATAAGTTCATAATTTGTTTTCCTTTTCTGACTGTCATCAATAGTTCAGGTACCTTCAAAGGGATATTGTGAAAAGAATAAGTAGTTAAGGGGAAGGGGAGGGGCATGGGTGTTTTTTTGGGTGGGAGGACGGCAATTTACTGCAAAATAACGAATTTAATCAGCGCTATATTAAAATAGTCACTAATGGTAATTTAGTAATTAATTATGCAAGATTTCACAATTTACAATAAGAGGTTATCGGGCTCTAAAATTAATTTATTCAATTCTTAGCTTAAATATGAATAAAGAAATGAAATCTACGTCAAATTTCAGTCAGGTTACATGCGCCGGATGTCTTTCTATAATGTTTTAAACGGGCAGTGTACCTATGTCCGCTGCACCCCATTGACACGATCCACCGTGCGGCGCACGGTGTTGCGTTTTACGCTCATTTTGGAAAAAACCCCGTAACTTTTTCAGGAGAGCGAATTAAACGTTGAAACTTTCAGGAATCGTATTTCTCATAGTAATACACCTATCAGGTGAATGATATTGTTGTAAGTCGCTTTCAAGGGTGGAGGAAGGGGGGGTCAATTTTCATTTAGTCGAGTTCTATATGGCAACACTGTCCAAAAGACTTGAAATTTGGTGTCTGGGGGTATTTGTTAACGTTGAATTCCAATTTTGCATCAGTTTTTCAAAATTCTAAAATCCAAGATGGCCGCCGACCAAGTAGTGGAAAATATTGTCTGCAGCCATCTTGGATTTCCGAATTTTGAAAAACGGGTGCAAAATTTGAATTCAACGTTAAAAAATACCCCCGGATACCAAAATTTCAAGTCATTCAGACGGTAAAAACCGTCTCTGCCAACTTTTTGGGTAAAATACCGCTCGGCCCAGCAGCGGCCGGAGTCAGTTTCATGCGTTTTCATGCGCTCACTTTTCAACTTAAAATGCGTGTATCTCAAAAAGGTGCAAATATGTGCAAGAGATTTTTTCAGGAGATGTTCTACATAGTATGAGCTTCCATTTAATTGAAGTTTCAAACCGGAGGCAAGCGGAGCTAACTTCCAAAAGTCTCAGGAAAACTCAAAATTTTGACATTTAGACCTTTCGCTTTTAAAGTTATATAAAATATGTGTCCTTCGTTATTTTTGAAAAAACTAGGCATCAAAAGATAGCTCAGAGTACGTTGTTTAATCGCTGAAAATTCTGTTAAAAAAGATTCCTTCTACACACTTCAAATTTTGCGTAGAGTTGACAGTTGAAAACGCTCTTTCTTCAAACCTTTCATAATGAGAAATTTTAAGAGCCCTTATTTGGCCTAAAATATTTTTTTTTAAAAAAAAACAGTTTCAGAGTGACATTCCACGTACTCTGAGGAGTATTTTCATGTATTTGTTTCCTCAAAAGGGCGAATGTCAAGTTGGGGGGTTTTTTCCACAGGCGGACACACTGTGCGGCGCCGCGCCGGCGCAGCGCAGCGTAGCGTTTGGTTCATTTAGATCTACACTACAACGATCGTAAAAAATTATACGTTTTGGAATCTAAAATATCAAAACCAGGGTTAGGGATTCCAGTGAAAGACGGCATAAGTTCGAACTTTCGGTCGACAATGAGTTCAAGTATTCAAGACTATGCATTTTCAACAGTCTCCTTCCCCCGTTGAGTATATCTTAGAGTAATAATTATGGTGTTGAATGGTAGAGCTCAAGCTGAGTTGCTCAACGTTCAAAGTTAAAAATACGCCGTAAAACTGTCTTTCATCAGCCGTTAGAAAGGAATAGATGGGTGAATAAAGGTAGAGTGATTCTGAGATCAATACTTGCGAAAGTAGAGGGAAAGTGTACAGTGCAACATTGAAGTCTACTCTGTAAAATAGGTTTATGTGTCTATCCGGCTGGTTTCTTAAAGATCAATTTATAACTCAACTTAGAAATAGGGAGTTTGATTTTACATCAGAGCACGCAAATTCTGAGAAACGGAACGTGAAAGCTTCAGCTTACTTTAATAAGATTCGCTATCGCGACGCACCAAATCGCATCAAAGACTAGTTGCCAAATTACGCCTTTTCCGCTTTCATTCGATCCATTTTGCGACACAACATCTCACAAAAAATATTCTCTCTTGAGATGTTGCCATTTTACCACAAATCAAGCTCCGAAATCTTTGCATTTTACCATCTGATGCTTATTATAAATACAAAGGCTGTTCAAAAAGTACCCGGACTGCCGCTGTAACTTTGAAACTAAGCTAGGCACAGACCTGATCTTGATTTTATGTTAGTCAAATTTTCTATCGATTAAGACCAATATCAGTTCATTTGGTTGAAAATTAATAACTTTCACGAGCATTTTTTAATATTTTTTTGGAGAAAAAAAGAGCTGGGCTAGGATCCGCTTTTCTATAATTGCAATGTACACGAAAAAAAAAAAAAGATTAGTGAAAATAACCATACGGATACCTGATTTTGGCACCTGCTAGATGTTATGGTAAACTTGACCAGAAGTATATATGGTACGTTTACCGATACATTAAGTAAATTTGACATGCAACCAGGTAACATCACCTAGTACCTAGTCAAAACATAGTATACTTCTGGTTAACATTACCATAACATCTAGCAGGTGCCAAAATCAGGTATCCGTATGATGGTTATTTTCACCGTAGTTTTTTTCCTTGTAATTTTCACGCGATTTTACTTCTGAATTGACCATCCATAACGCTGTAGCAAAAGATCTGGACATAAAGGCTATACACGGTGGTCCGAAAGTCCCGGGACGGCTTCATAACTTTTGAACGGCTGCAGATAAAAAAACCAAACTTGGGGGACGTTTATAACTTAAAAGGAACTACTTTTTGGCGTACCCGAAAATTCCGGGGGGAACCCGTAAAGGGGGGTTTCGCCCCCCAACTCAAAATTTTCAAATGGCAACCCCCATCTTGTGATACCTTGTTTGAAAGGGCATGAAATTCTAAGACTCTTGGCGCAAACTGGAGGTCGATATCGTTTTTTGTCTTCGATATATCGATAGTCACAGTTCGATTTCGACCCATTTTCAAAAAATCAGAACTCCCATTTGAAAAGTCGGACTTTAGAAAAATAGGAGTCAAAAATACTCTTAAAAGCAAGTACTTTTCAGAAAAAAATACGGTTTTGATATCTGTCTAGTCTTAGGGCCCCCCAAAATTATTTAAAAAAATGACCCCTCAGGGGGGCTATCTCAAAAATTCCGAGCCACGTCCCCTATCGAGTGATACATCGATTGAAAGGGTACACAAAACTGAGCATTTTGGCGCAAACCGCAGGTCGATATCGCTTTTTGCTTTCGATATATCGAATGACAAAGTTGGATTTTTACTCATTGGCAAATTTCGATAGATCGAAAGCAAAAAACGATATCGACCTCCGGTTTGCGCCAAAATGCTCAGTTTTGTGTGCCCTTTCAATCGATGTATCACTCGATAGGGGTCGTGGCTCGGAAGTTTTGAGATAGCCCCCCTGAGGGGTCATTTTTTTAAATAATTTTGGGGGGCCCTAAGACTAGACAGATATCAAAACCGTATTTTTTTCTGAAAAGTACTTGCTTTTTAGAGTATTTTTGACTCCTATTTTTCTAAAGTCCGACTTTTCAAATGGGAGTTCTGATTTTTAGAAAATGGGTCGAAATCGAACTGTGACTATCGATATATCGAAGACGAAAAACGATATCGACCTCCAGTTTGCGCCAAGAGTCTTAGAATTTCATGCCCTTTTAAACAAAGTATCACAAGATGGGGGTTGCCAATTGAAAATTTTGAGTTGGGTGGCGAAACCCCCCTTTACAGGTGCCCCCTGGAATTTTCGGGTACGCCAAAAAGTAGTTCCTATTAAGTTATAAACGTCCCCCAAGTTTGGTTTGTTTATCTGCAGCCGTTCAAAAGTTATGAAGCCGTCCGGAGACTTTCGGACCACCCTGTATTATAGTTTGTAGGTGCTATAAAATTATTGTTTCAATCATCTCCTCTTACGTACTTTTCTTCGTTTTCTTAAGGTGCTGGCGTCGGTATCAGTAGACGAAGCTCTGGAACGAGGACTTTTCGGAGCATCGGAGGCAAACGAGGATCTTGAGGCGCAGCTCTTCCAGCGGGGCAAACAGGGCATCGTTGTTAGGATCCGGTGCAAAAAAAGCCGCAAAATTATCACAGGGTGGAGGACACAAGGGAAGAAGGCAAGCCAAAGAGCGGCGAACTGGGGGTTCTGCGCGTCTCCAGCGGAGGGTCTCCTTGAGGCCATGATACCTGCAATAAACATATTCATTTTTCAGCAACCCCCTTTATTAACAAAATAAAATACTTCAAAATTTGCCGATACAACCCCTAATCCCGGTCATATTGAAGGGTCGCCCCATACCGAGAAAATGCTTCGGTGGCGCTCAATAAACCTTTGGTACACGGGAAAAAGTATATGGTAAACTCAAAGATTACTTATACTCCAGATATGGCACTGGCTATTCAATGTTAAATGGAGCTGTTGCAAACTTTTGCTACAGGCTTATTAATGGTTGATTATGGGGTAATACCCTGTAAAAATAACGATTAGCGCACTAAAAAATCACGAAATCTACTCCTAAACTCACAAAATGCTTTTAAACGCGAGACCGTAATGGCGGCCGGGGCCGCGGTTTGCATTGGGTTTCCCTTTCTTCAATCAGCGCCATCTACAGGAGGTAGTCTCGCAACACCACACAAGAAGAAGAAGAAGCACACAATTGCCATAAGAAAACCGCGGCCTCGGCCGCCATTACGGTCTCGCGTTTAAAAGCATTTTGTGAGTTTAGGAGTGGATTTCGTGATTTTTTAGTGCGCTAATCGTTATTTTTACAGGGTATTATCCCATGATCAACTATTAATAAGCCTGTAGCAAAAGTTTGCAACAGCTCCATTTTGTTGAGCGCCTTCATTTCTATAATCGAGCTAAAACACATACACTGGCCCACGTTTTGTTTACGTTTCGGCAAGCGAGAGATGTGCGGGCGGGGTGGGGGTCGTGGGCAAGCCGACTTGCCCCACCCCACCCGCACGTCTCTCGCTCGCCGAAACGTAAACAAACCGTGGGCCAGTGTATGTGTTTTAGCAATGAAGGCGCTCAACAAGATTTTAGCTAGTGCCATATCTGAAATAAAAGTAATCTTTGGGTAAACTTCACCAGAGTACAGAGTAAACTTTAACTGATATCAGATACAATAAGCAATCGGTTATATCCTAATTTTACCTCCCGTTAAGCTTCATTTATACATTACTCTATGGTGAAGTTTATCATACTTTTTGGTTGGCACCAACATATGAGTGAGTGGATTTCGGAACTTTCTGATGCTTTCAACGTCATCTTCAAGTGATTTTACGCAGTAGCTCCATACAACGCTGTATAGCGAAAGTTTTCAACAGACCAATTGAGGTACTATATAATAAGTACTCAACAATGAATTGTAGATCCTCTATATATTAACGATATACTAAGGGTTGGGTGAAAGAATCACAAAAAAGTATAATAGTAATCGATACTAATCAATAGACTGTAACAATAAGAGAGCAAACTACCATTGCTTCCATCCTCGTTTCTCGTAACTATAGATGGTGTGTATAAAAAAAGCAGCATCAGGCAGATTTTTCGCGAACGGCTTCGATTTCTGAAAAACTCTTAAAAACACGTGTTCGCTTTTTTGGAGGGGGGCATATTTTAGTGAGGTTTTCAAGCTCGGCGCTCCCAGGGGGGAGGCATCAAAATCCGAAGCCGTTTGCGAGATATTCAGCCTGCTCATTTTTTCATACACAGTACACACCCTGTAGATCACGCTTCACGTCTTTAACAGGGCTTTTCTCTCCAAGTATTGGACATTCATTTCCGTCTGCTGCACCAGACTTGTGAGCACGCCCCCTTAAAAATAATAAAAAAAATCGCGCTTACGATGCGACGCATCTACAGCCGAGAGCCGACAAACTAGTAAATGTCAGACGACGCGACGCGACGCCTTGGATTTTGGTTTAGATAGACTACCCGCAATACTTATCACTGCGCATTTAAGCATTACAGGTGGCCTACGTGAGCCAAATCTAAGGCGTTAGCTGACACTCTTTTATATCGTCGACTGTAAATACTTCTCGCTGACGGCCGATAAATCGACTGGGATGCCTCCTCAATTGTAGCATCCAGTATCTACAATGTGCGTCGGAAATGATTGGCCGCTGCACTATAGTAAAAGATCGAAAAAGAGTGGCGAAAAGTCAGTGATTAAACTTAATCAAAAATCGTCGCTCTCAACCTTTTAAAGCTTGGTTGAAGTGACAGTTCTAGGTTTAAATTTCTTGTTTCATATGTTCTCTGTGAATAAAATTGGTTTTGAAAGTTATGAATAAGAAATAAAATGAGAAATTTACTCTCTAATTTTTGTCCAATTCATATAACGATCTCCGACCACGGTGCGCCGCGCCGCCGGTTCGAACGGTTGCAACAATGACAACTAATTCATATGCGTGAAACGTATGTTAGGGCATGTCCGATACGTTCAATCACACTCGAGGACAATTTTCCATTTACTACCCCCCGAGACATCGCCATTTCAAGATCGGGCGCATTCTTTAAGTGAGTAAGCTTTGCCTGCCCCCTGCCCTCTGTCCCTTCCCTCCCTCCAACCGTTACCTCGATACGACGCGACAGCAGGCACATTATACATATATCTGCTCTCTATTTTCAGAATACACTCACTCGCGCCTCTGTCTAAGTAGGGCGATCATAAAAAAAAAAAAAAAAAAAAAAAAAGATAACAGGAGGAAAAAGGTTTGACAACCCTTTCATTTTGGCTCCGTTACGACTTCTTCGAGAACATTCGAATTTCATTCACGTGCGCACGGAGCTGGGGCCCAGTGACGGCGGAATAGAATGACAGTGGGAGGGGGGTGGTGGGGGGTTCCCGGAACTTGCCCCAATCGAATTGGATTGCATCCCCACAGTTCAGTTCCCCGGAAACTGCACATAATATAGAGTTTGTATAACTGCTTTTGGAAATAATTTTTGAAATGCGATGGACGGGGTACCGCTACCGAGGACTCACCTACATGAACTGTCGTATGAAGGAGGAACCCCCCCCCATCCGTTTGATGTTTATTTTGCAGCTCCGGAATTTCTGTCATCCACCCAGTGATGCCAGAATTGCCAACTCCCTAGATATTAATTCAGAGGTCCTCTTCCATAAGTGCATTGTTATGCTTGTTGGTGGCCATTTTATAGTCCGAAACTTTGTAAAGCTGTTATCTGAAATGAATTCAGCTATCAAAAACTCACCCTATATACCCAGTTGTAATTGAAAGAGTCCAGGGGGGCCGGAAGAACGAAAAATTTTCACAAAAACTATATTTTCTTTTTTGAAGCTGAAGGAAAGGGGGTAAATGCGAGCAAAGCAGGATATTATTTCTCCTAAATAATCAATGCACGGAGAGAAAAAATTCTGATTGAAATCACGGAACGGAGCAAGAAATTGCGGTAAAAAGAAATCCCCTTTAAAATAATAAAAATTCTAATTGATTCAACCAGAATTATCATTGGTTCAATTGAACGTTCTGATGATTCAGAAAAATCACAAGAAAGAATCGTTAATTGGATCAATAAGAATTCTGGTTGAATCAATAAGAATTCTTATTATTTTAAAGGGAATTTCTTTTTATCTCAATTTCTCCTGCGTTCCGTAATTTCAATTAGAATTTTTTCTCCGTGTGTATTTCCATCCACACAAATTGATTATCTTGCACTTCTGCAGATCTTTACAGTGGCGTCGCGTGCAATTTGGCAACAATGTATTCTGTCCATTTAAACTCATGTAAAAGATCGAATTCAGGGGGTGCACAGTGCACAAGGAAAATTCGATATATTTAATGAGTTTAAATGGAGCACTTGCATTGTTGCCAGATGGCACGCGACGCCACTGGATCTCTATCCAATTTGTACTTTTGTATCCCATTAGATGACCATGAAAACTTTAATTTTGATTTTTGTGATATTTATCGTTTTTCTCTTGGCTAATTAATTAGAACCAGTCAGGCGATCAAGTGTGACTGAGCGTATGACAAAACTCTTTTCGTATTCCTACTCAGGGGGCTGATTCTACTCTTTTGGACGAAACGATTCGAGACAGCGGGAATCGACCAATCGCATTGGTTTCAATTCGTCACGTGACGCCGTCTAAACCAATGGGAATAGTCCATTCCTGATATCTATCTCGTCTCGTCTCGTCCAAAAGAGTAGAATCAGCCCCCTGGAGCTCAATGCTACAACATCATCAGATTTTCCTTGTGAAGTTGACACGACGAAATCTAGCCATTTTCCTTAACTCTTTGGCAACATTTTCACGGAGACTTACTTTTATTGATATGTCGATAGGAGGTCCCGCTAAGCATCCAACAGGCCATGTATGGTTCACTACCAGCGATAATGCCTTTACTTTGCCCTAGGATAGCCTGAAAATAAAAAGGCAATATCATCATAGTACCACTTTCAGTGAGAAAGGAGGAGAGTCTATTTTAGAGTGGCCGAGACGCTCTTGGATATAAATATCTCCATAGATAAGACGTTTTTAAACGAGTGAAACCAGAGACAGTATTTACAATGAGAAAAACATCCAATTGGACAGTACTTTGACTTATGACCACTGACAAAATTCCGATGATTCGCTCTGATTGGCTAGTAGCCTCAACATCTTTGCTCATTAGCCAACGTACGGTCCGGTTGGACGTTGTTTTGGCGTCGATAGTACATGATTAAAAAGGGACAAGTGAGACAATGTTTGAGCCCGGCCGTGAAAAAAAATTTAAAAAAAAAAATCAAATTGACTAGAGCCAAAATAAGAATAACCGAATCTACAGGGTGTTTCAGACCACCCATCCACAATCTTTTTCAGCGAAAACGGCGCAAGATACGAAAATTCGGACGAAACTTTTCTAAACTTAAATTGATTAGACAACATTGAAGATGCCGTCCAATTCATGAGATACGCACAGATAAAGTCATCTCACCTCTTGGAACAGCTCTGAATTGGCCAGATAATTCGTTGAATAGTTCGATTTATCCTGCGTCGCCAAACTTACCTAATAATTTGTATTGTTTTAAGTATTATATATGTTACGAAATTATTGAGTACGATTTGTCTGGACTGAGCGGGATTTATCTGGACAAAGCGTTTTTATTTTCTTCATTTCGGGTTTTGTCAAAAAAGTGTTGGGCAAAATCACAATGTGTCTAGACAATTCGCAATTTTATTAGTCTGGACAAATCCCAAATTTTTTCTTCCTTTCAGGATTTGTGAGAACGGTGTTGGACAAATCGCGATTTGTCTGGACACTTCGCGATTTGTCTGGACACTTCGCGATTTGACCAGATTTCGGGATTTGCTTACGACAGATATACTCTTCAGCCACTAATGGGTGTGTTGCGTGCTTTAGCTACATCAATATAACTCATTGTTTCTAACTTAAAATTCGGCGAAAATAACGATGCGCACATTAAAAACTTTCAAGATCCACTCATTAACTCAGAAAATACCTTCCATTTCAAACAGACCGCGCTACACTAGACACTATATCACCGACTTATAACTACATATGTAGATGGAACCATCTCGTTTTTGTAAACATTGACTTACAAACATTTGAATGTTTCGATTAGATGCGTACATTTCTTATATTATTTTGTAATCTTTGATAAACCGAAAAGACCAGACAGCAAATGCAGCCAATAGCTCTTGTATTTAGAAGGACATTCTATCATTTTGTAGTTACGATGCTGTTCACTTATGCACGGTGGCTCCGTCTATGTAGTAGTATACCGGTGCAAATAGTGTCTAGTGTAGCGCGGGCTGTTTGAAATTGAAGTATGATTTCCTGAGTTAATGAGTGGATTTTGAACGTTTTTAATGTGCGCATCATTACCTTCGCCGAATTTTACATAAGAATCAAGGTTCTATTTTGTTGTAGCAAAAGTATGCAACAGACCCATTGTAAGTCATATTGATGTTTTCACTTTGAATAGACCGCATTATTTGCGAGGAAAATAGCTGGTTGACCAAAATTGTTTGACCCTTACCTCAACGGATCTTAGTGCGTAAATGATAGCGTTTTCTAATGAAAGACCGAGGATAGTTTTGGTTTTGGGATTTGTGATGACGTAGGTAGGGGCCGAAGTCAGCGTGATGTAACTGTCCTCGGCAGCCTCCGTCAACGGTGTGTGGGGTGGTGCATCTTCTGTAAACCAATATAAAACCAATAAATAAACAAAGACATACGTATAGATAAATACATAAATAAAAATTTGAAAAAACAGAAAAAATGTGACTTCTTCTTTTTATAAAAAAAAAAACAAGATGTGATGGTTACTTGCGCGAACGAGATGCGGTAGCAGCAAATCCATTTGAAGTATGTATCCGATTCGAATCGATTCCGATTACAATTTATTATTTTCCGTGTGGTTACTGGTCAGCTCCCCCCCCCCCCGGGGGGGAGGATGTGTTCAAATACATTTTGTTAAAAAATCTTACGACAAGCATAATCTATACAAGTGCTGACGAGATCAATATTCTCAAAACCGCTTACGCGAGAGATTGATTTCAACTTGTAAATCGCTTTTCGATCTACAGGGTGTAACAAAACTATATACATTAATTTTCAGGGCGTGTTCTAGAGGTAAAAATAAGAATTTTTTCCCTATAAACATGGGTCCAAAATTGTAGTCTCTTCGAGTTTCTCTCCGAAAAAAAATTGCAAAATTGTCATAACTCCCTCGTGAATTTTTCTGAAAGCTCGTAAATAGGTAAACTGATGTAATTCTAGGCACTCTTGCCAATTTTGGCCGTGAAAATGCTGCATGCAACAATTTGAGGGGGGGGGTTTGGGTGTTTTTCTCGATTTTTCTCACTTTTTTCGGCATAATTATGTGAAAACATGCTTACGGATTCATTAAACCCAATAACGATGAACATTATTCAAAAGTTCGTCAAAAATATGCATTTTTGGCCCTTACAAGTTTTTTCAATTAGCAAATCATTTCCGAGAAAATCGTCCCTGAAGTTGCAGAGGTCGGCCTACAATCGCCTTTTCTTTGATTTTGTCAATTCTTGGCCGACTTCTCCACCTTCTGGGACGATTTTCTCGGAAATGATTTGCTAATTGGAAAAACTTGTAAGGACCAAAAATGCATATTTTTTTACAACATTTTGAATAATGTTCATCGTTATTGGGTTTAATGAATCCGTAAGCATGTTTTCACATAATTATGGCGAAAAAAGTGAGAAAAATCAAGAAAAACACCCCCCCCTCAAATTTTTGCATGCAGCATTTTCACGGCCAAAATTGGCAAGAGCGCCTAGAATTACATCAGTTTACCTATTTACGAGCTTTCAGAAAAATTCACGAGGGAGTTATGACAATTTTGCAATTTTTTTTCGGAAACTTTGTAACACTGTAACTCGAAGAGACTACAATTTTGGACCCATGTTTATAGGGAAAAAATTCTTATTTTTACCTCTAGAACACGCCCTGAAAATTAATGTATTAATTAATGCATGTTTTGTTACACCCTGTATAATGCTGCGTCTTTGATTTCAAGAAAAAAGACTCAATGTTGCAATCATGTAACAGCGAATTGAGATGGAAATTACTGCATCTACCAAAGTGAAGAATAGAGCCCCCCCCCCATATTCTAGTTCATTGTATGTACATTGAAATAACAGCTTCCCACACACTATAAACAGGGGCGTCATTTCGAGTCTGGCTTGGGGGGGCAAAAATCTGATGCTCTTTCTTTTTTTTCTCATCAGTATAAATTTAGAGCCTTAAAGTCGGCTTGGGGGACAAAAATCTGATGAATTATTTTTTTTTTTTTTATTTATTTTTTTTTTCTCTCATCAATATAATTTGTTCCCGTTTTTGAGCCTGACTTCAAATCCTTGGGGGGGATGCCCCCCCCCCCCCTCAAATGACGCCACTGACTATAAGGAATGAATGGTTAATTTATATTCAAACTTATGTATGTATACAGAAAGCTACATGCATCATATACATATATTATATGGACCTGCGTCCTGCGACCATAATCATTTATAAAATATAATTTATGACTTTTCAGAAGAATAAACGGGAATAGACAAAGGTAACAAGGTATGTATTTTTTTTTTTTTAAATGGAAGGAGGGCTTCATTTGAACGTGTGAGCGCGTCTGACGTCTATGTCTTTGGCTCAGCAGATTTTACAGTAATATGCGGCTTCTATTCAATTTACAGTTTGCAAATAAACTTTCAACAATCATAGGAACTATTCCATCAAGTACATTTAAATGATTTGAGGCTTCCTGCATGAAAATCAACACAAGCACTTAGCAGATCTCAAGCCAAAGTCAGAACAATTCTTTTCTAGGGTAAAGTCCCATCCCTCGCCCCCCTCCCGCAGGGATTCATTTGTTTTCTAAGTAAATATGCAGCATGTTTTTCCACAAACACAAAATAGAAGATAATTGTATCGAAAATGAGGTAGAGGAAGGAAAGTGAAAAATAGAAAAATAAACCATAAAGAGAGAACTTTAAAAGACGGTAAGTTTATGCAGTCATGTCTAGATGCAGTCACTCACTCATAAAGACAGCGAATGCCTCCTGACCCCCCCCCCCCCGCCCCCCGCAAGACCATCACTTCTCATTCCAGGAGATCGCAATGGGATGAGAAGGGAGATTTTGAATGCTGGCAGTTTATATCTTATTCCAACTGAGAGATCAAAGGCGCGGTTCAAATGTGAGGGCACAGGGCGAAAAGAGGAATGGAGGAATACAAGATCAAAGAAAAAAGGGAGACAGGAAGATAAGGGAAAAAAAAGAAATAGCGAGAGAGAGAGAGAGAGAGAGATAGAGAGAGAGAGAGAGAGAGAGAGAGAGAGAGAGAGAGAGAGAGAGAGAGAGAGAGGGAGAAGAGACAGTGATGAGAAGAAAGAAAGATAGGTTATTCGATACCGAGAGGCTCAAAACTGATATACGGAGTGTTCCAGAGAGCATGGCACTTTCATAGAGCATATAATCCTTGGGGCGTGTAAATCCTGTTTAGATTTTACATCCACGTTTAGATGGAAGGAGAGAAAGTGAATGATAACATAAACTTGAAATTTGAGGTAATCAAGAAAAGAAACAAACTCCTCAACCGACCCGAAACACAAAGAAATGAACCTTTACTAACTATACTCACATTTTGTGATTAAAAATGGAGGAATTAACTTCTGCTTAATCCTTTAAGGACCAGGTTAGTTGAAGAGAACACCACTCCTCCGTTTCTTTAGGGAAGGTAGTTAACTGTTCGTACTTGGGGGAGTTGGAATTATTGCCTATTCGACGAATTGGAGGCACTTGACGAGATCTTATTTATTATAATGTTTTCATCTAGATTTGCATTTATCTGAAATGAAGACTGACTAAATGTGAAATAGACTAGAGGAGAAAAACGAGTATACTCCGGCTTGGCCCATAAGGGGTTAAAGAGTACATGTGAGCGCGAAGAAAGAGAACGGAGACTAGATTGCACTGAGTTCGCACCGATGCACGTAGGAGTATTTGACCCGAAAACCTGGTCAAAAACGGAAAATTGAAAAGTCGTCTAAAATACAAACTATTGATGGTTTTTGAGAGGTAAGTAACTGCTCTATTGCGTAATAGATGTGTCGGGACATCTACGTTTATCTAATGTTCAGGGGACAACATGGAACTGAGCGCTCGACGCACCTGCGGTTGTCACCGCCCGAAGCGTTGTTACTAATCAGTCAACATTTTCCATCGAGGACAAGCGTTGGGGCATCCAAACATTTCAGCGATTATGGACGTTGTTTTAGATGGTATGTGCTTCATTTTGGTGGCAACAATTTCTTTTTCCGTGCATTTTTGACCCTTTTACATCTAATTTAAAATGGACATGAAACAAATCTCTAATTTTAGGCTCTATCTAAAAGGCAATTTTGAATACGTTCCGGGCAAAACCGGGCACAACCAAAACAAGAGGGTTAGAGTAGACCCTTTTAGGCAACTGCTCCAACAGTCAAAAACTGCAAGAAATTGCCCCTTTTTTTTAAAAAAACATGTTGAAGTCAAGCCTTTTTTATGAAATAAGCGTCAATAACTCGGCAAAAGAATGAGCTATCGACCTTTGGTTTGAGCCAAAATTCTTAACTTTTTACCCCTTTTCCAACCATAAACCGTGCAATAGGAGTTTTGAGCTTAAATTGGGAAATTAACCAAAATCGATTTTCAAATATTCAAGAACACGCAAATATTTGTGGCCAGGTTTTTGGGGGTAAATAATCCTACGTGCGATGCAAACCAACCAACCGTCTTGTGACGCTCACTGTGATTGGTCCACAGCAGCACGTGACTCAACATCCTCTCCTCATTCGATTTATTTCGAATGAGGAGAAACCATTGAGAAATATTGGAGAGAGAGAGAGAGAGAGAGAGAGAGAGAGAGAGAGAGAGAGAGAGAGAGAGAGAGAGAGAGAGAGAGAGAGAGAGAGAGAGAGAGAGAGAGAGAGAGAGAGAGAGAGAGAGAGAGAGAGAGAGAGAGATGATGAATCGATTTTATTTCGTTCAAGATAAACATAGTTAAAAAAAAAATAAAGAGTTCACAAAACACTAGGCAAAATTAGGGCTCCAAGGCCCTCTCTTACATTTAACCTAATACTAAGTGAACAGAGTGATAAATAAATAAGTAAATAAATAAATAAATAAATAAATAAATAAATAAATAAATAAATGATATATAAATAAATGAATAAATTAATGAATAAATAAATGAATAGATAAATAGATAGATAAATAAATGAGCAAATAAATAGATGAAAAAAAAAAAAGTTAAATTAGTAATTAAGTAGTAATAAAATTATAAATTAAGATTCATAAATGTAAAAAAAAAAAAAAAAAAAAAAAAAAAAAAAAAAAAAAAAAAAATTACAAAATAAAATATGAATCAAGAGAGAGAGAGAGAGAGAGAGAGAGAGAGAGAGAGAGAGAGAGAGAGAGAGAGAGAGAGAGAGAGAGAGAGAGAGAGAGAGAGAAAGAGCTCAGCGACTGCATGTCTCCAGCCGAGTCAGCCAAGGCGCGTCCCTTGGTGGAGGACTGGAGGCAAGCAGCGCTGGATTTTCCCTCCTGTATCAAACTAGTATTGTAACAGGAACGAAGAGAGAAAAGTAATAAAATAAAATCAAATAATAAAAAGAAATAACACAAAAAAATTGGGTGGACTTTTACCACGTTACACCCTATTAAAATGCTAACTATACTCAACTACATCAGGCTGATTGCGCTCTTTTGGACAAGACGATGAGACGAGATAGCGGGAATCGATTAATGCCATTGGTTTAAACGGCGTCACGTGACCATTTGAAAACGACTTGGAGTCGTTCTTTTCAGATCAGCGACACTGAGTCGTGGAGACATAGTCACGTGCCGCTGTTTAATTCAAAGCAATGGGATTTATCGATACCGGCTGTCTCTCCTCGTCTCGTTCAAAAGAGTGAAATCAGTCTGCTGAAACCCAGATGTACTGATGCAATAAAGATTCAAAACACAGGGCCCTGAGGCTGGAGTCACGGTAAAAATTGGAAGCTTGTTGTTGTTGTTTTTTATTTTTTTTTGTACAAACATGTTGAAGCTACGAAAAAAACAAAAAACAAAACTAACTCCCGTTTGATTTTGATCTCCGTAAAACAAGTTGCCACCTATGAAATCGTTTATCGAAAACGTTTAAACCGCATGTTGAGGAGTTACAACTGCTTGAAGTATCAGATTGGGCGTCAAAATGTCGGAGAAAGTCATTGAGATGGAAAAATTGATTGCTCCAAAAGAAATGGTTGTTTGACGAAATTTGGAATAGAAGGAATAGTTTTCGGCCTCTAAATTTTATTTTGTCATTTGAGTTTCTTTTAACGTTTCAAGTGTTTCAACATTGTCAGAAGTAATGATATCATGTATTAAATTTTAAGACCAAACCCTATAAATCGCGGATCCTAAATTTGACTCATCCTTGCACAACAACCAAACTTTTTGCCACGTTGGTTGTATTCGATACTATGTTATATTGCAACTTTAAAATCTTTAGAAAAAAATATCTTCTGTTATCTCATTTTTTGTTGTTTTACTTTTTATTTGTTTGTTTATACTTCTGCAAATTCGGACTGTAAAATCTTTTTTCGTTTGCGAAATATTCAAGTCGTCTCCAACTCTTCCTAACCCCCCCCCCCCCCAACCATTAACATTTCTTTTCTTATCATCATTTTGGAATCGTTTACGTTAGGGATAGTCGAGTCAAAATTTCCCCAACTGTAATATTTATTTGAATGTTTTCAAGCTCTCAGGTATTAATAACGGAAGACTAGTCCGAGAACAGGGAAATATTTCCCGTGAGAAATTTTACTCGAACCGAGTACTTGCGGTGGATTTCGGCGGCAACAGCAACGTGTATAAAAAGCTCCCTTGCTTCCCGTAACAGAGAGGGTCTAAGCGGAAAAACCGCTGTAAATGTTGTATACATATAGATATATATGTATGAGTGCAAGAGTTATCTAATAGGATTTTGGATCCGGATGCATAACATCCAAATACGAATGAAATTTCAATTCTCCTGGAGTCTGGAGCCTGGAGCGCGATGGTGGCAGTGTATGGGTGTGCATGGAAACTTTCTTGCACGGCATATTACAAGGCGTTTTTTTTTTTTTAACCCTGAATCGTTCCTTTCCCCTCTTCGTCTTTTTCATTATTAGTTATAAAAACAGGGTGTTTTAAAGTATTGACAGACATGGAAGTTCGCAAGTTTAATATTATCTTGGTACGGAATTTGACGCAACCTTTTGAGTAACAAGCAGGGGCGGATCCAGGAAATTCTCAAAGGGGGCGGAATTTTTGTAACGTGAGTGGGGGTATGGGGGGGACACCCTCCAGTCAATGGAGCTGGGGGTCCCTCCCCCAGAAAATTTTGAAAATTTAAACGCCTCTACAGTCAATTTGAGGCATCTTTTAACCGTTTGGCGTTTACTCCTCATTTTTATACTATCGCATTTTAATTTGTATTCGTAAAAGTGGAAGATCCCGCCCTTGCTATTGTTTCCCCATTCCCAAACAAAGATAATCATTAGGAAGTAACATGAATCACACTTAGATTCTCTTTTAAGTAGATTCCAAGAATCTACTTATTGCAGAGGGTGCGATGTTGGATTTTTCGGAAAATTTTATCAAATGAGCACGTTTCATGGTCCCCTGATCAGAATCAGTCAGTAAAACCAATTAAATAGAACCTGTTTTTGAGGTTCTTTTGGTCGAGTTTATTTTTGAATTTTGAAAATGTCAAGTTGGCAATCCTGCATTTTGCTCAAACTCGTTTGAGCGTGTAGTCAGGCCTATAGCAATAGAGCGCTTTCAATAACACCGCGTATCAATTGCAAATGAGTATTACTTACACCACCGCTCGCCGAAATAATTACAAAACGGCACCTACCTGAATTACTAGCTCATTAACGAGGGACAGAAAAAAAAGTTTACGGCACAAGGCGCCATTCAAAAATTCACAAACGTTTCATTCGCTGTGAATGAAAATAAAACAAAACTTTCATGGTGAGCTTTGTTTTCAAAGCTGCCTCAATCAACTATAGTTTGATTCAATGATGGTCTTATTGAACTACAAGATGGACAACAAAGCAAGACACGGAGTTCTTGAAGAGAAATAATCCCTGGAAACCTGAGTGTGTCTGAAAAGCGGGATGAGCAAACAGCAAGTGCCCTTTCAACTCTCTGACTTAATTTAAATGGAAGCGTGGATCCAAAATCCTGACTCTGAAGGAAAATACCCAGACCTCACTCGGACTCGACTTGCTTTGACCCCACTCGGTAACAAAGTAAGATTTCGAGGAAATGGCAGGATCCTCGGCCTTTGAAGTATAAAAACAATTCTATTTGAATTTCTTTGTCGACCGCAGATTCGTCCGACACACCACCGTATCATTCCTTTCTTCTCGCATACTAAGAGCTTAAATACGCGTCAACCGTACTTGTTCATTAGCTAAAGGTTTCCACCGAGAAACTTTACATCTGCTGTTGAAGTAGTTATTGGAGAGACGCAAAAAAACCTGTCAACTCATCTGCGTCTGATTTGTGTAATTTGTGAAATATTATATTCTTGCCTATGGAAAAATAGAATAGTTACACACATAATTTCTTTTAATCCAGCTTGTAATGACCAAATAATTGAGAAATCAGTTTTGTCAGTTATAATATTTTTCGGCGGGGCCCTTCAAATATCAAGCGACTGAGGGCAAACACAACTTTTAATCGTTCCGGAGGATAAATATTTTTGAGCCTGATGTAGTATTCACTGATATATGAAATTTTCTAAATATAATTTAGAGGGAGGGGGGTGTGCAAAGACCCCAAATGGTTAGTCAAAGTAGAAGCCATTAGTTTCTCTATCTTTCAGTGGCGGCTCGCCTAAGGAGGCAAGGGAGGCTGTGCCTCCCCAGACATTCAGAGGGAAGAAAAAATAACGTCGACAAGACAGTAACGAGAGACAACATATAAAAATTAGGCAATCACAATGTCCGTGACTCTAAAACTTGAGTCAATCTTCACTAGGAGAAAGCGCAAGAGAAGGAAGTTATAAGCGGGCGGGGAACGAGATTTCAGATTCGCGAAACGACAGCAGTCATCAGTGCCAGAGTCTGTGCCTCGTCGCGGTCGCCTCGTCGAGAGGCACAGACTCCGAGTCGGTCGAGCGGTCGAGTCACACTCAAATAGTGGTGTTCGGCACACTCACACACACAACCAAGCAAGGACTGTGCAGTGTGCAGTGTGCACGCACTAACGAAGGTATCGGAGGCTGCTATCCTCCACGACTCCCGCAGCGTTGCCGAGCCAGTAGCTGGATAACCGTCACCGTCATGCCAGTCGCCGGACCAGCCGCGCCTGTTTATTGTTGTTCGGTGTCCCCCCTCCCCCCTGCTGGTGGGGTTCTCCCCCCCCCCCACAGCCTCCCCAATACCGAAGCCCACGAGCCGCCACTGCTATCTTTATCCCTTTTTTACAACTTCAAGTCTTTAAAGTTTTTGAGTACATCCTATTGAATGTTACTTGACCATCATAATATACGAGGGTGGATTTTAAAGTAAGTTTACCTATTTTTCTTCTCAAAAACTATCAATGCTAGAAAAAACAAACCCAGCGTTGAAATGGACGTACTTTCAGCTTTCTAACGAGCTTTAGTTTTTCAAATTTGGTCAACGCGTTGCGGAGATATCGTGGATTTTCCCCACCCGTCTACCCTTCAAACGTGCTCACCTTTTCACGCGCTACAGAAGACTGCAAGTTTCGGCAGGCGATGCGCTTATCTCCGGATTAGACATCTCAATGACACTTGAGTGCATGTTGTTTACTGAATAGACTACTCTTCTACTGATAAAATGACCCAATTTGTATCGATCTTCAAACTTTCGGTCAGTACTGAAAGTGCAATCATCATGAATTGAAGCTGGATTAACAGCTTGCGTCAAAACCTGGTTCAAGAGTATGGGGAAAGAATTTTACGACGGCTGGTATACAGAAATTGTTGCACCGATAAGAGAAATCCAAGAATCTAGTGGGTGACTATGTCAAAAAATGAGGTGAGCTGCCTCACAACAATGTTACAACTTGTTTCAATAAAATAGGTGTAGTTTACTTTTCCAAAGTCTTAAACTCATGTTTTCTGTGAAGCTCCACAGCGCGTAAAAAGGTGGGTACGTTTGAAGGAGAGGCGGGTGTGGAAAATCCACAATATCTCCGCAACGCGTAATCCAAATTTGAAAATCTGTAGCTCGTTAAAAAGCTGAGAGTACTTACGTTCCAACGCTGGTTTTTTAATAGTTTCTGAGAAAAAGAAATAGGTAAACTTACCATAAAATCCACCCTCCTATCACAATTTTTTTTATATTTATGGCATTTTTCAAAGAAATTACGATTCCCATAAAAAGTAACTCATTTGATCCTGATTTTTTAATTTTTGATTATTTCTGTTATTTGCCATTAAAGTATAAAGAATTGAACCACCATGATCCCAAAAAGACATCAAAATCCCTAAGCATCATTTATTGAACCGGTGACTGTCCATAACCTGAACTTTTAGTAAGCCTGAAAAACCTAATGAAGGCACCAAAAGCCTAGTAAGTAAAATCTATAATTTTATTGTTCTCCAAAAATGTGAAAATTAGTAGGAATGTCGGTTATAATAGCACCTAGAATGTTAGGAAGTCTCAGAATTTAATTAGGAAAAAATGTGAGTTTGAAGAAGAAAAAAACTGGTCTGGGGTCGTTTCAAACCCCTCTAAAGGCAGTGGCGTAGTAAGTGTTAGTGGCACCCGGGGCGAAACATTATAGTGTCACCCCCCCGAAAATTTAAAAAAAAAAATTGTTTTATTTTGGATCCCATTTTTCGCCATTTTTGCAAATAAAATATGAAAAAAAAGGAAGAAAAATTATATATTTTTGAAACTATTCAGTATTCACACAAGTCTAGTGAATTAAAACAATTTTAGGGTGACACCTTTCGTTCAGAGTGACACCTTCCTGGTTTAGGGTGACACCCTTTAGCCAGGTTGATATTTTTATCATACCCCTTTTCGCACCCATTTTTCTCATGCATTCTATCATTCTTTCAGTATCCCTCAATTTTTCCAGTATTTTTCTAATTTCTTTCTTTTTCCTCTCCTTTTCTTGTTTTCTCCTCTTCATTTTCACTTTCTCTTCTCTTCTTTCTCCCCTTTTCTCCCTTTTCTTCACGATTTTCAGCGTATTTACTGATGGTGTCACCCCTGTGATGGTGTCACTCGGGGCGGACCGCCCCCTCCGCCCCCGCCTTACTACGCCACTGCTAAAGGTTAAACTGCTAATCTAAATAATGCACAGATTGTAATTGATCGGGGCGATAAGGTGAGAGTGAGGAGAAAGGCAAGGGAGGGAGGTGGTTTTTGCAATGTAAACTTGCTGGGACTCTTGTCATCGCAGGCAATTTCTGCAGGAGAGAAGCTGGTGTGGCTAAACTTTCCTTCGAAGAAAAATAGAAAGTTTGAGACAGGAAGTATGAAGAAGAAAATATGAAATTGGGGGAAAAGGAGGGGATAGGGGTGGTTGTGAGGATCAAAAAGAGTTAGGAAGCGGAAGTTTAAGACATGATTAGGTGTTTCCTGACGCAGCGCCGCCACCGGGGAGCTCAGACAGCAAGCTTAACACTTTTGTGAGTCCTTCCAGCTTTTCGGCGAGCAATCGTAATTTTTTTACTCCTGTTCTGACTTTACCTCTTGAGTCTTGATGCAAGTAGGTACTTCTTTCCGTATATATAAAGGACAAATCGGCTCATTTGTCTCATTTTCTAATATTTCGTGGAAACGTTTTATTATCCTTGGAGACGCGACATTTTCTGGTTATTTCAGGCGTAAGCTTGGCTCTTTCGCTGAAATGTTGGTCTGTCGTCATCGCTGTTGACCAAATACCAAAAACCACCAAATACTTTTCGCGATCGCAGTTTAGAACGGACGTTTTACGGCGACGTCGAACGTGAATAGACGGATAATTCCTGTAAACTTCTTCTCATTTGGTTTAAATGAACATCAAGGACTTGACGTGATGATGACATTTCCAAAAGAAGTGTTTTAAGGGGTAAACGTCTTAGTTCTCATTTGGTTTAAATGGACATCAAGGACTTGACGTGATGATGACATTTCCAAAAGAAGTGTTTAAGGGGTAAACGTCTTAATTCTCATTTGGTTTAAATGGACATCAAGGACTTAACGTGATGATGACATTTCCAAAAGAAGTGTTTTAAGGGGTAAACGTCTTAGTTCTCATTTGGTTTAAATGGACATCAAGGACTTAACGTGATGATGACATTTCCAAAAGAAGTGTTTATTGTTTAAGGGATCTCCGCGGCTTCAGTGTATTCCTAATTTCATCTGTAGACGTAGTTTATACCAAGTGCCTGTAAAAATGTCCCATAAATTATTATTTTCTTTTTATTTACATATTGTAATTGTAAATATGAGTATTCGGAGAATCCTCTTGTACATGAACCTTCATATTCTACTTCTAACAATAATCGCCCAATTTAGTACAATTCCAGAGAAATTATTAAAAATTAACCCTTTGAAGACCAGGTTAGTTCAAAAGAACACCACTCTTTCTTATACACAGGGAAGGTAGTTAACTGTTCGTACTTGGGAGAGTTGGAATTGCCTATACACAGAACTGAAGGCACTCGACTGGACCAAATCTCGTTGGTGGTTTTATCGATAGTCTCGTTTATTCGGAGTCATGAGACTGGAACGATGTGAAATGGACTAGAGGAGAAAAACGAGTAAACTCGGGTTTGGTCCATAAAGGGTTAGTATTCGAATAAGTGGCAACAAATTGATATTGACAACGCAAAATTGCACTCTTAGAAAAACGCAGCAATTTGTTTTTAAAAAATTTAAACCCTCCAGTTCCATCTGTGTATATTATCAGTGACTGTTACCCAGTAATCCTTTCTTGAATCTCTTTTATTTACTAACCTAATTTTTGAGGTTGATTATTTAATATTCATTATTTTACTGAATTAATACTTTTTATTTTTTATTATTTTTTTGTGATGTGAATGCTCCTGCCCTGTTCCAAAGTTTTAATTCCTCACTTTTCCTTACGCATTAATCTTTTGGATTAGCTTGTTCTTTGCTTTTCGTTTTCTTTTGCACCATTCTTATTATGATTGTGATTTTTTATGACGTAGTAATAATGTCCACCTTCTTCTCTCTTTCTCATCTCTGAATATGGCACCAAAAGCAGAAATGCCTTAGGCATGTCTTTCATCAAATGAAAAAATTCTTCTTAAAATGCGTAGAAATTTATTTCATTTTCAATGACAATTTTATAGGGGTTATTTAATTCATACATGCATCAAGGAAGGGATTTTGGCCTTTTACCGATTTAATTCCACTACAGTTTAATGCTATGTGCTACAGCTTGTAGTCTCGCGAGCATTTGTAGTAGAAGAGGCATTTTGGTGAAATAGACCAAACATTTTGAGCTGGTTTTGCCGCTGAAAAAATACCGGATACGTTTCAGCTTGCTTCTTTCTCGACCCCTCCTCCCCCAATCCCTTGTTCTTTTGTTGAAAATTTTTGATAACGCTGAGATAAATGACTCAAATAAATGGAAACCAATCCCGTCATAATAAGTTTTTCAATGATACTTCCGACGTATCGCGCTGATCGCTTCCCGAATGGCGAAGTGAGAAGTCTATCTCGAACTCAATTTGTTGAAATACTTCTTTACGTCACACGTGGCGGTCGCCGTCGACGCGCTGTCTCATGTATGATAGAGCACGAGATGGGAAAAGGATATAGCCTAAGGTCTAATATGATATATACAGGGTGTCCGGTAAGTCCCGGAACGGCTGCGCCATTTCTTTATTTACGCAGATAAAAAAACCAAACTTTGGGAATGTTCCTAGATAAATAAAAACTACTTTTTGGGGGGGTCAAAATTTTGGTCGCCCCTCCCGGGGGGGCGGGGGCGCCCCTAACTTTTTTTTTTCAAATGGCAACCCCTATCTTGTGATACCTCATTCGAAAGAGGGTAAAAAACTAAGCATTTTGGCGCAAACCGCACGTCGATATCTCTTTTAGTATTCGAGGTATCGAACTTCAAAATCTATGGAAACCCATTTTAAAAAAATCATAACTCTTATTCAGAAAGTCGCTGTTTAAAAAACTAGGGGTCTAAACTACTCTACATAACAAGCTCTTTCTAGAGAAAAACACCTCTGCCCAAAAAAATTAACTTACAGTTATTGTTTTTTTTTCCCGCCAAAATTTTTTAAAACATTTTGGCGGGAAAAAAAAACAATAACTGTAAGTTAATTTTTTTGGGCAGAGGTGTTTTTCTCTAGAAAGAGCTTGTTATGTAGAGTAGTTTAGACCCCTAGTTTTTTAAACAGCGACTTTCTGAATAAGAGTTATGATTTTTTTAAAATGGGTTTCCATAGATTTTGAAGTTCGATACCTCGAATACTAAAAGAGATATCGACGTGCGGTTTGCGCCAAAATGCTTAGTTTTTTACCCTCTTTCGAATGAGGTATCACAAGATAGGGGTTGCCATTTGAAAAAAAAAAGTTAGGGGCGCCCCCGCCCCCCCGGGAGGGGCGACCAAAATTTTGACCCCCCCAAAAAGTAGTTTTTATTTATCTAGGAACATTCCCAAAGTTTGGTTTTTTTATCTGCGTAAATAAAGAAATGGCGCAGCCGTTCCGGGACTTACCGGACACCCTGTATAGAAGCGACACCAGCGAAATACTCTGAATATCTTATTATCCTTTAGAATTATCCTATTATCCTTTTAGAAAAAAGTTCCGATGCACTTCTAGGTTAGATCTTAGATCTTACGCAAAGAGTAAACAATAAGAGTAGCAATTGAATGAAAGGCCTGCGTGGTCAACGCAGATAAGGGATCAGAACGCGGGCTGGCCTCTGATTGGCTCCAAGCGTGGTGCAAAACTGTCTTAGGGTATAGGGAAATTAACACGGGGTTTCCGTTCCGGGACATTTATCTCGAAACCTGTGCAAAATCGTCTGTAAACAATTTATGCGAATCGATTTAGCAGAATTTTCCAAACAAATTGATAGGTCATAAGTGCCACTTTATTTCAAATTCGAAAATACTGTTTCAGTTGAAAATTACGCACAATACGTATTTACATCGTGTGTTTTAGCTGTGTTTGAGTAACTCACTATTGTGCGTACTTTTCATTTGAAACAGTATTTCCGAATTTGCAATAAAGTGGCACTTATATGACCTATCAATTTGTTCGGAAAATTCTGCTAAATCGACTCGCATAAATTGTTGAGACCATCCGTGCTTAATCCCTAAAAACATACATTAGTTTTTATCACTGAAAAAATAAAGTTTATGTACAGCCGAAGCAGCCTTTTAAAATAGCTTCGCAGAGCAAAAGTTCAAGCTGTACCGGAGAAAGTTGCAGGTGTACGAGAGCACTACTTCTTCAGAGTAACAGCCTCTTTTCTTGCTTTGGCTCTACCGAAGTAGTGATTTAGGACAACCGCAATTTTCTCCGGTAGAGCTAGGACTTTTGCTCTGCGAAGATTTTTAAAAGCTGCTTCGGTTGTACTTAAACTTTGTTTTTTTCAGAGATACAGTTATATTCCGTTTCAAGTATCTTCTACAAGGGTAAAATACTTTGAATCGGAGTTTGTTCGAAAACTATCAAAATCTGTCGATCGATAGACAAATTGATACCTACATATACTAAAACAGTCCATTCCGAAATTGTTTTTCCTTGAAAGTAGCTTCCGTTTCTTTCGCCGTACTTCTCTTTTAAATGCGGAAAATTCGCTTTTATTAATAAATACAAGCATATCTAGAGATGTTAGATGAACAGCGCGGCCGCGGCGTGGCGGTCTCTCCGATGTCCCCGTTTCCAGTCTCGGTAGCCCCCCTTTGAATGTTATCCTAACCAAAGAAGATGAGAAGTGAAGAAGAGGCTTAAACGAGCGATGAGGCAGGGCGAGCACGGTTATGGAATAAACTAGCGGTGAAAAGAGATATCGCGAAGCGAATGCACGATTCACGGAAATCGCAATCACAGGATATAGACCGAACGCGTGGGACTTTATGAACAGTGTTGCATAAAATTTTAGTTAAAGAGCATATATATATATATTATATTGATCCTTATGAGAAAAATACAGTCTTAAGTCCAATATATTTGGCAACACTGGATTGATAGCATGTAAATCCGGAACCGGAAACGGGACTGCAAACGCGACGGTCGTGGTGGAAATTTTTCCTCCGATATCGCATCAGCCACCACCAATACCACCATCAACCAGCAACATCATGCGTATCGCTCCTTCTTGCTCTTAAACTTAACCCTTTCAGTTCATTACCTGGGGATTGTATCGTAATCGTGGCGAGTCATTGGCGAGTAACACTCTTTAATCACTACGATGTGTGCACGATAGCGCAGGAGTCACCGGTGAATTTCCGCAGAGATGTGAGGGATTCTATCAGTGTGACAAATTGAAAGATCACTCATCATAAGCGGCGCAGGCCCCGTTAGAAAACACACCTGCGAGGGTTCACTCACCGCTTGTTTTACACGAAACAGCTCATATCAGCGTTTTCTTGGATTTTCGAACGAGTTCATTGATTTTCCGCATCCGTGTAACCAAACCCATTAGTGTGCTATATGTTTCAGCGTCTCCTACAGCTTGCATAGTTTTATAATAATAACAACACGCACTCGATAGTGACTCGATACTATAACGATACGATGCTTCATAATCGGCCCGCAGGTTTAAGTTAAAATCACCGCGCACTCACAATCAGTTAAACGTTTAAAAAAAAAAACAAGTGGGTAGATAAAAATGTTCCTATTTCGCTGCACTTGTTATTGCCTAGTAGACCAATTGAAGGCGCGAATGAATCATTCTACTCTTTTGGAACGTCCAATCTTTAACGTTCTTTGATATCAATGGCATGTTCGCGACTTTATCATTGGATTTCAAGAGCTGTTAAAGTGGTCATCGTTTAAATCGGCTAAAATTCATGAGAATTCACGCTGCAAATTATCCGTGGCAAATATATGCAAAAGTGACTCATTATCAACGTGACGGCTTAGTATGGATTGGATTTTACATGGATTTTGCAATAAAATCTTTCAACATCCGGAGAAATCAAAGACGCATTATAATATCATGTAGACGGAATGCATCCTATACTGTATCATTGGACCGAGTGAGGCAAACATCGTAGACTCGACAGTAAGTAGACGGCGGCCAAGTCTATTATTCGATTTCGGGGGAAGGAGTAAGTTCTGGGCCCAAAGCATGTTCGAGACGGACGCCCGAAAGACGTTGGATGGTGAGCACTTCCAAGGGACCGTTTTAAATGGCCGTCAAGAGCTCACGAATCATCTGCGTGCGAAACTGGGTGTCCCGAAATCGTTTAGGCCCTTGAGATAAGCAAACGAATAAAACCTCCTGATCCAAATTTAATACTTTAAAAAAAAATCATGATCAAAGTTTGATAGCTTTAAACACCTTACACAATTTGAAAAAGTGTGCACTACCGCAAGACGGATTTGGTTCGTTTGTAGCCAGTTGTTTTCACCAAAGCCTATAGATTAACTTTAAAATATTACAAACCTCTATGTATGTGCAATTGTTGAGCGATATCGATGACTGTTGAGCATTCTTGGTGAGCAAGCGAAGTACCACTTAAAACTTGCTGTGCACTCCGTCTATATGATACAATGTCTTTATAGGAGAAAATCCATGTTCGCTGTTTTCAAACACTGTGCGCTGCAGCAATGAAACACGTGTGAATGGAAGTGTTGGGATGCAGGTGAGTGTGCAAAGAGCAGGTTGGTGAAGGGGGGAGGGGTTTTGAATAGAAGGGTGAATGGCAAACACGGTAAGTACAAATGTTGTGTGTTTACACGTGACTTATGCCTTTCGCTCGAAAACCGCATCAATATAGTTGCCGCGACTTCGTCCGGGAAAATAGCTTATTAAACATCGGGTACGCTCTTCATGCGGAACTTTGATCATTTCCTCGATGACGTTATCCACTTAAGAGCACACCTTTTATTTCACGTGTAAACATCTCCTGGTGATGCCCTATTACCGTTACTGTTTGAGGACGGAAAGTTTATGTTTATTGGCTGCGTATCGATCGGCGATAAAGGGAAGGGTGAAATTCGATGCCGAAACTCCTCCGATGCAAAATCTTTGACTAACGGATTCCTCTATACTGCTTAATTCTTTTGCGTGATTTGAATTCAAGGTTCTAAAAAGTATAAAACACTTTACTGTTGGCGGAAATATTGTCACGTATCTAACTTTCTTCCTGAGTAACGCTCTCATTCCCAAAGTGTCTTCAACGGTAAAAATAAAGCTCTCCACCCCTTCATCGATTGATTCAAAGGCGTCGAGAGCAGTTTCACAACACATAATTTCTATACCATTTAAGTTTCGTTTACCCCAAAGTTTCGTCAAAAACAAGCAGTGGGCGAAAAATGCCGATTTTGAATGAACCCCTTTAAACAATGATGCACAACACATTATCATAGATACGCAAACAAGAGAAATGAATTAATTGCTACGGTTGAAAAACCTTTAAAAAATTTTTTTTTTCCTTCAGTGCCTAACGGTGAAAATGGTTGAAATATAGGGTCGAATGCACATACTGCATCGCGCTTTTTCTCGAATCGATACTTCACAAGGACTGAAATGGACATATAAAGAAGATATGCTAGATTGTATTTTTTGTGATTTAAGGGGCTGGTAACCCTTGCGGGTAAAACAGAATGTTTTTCTATACCCAATCTCCATCACCACAGACATTTTTACAAACATTTTAGGCAAAACTGAGCAATTTTTTGTTTTGTTTTCACAATTTCAGATATGCTAGATTGTATTTTTTGTGATTTAAGGGGCTGGTAACCCTTGCGAGTAAAACAGAATGTTTTTTTTATACCCAATCTCCATCACCACAGACATTTTTACAAACATTTTAGGCAAAACTGAGCAATTTTTTGTTTTATTTTCACTGGTTTACCCCCTCAACCCTTTTGAGTCCAAGCTATAACTGACCAATGTTGGGTACCAGGGAGGGGAGGGGGGATCTCAAAAGACTCCTAAACGGTTTTACGCAATGGAACTTCTTTTTTAAACTATAGTTATATCAAGTAATTGAGTACATCCGACTGAATTTTTCATGATATTTTTCATCGGTCGTCTTCGCTTTGTGGCGGTATTAATTTATGGGTATTTTTCGGAAAAATTAGGATTCTAAATGACGGCATATTGGCAGAAGATTTGTTAAATATTTGACAAATTAAACCACTAAAAGCCTTAAAAACCACGAAAATTCTTTAAAAAAAAATCAAATTTTAAACCGAAGCACATCGTTAACCTCAAAGTTTACTTGTATAAGCTAGAAACTGGCTAGAAAAGCTTATGAACGGTTTTAGTGCGAAGTCAACGGTTAGCCAACAATTGCATCAATGCACTTATCGGTTGCAATTGGTTGTGACAGAACTCGATTAGCGTTTTGAACTATCTAACGCACTCTCCCGTGACCCTCATGTGTATACTTATCCATCCCTTTCAAGTTTCGAAATTCGTGCCAGGACCTTGTCTCACGACATATTATAATTAAATTCGCATTAAAATGCCTCCAGAAAATCTCTGCAAAAAAGTTCGCAAAGGATGTCTCTATAAACGATTTTTGCAGTAAGAGTGTGAGGCAGCAGTACATGGGGGTTACGTGAGAGCGAGAGAGACAGTTTGTCTTTGTTTGGAACGCTCATCACCGGATGACGTCATCACTAGAGCTGCCTATTAAAAGAGCAAAAATCCTGATAAAATTTACAATTTGCGTCCAAAACACTTGAACATTGGTATACAAGTCAGCTTGGATCAGTGCCTTGAATGTCATGAATTTGAAAGGGAAAAAAAAAAAAAAAAAAAAAAAAAATGAGAATTTTACGTGAGGAAAAAAACTGGCCTGCGGGCCGATCATTTACTTCATCATTGAACCGATCGTTAAGACTGTGCATGAGTGATTCTATTGGTCGAAAATTGTAAAACTTGGCCGTTGCTATGGTAAACATCATTAGAGTGCCTGCTATTTAAAGGTTAGGTACTCATGAGTAGCCTTTAGATAACGAGACTTTTAACGATGGTTACCATAGCAACGGCCAAGTTTTACAATTTTCGACCAATAGAATAATCACTCATAGACAGTTTTAACGATCGATTTAACGATGAAGTAAATGATCGGCCCACTGGGGTCGTTTCAGACCCCTCCTTCGGCTCACAAAGGTTAATAAGCCAATACATCGCGTGGGTGGAATCAAATTATATAATTATAATCTAAATGTTTCTTACCCTGAAATATATCGTAGACGGAGAAACGCAAATTGACTCTGTGTTGAAAACCTAAATATACTAAGGCACGTGCAGCATGGTGCTTGACGTAGCGGGCGTATTTGGTGCTATGATTCGTGTAGTACCATTCGTCCGAGGGTAGAAGCAGTTGGCTGAGAACATCTGGTAGCCCTTGCTCCGTTAGTTGACTGTGATTGGCCGGATCCATCGCCAAAGTTGACGCTATCTGAAGGACCAGAACTAGAAGTTGCTGCGGAAAATAAATACATAGTATAAATCAGCCATTATCAGTTAGAAAAACGTCCTGGGGGAGGGGGAGGACGCAAACAACGGAAATGATTTTTTGATGTAAAATGCTACGAAAATAACGATGAGACTTTTTAAAAATGCTAAAACTCATTCCTCGCAGAGAAAGCTTAGTTAAAATTTTCAGATGGAAAATCAGATCAGAAAATATCGATATCTTGGAGGTTTATATACATAGTGTAAGCCTTTACGCGGAGAAGAGACTGGTAGAATTTACAATCTGCATAGCTAATTTTGGAGTCTGCTATGAAGTATGGTAAATACAACGTATACCTTGTGGAAAATTAAGATAACTTGTTGGTACATTTCACCGTAAGGTACGTTACATTTACCATATGATGGTAAAATTTACCATACTTGGTAGCAGACTCCAAAATCAGCTATGCAGATGGTAAATTCTACCAGTCTTTTTTTCCGTGTAATAGAACTCGACCTTTAGCGCAGGATTTTTAAGAGCAAAAATATAAGGTTGCCAGCTTACGTACCTCCTCGGTGTATGTAATTATGTGCTACATACACCGGTTACGTCGTAAAAAAATACTTTTCATGAAAGGCTCATATAGCTAATTTAGCAAAATATTTAGCAATATTTTATGGTATTTTGACAACTGTTTCACTGAACTAGCAACATATTATGTAAAACTGGCATTATGTTCTGCTAAATGAGCGACGGTTTTTTGGTAAATTAGCGTTTTATAAATTATTGGCGTTTTTGCAATTTAAAGTTTATTCCCAGTTTTTGGCAATCATATGGTAATTTTAGGTAACTTTTTTTTTCGTACAGAAACAAGTAAAATGAATTAGACGCTTACTGGATCATTCGTGGAATCTAAGGCAGAAGCAAGGATCTTCAATTGAGGTTCCGACAGTTTTTTGTTAAATTAGCGTTTTATAAATTATTGCAGTTTTTGCAATTTAAAGTTTATTCCCAGTTTTTGGCAATCATACGGTAATTTTAGGTAACTTTTTTTTTCGTACAGCAACAAATAAAATGAACTAGACGCTTACTGGATCATTGGTGGAATCTAAGGCAGAAGCAAGGATCTTCAATTGAGGTTCCTGGACCAGAGCAGATTGAACCGTGAGACTTCCAACCATGAAAAGGAGAGCACGAGCGGAAAGAAGTTGTAAACAATGATAATTGCAGTGTCGCCACCTTCATCATGCAGGAGCAAAAAACGAAAGTAAATATTACTAGAGGGGAAAATACAAACGCAAGATGGTTAGGTTCGTGAACCCTTGAAGTGATTCCAAGTGACAGCTGCGCGGACCTTTCGATCTGATGTAAATGGCTTCTCTAGTAAATTTTCTGGAACTTCGTCTTTGGGTTAAGTAATTTGAATGGAATAACAGGTGGTTATGCTAATGAGGGAAACGTCACAGCATGGCATAAGCTCCAATTTGTCTTGAAATATTTTAGGCATCAGCTTTCAAAATTGGTTCCATAAAACTGTCATTATTTTGGCTATTCTACGTATTAAACGAGTGCAAAACGGAGTATACCTCACCACATGTATTTTAAAGATATTCTAAATCTCTTTAATAAAATTACGGTTTTACTTCTGAACCAAAATTACGACTTTACTTCTAAACCAATTTTGTTATAAAAGCTCTATAAAAATATATTTAAAATTGAAGCATATTGTGACTCTCCAATAACTAGCATTTATATATATATCTATCATCCCATTCAAATTACCAAAGAGTGGCAACATTTCAGAAAGTGACTAATGGCGCTATCTCTAGTCGATTGAAAGATCTTAACTTTTTCATCGCCTTAAATTATTTAACATTTGATGATTCTGATACCTGGATATGCCGGTTTGTTTGAAGAGTCTTTACAAAGGACTCAATAGAAAAATCAGTAGCGAAGCGTACAATTTTACGACGTTGAATGCGGCCCGTTTAAAAACTTGACGGATTTGGAAGTGTCTACTGCACACACAGAAGATAATTGTTCTAAGTTCTTCATGAACGACGTTACACAAAAAGCAAATTTTCGCGATCGAATATGATAAAAAATACCAACCTAACTACATATTCAAGGAAACCCAATTGTGTTTTTAGATGAGTTTTCGGGGCATCGATGGCAACAATGCGATTTCGAATTCACCTCTGGACTTGAATTCAAAATCGAATTGATGCCAGCGCTGCCTGACAACACCGGAAAAGTTCGAAAAACACGATCCAGTTTCGTATCATCCACTCTTATCATGCGTAGGTTGGCAGTGATTTTATATGATTTCGTTGGATACATTCGTCGCGAAAATTCGCTTAAAGTCTTCCACGTTGTGTCGGTTACAAAACAAAAATTCAGCAAAACCAAATCAAGCACAGGGGCGCGCCGAGGGGGGGGGGATGTGGGTACCCTTGCCCCGGGCGGCACTCTCGGGGGGCGGCACAATTAGGGTGAACAAACATACAAAAAAAAAAAAAAAAAAAAAAAAAAAAAAAAAAAAAAAAAAAAAGTTATCAGATTTCAAAATGAATTTCAGAGAGCGGCAAAATCAGTGTGTATGTGTAACAAGCAAAAAATAAAAATAAAAATCATCAAATTTACAATTTTGTTCGCGGAGGGCGGCAAGATTGCATTCTTGCCCCCCCCCCCCCCCCCCCCCCCCCCCCCTCTGGAAACTACGGCACGCCTTTGATCAAGCATGTAATTTGACGGGAAAACAGAGCATAATTCCTACGTCTTAATTAAGGGAAACAAAATTGGAAAAAGTGTAACTGCAAAGGAAACTGCGAACTTGCGGAGACTCGATTTTAGACCAAAAATGCTGCGTACAAAACATGCGGGTAGAAGTGGGAAAGTGACATTGTATCGTCGCGTAGCACTAAGATCTGAGATTGAAAAAAGTGACAAAAAATCAGTAAAAAAAAGTCATCGCAATATCGTCGTTTGTAACACTATAAAGCTTAATTTAAAACTCTCTTGTGACATTCCTAGGTTTTTAGACTTACCTCTTTGTTAAAAGTGTTCTATGATAAAAATTGATCTTGAAAGTTTAGAAATGATAAATTGATGAAACACTTATTTTCTGATCTTTTGCCACTTTCAGACGATCTGAGACCATTGTGCGTCGCTATGTGTCTTAATTTTGACACAATATTACATCCATTTTATCTCTGTCCGATTTCTTCCTCATCGAGCGAAATGATTGACTGCGTTCAAAACTTTGGAACAACACTGTAGCCCTAAAGATACAAGATTTTCATTGCTAAAATAGAATCGTGGAAGCCAACATAAGATTTGTTGATGAGATGAAAAGTTTCAGGCTTACCTTTGACTTGGAGTGCATTGCTGCTTACTACCTATCACACGTTTGTACAGCGTTAGAGAGTTGTGGAGAATATTCAGCACCGACAAAGCATGTTCATTTGATAAAACATCTAAAGAAAAAAAGGAAAAATGACCGGAAGATTAGACAAGACAGTATAGTACACATCTGTTTGACAATTGAAAGGCTTGCATGGATGGGAGGATACTTGGCTATGCTTGTTTACTTAATAGTTACCCAAGAACACTTGCGGTTTTCACCAAGTAAGCGCATTTTTGGCAAAGACAGATACTTACCTCACCGACCATAATTTATAATTATTATCATGAACTATATTCAATCAATCGATCTACCCTTTTTGACAGGAAATGTTTCTCAATCACAAAATAAGTTAAGCGTTATTGTATGCACGACCAAATTTCGAACAAATAGAACTCAAACCAAGCCTAACTTTGATTTGTTTAAATTTTTTTGATGAATAGGTATTTGGCAAGGATGCTCTCCGAGGGATGAGAAACTCAGAACTCATCATCCACCAACAATTTTCTACGGGGCGCTGAAATTCATTTGTGCCTGGTAAGCACCACTCATCTGTCTCATCACTTTCCTCGTATTTTGTTCAGAATTTGATCGCCTACACATATTTTTCAATGCCTCGTATAGATATAAACCGCAGAATTTTCCCTGCCAGGAAAAAAAAAAAAAAAAAAATAGTTTTGAATTCTAGATATTTTTCCACCATCCCGCATTTATACACTTCCAACATATACATGTGGTGCGATTCTGTTAGATGCCCGATGCCTCAACACCCTACGCTGCTCTTGCTGCTACCTCCATTCGCATTTGTCCGCTCCAATAAGGCACACTATAGCATCGACGCTAAAATCCGCTGCAAGAATTTTTCAGCCGGGAATTCCATTAATTTTTTATGCTCCAAGCCACTCGATATTACATTTTCATACGCAGCATTTCCTGGGCTCGCCTCTTTTTTCTTTTTTTCTTCATACTACGAACGCCCCACGAGCGCAACTTTAACGCATTAAAATCGCGCGCCCTTTGCCTTGACGCCTCTTCTAGTGAAGCTCGTAAGGAAAATTTTCGATGCAACGAAGGATACGAAAAGGCTTACACGTGACTACGCACGAGTAAGCTTAAGGCGTCTCTGTCTACGTTCGCGCTTTCTCAATTGCCGAACTGAACTACCGAACCTACACCTTTTCGCCTTCTTCATGGATGAACTTTGACGAAGAGGGTTTGCAAGGAGCGGGGAACGAGGGCGCAGGTCGGAGGGATCGGAACGGACGGGAGAGGGGAGAGGGGGAGGGGAGAGGAGAGGAGAGAGGGGGAGGGGAGAGGAGAGAGGGGAGAGGGGGAGGAAGTGGATCACTTTTCTCCACTTTTATGACTCTCGCAGAGAATCTCATTTTCCGTTAGTATGAGCGACGGAACATTTTAATAACCGTCTAAATAAAGTCGGTGTTGTCTGACTGAACGTGATCATCAAGGCGTAAGAAGCTTTTCGATTGCGAAATATCAATAGCTCACCTGCAGAGTGACCTACACTGAAAAAAAATAAGCTAAATTTAACTAATTTCTACTTAAAAGTATGGGCACCACTTAAAAACTGTTAGTTTGACTATCTGAATTAGTAAAATTAACTCCGTGCCGTGTTAATTCAACTATTTTTCAACTATTTTAAAGAGTTAAACTAGTAGTTTTTAAGTGGTGTCCATACTTTTAACTAATTCAGCGATTTTTTTTTGTCAGTGTATTGAACACATAAATTGAATCGATAAATTATGGAGAATCAATTAAGCACCCTGGAATCGATCATTTTCTACTGGTTTATATAATTTTAACCCACCATCCCACCATAACCCACCACCCGGCCACCACTCGTTCACTGAAAAAAATCGGCTCGGGCTCGGCGGCCGAACCGCTCGTATACCTTGAGTTCGCGCTATACACCCGAGCGGTTCATGCGTACCGTGCGAACGCACCCAGTGGCCCGCATGAACCAGCATCGGGCGTATCCGCCGAGCGGTTCGCGGAAACACTATCGTACAGCATTTGCCATGGCTCGGGTGTAGAGCACGAACCGCTTCGGCTAGTACGCGTGAACACTGCTTGCTCCGCGCTCTAGGTGGCCAAACACGCAACAATAAAGCGGCAGTTAACTGTTGAACGCTCGCTCGGTCGGTCGGTCTAGCGCGTGACTCCGTGATTCAAAGCAAGTTGGCGGCTTTAAATTCAGTTTAATTAGTAGTATGGTGTCAAGTTAATTAATCACGACGGTATTTCGATAAGTGCTTCAAATAAAAACATAAATATCTGTGTGTAAGAGCTAGTATAAGGAAAGGTCAGTCAGTCGTACTCGCCGGCATACGTTTTCACTGTGGTTTGTTTTACGTTACGAGGTGTCCTGATCCCTCGTATTTTTTCCCGCTAAGTCGGTATACTTAAATGCTCTAATAATTTATGTTTTGTAATTCGATCCCTACTTAAATTTTCGTTCGCAGTTCGAATTTGGACGTGTTGAAAAGTTCTGAGCTGATTCAAGATTTGTTTGTGAATCCACCGTATATTCCTTCGTATTAGTGTTCTGATTTACTAAGTTGTGAAAGTGATAATATGCGTGTTAAATTTGGTAATATGGTGTTCCTCTATTAACGTGTGTCTAGTGAGTGATGTATTTAATGTCTTTTTTGCATTCTATTGTTAATGTGAAAAGGAATACAAGGAATAACCGATAATGGGAAGCACGAGGAGTTCGGGTAATACGCACGAAGAGTTCGGGTAATAAGCACGAAGAGTTCGGGTAATAAGCACGAAGAGTTCGGGTAATAAGCACGAAGAGTTCGTGCGTAGAGCATGAAGAGTTCGGGTAATACGCACGAAGTGGTTCGGGTAATACGCACGAAGTGGGTTCGGGTGATGCACCCGAACCACTTCGGCCGTCAAGCCCGAACCTCCGCAGTGTTCACATACTTCCCGACGAGTTCATGCTCTACGCACGAACTTTTCTTGCGTATTACCCGAACCGTTTTTTCAGTGTTCGTGCAGAGGTCAAAACGAGCCGAGAGGTCCGTAAAATTCAATTTTGTTCGCAAAACCTAATTGAAACCGGCTCGGCGCTTGTCTGGCGAGGCACATTTTCTTAACGGTTTGAAATACCCTCTCTGCAAGTTTTAACTTACAATTAATTTGATCATTGGTTGAGACCTGAGTTGGACGTAACGGTTTACTTTTCGATTGCATTACTCAATGGATTAAAGTAATCACGATTACTGGGAGTAATCGATTACCGATCTGGATTACTAATTAATCGATTCCAAGATTCGCGATTACTGGTAGCAATCGATTACTTAGAGTGACCGATTACCGAGCTGGATTACTAATCGATCCCGGGATTCGCGATTACCGAAGTGACTAAAGTAATCGATTACGGTCATAGCCGTAGCCAGGATATTGTCTTTCTCTCTCTTGGCCCATTTGAACGTATGTGTTAGAAAAGGATGGATATAAGGGGCTGTCACGTGACTTCAGCCCCTCTTTCTGTCCTTCTCTAACACATGCGTTTAAATGGGCCAAAAGAGAGAAAGACAATATCCTGGCTACGGCTATTATTACGGTAATCGCGATTACTGGGAGTAATCAATTACCAAACTGGGATACGAAATTTTGGTCGTGGAGGCTGATGGAACACTTTTTCTGGGTATTCTGAGGGGAGAGGGGTATATGAAAAGCGGGAAATTCATTTTCCCCCAGAAAAAACTTCATTAGCTGTCGTTCTTCAATGACGATGACCGGTAATCGTTGAGCGATTGCGGTTACGATTACGATTACAGTGATCGTAATCGTCATTTTCTGGAAAATTACCGGTAATCGTTGAGCGATTACGATTACAGTAATCGTAATCGTACTTTTGTTGAACGATTACCTGTAATCATGGTACGATTACGATTACAGTAATCGGATTTGGTAATGGGTAATCGATTCCCATTTGCCCAACTCTGGTTGAGACTCACGGACGACGGACGTGCCAAAGTTGTTTAAGGTATTTTTCAAATTTAGGGAAAGTATAACACTACTTACATATCTTCTTTTCCTGACTTATCTCATACTATGTCAAGTTGTCAGAAAACCTCGATTCAGGAGTTATACAAAGAATTAAGAGGACCTCATTTCGGGAAATCTTAAATAAGAAGTCGCATTTTTCGGGGTTTTTCGACATTTAATATAAAGCACGAAAGAAGCAATGGTAATTTTCTTTAATCAAACTGTGGTATGGCATGTTTTGAGGGGACATTTATTTATAGTTAACACCATCCTTGATGGTTTAAAGCAAAAAAAAAAAAAAAAAAAAAAAAAAAAAAAAACATGAAACTCGGACTAAAATTACAACAGAAAGACGCAAAAAACTCATTTTCCAGAAATAAGAACGCAAAATCAGCACGGCATTTTACTAACATATCCTGAATTTTCTGGTTTTTCTGATATTTGGAAACTGTGCAATCAGCCGTGTCCCTATAGATAACATGTTGAATTCCTTCAAAACTGGCAACGTCGCGTTACCTCTACGCTCGAAAAAATAGAGTAAGTTAAGGCACGCGCGCCGCCGCTCTTCAACATTCCATATTGAGACGAAAAAATGACTTTCGCTGATGAAGAGAAACTCAGAATGCCGAAAAAACCCGAAAGTGAGGTTATAATGTCTTATATGTGTGATGAAGTTTTATATGCTGCTCGGAAACGCTAGGCGAGAAAATTATTTTATCCTCTTAAAGTTTCTCCACTTTTTTTATGGTTACCATTTAGCGATTCCTTGAAATCACGAAAGATTATTGAAGCGTGTGGAGTCACAGATTATTTGTGAGTTCCATAATCTGCTTATGGGCGATTTCACGGCAACACGATTTCTTGCTGAGGCCGGAAAAAGCTTACAGAATTGCGGCGAAAACGTTTAAAGTAACCTAGTAAATGAATATTTCTGTCAAAGACGTGCTTTTCGGCAAGATTAACAGATTAATTTACAGGCCATTTTAATGAACAGTGGCTAGCGCAATTTGGCAAAAGTATGAAACTATCCCATTCGAATAAGTACATGTAAAATAAATCGATTCTCCAGGAGGCTGGCAGCCAATCAATGGAGTAATTGCATGGTTGCCAAATCGCAAGGGTGTGTCCATTACTCCACTGTTAATGGGTCTTTGAAATTACACAGCTTGCGAGAGTCAAAATGTCATTCCGTCATTTATAACTCTTAAGAAGCTAAACAATTTTAAGTAATCGGTCTATTGCCCGTTATTGCTGAATTTATCGAAAGGAACTTCTTCGATAGAAATATTAATTAGTTTTGCGGTTTTAAACGTTTTAATGATGCTCTACTGTCCCATTTTCCAAACTCTCCCCCCCACCCTAAACCTACATGGTTATTATGAAACATTTTGGATTCATAAGCGTTCATTAAACAGGATTTTCTCTTTTCCAGTGTTCACGCTGCTTCAACGTTTTATTCGAGTTCGCTTCAGGCTCAGACAATTTCCATTTACACCCTCAAATTGGTTTGGTTTCTCAGTTTCGAGCTGTTTGGAGTTTGGAACGGTCCGCGATTCGGTTCGCTGCATAAACACACGAGGTACACTTTTCCTGTTCATTTGAAATAATTTGCTTACCTATCACACTTTCCTCCTGGTCCCCGGAGTTTGTTCCTTGCAAATTTTGAGCTCCCTGCTGATCGCCTGCGGCATATTTCCACACCGAGCCCAGTCGCTTGGCCCCTGTTTTGACGGCTTTCGTACTCAGACACGTAAAATGGCTTTTATTGTTTCGCGGTAAGTCTTGAGCCGTGGTCTGCTTCGTCCTAAAGATTTGACACAGGAATAAGAGAACACATAAAAATGAGGCGTTATAAAATAAATTTCAATCGATGATTTGTCGGCAAGCTGTGTCAAGCTTTGCGTCATCGTATTTACAATGAAAAAAAAAAAAAAACTAACAAAACAAAAATATTATAATGACAAACTGCTATATTCTGGAAAGATTTTAATATACTAGAATGGGACTGTTTCAAACTTTTGCTACAAGTGATTTAAAATTCAATTTAGATGTAAGAACCTGTAAAAATCACAATAATAGCAAACGAAAAACCTACGATATTCATTCTTAAACTCGTTAAATGTTGTTATGCGCGCGATAGTAACGGCAGAAAGCTATCTTAATTTCATAGTAGCTAGCCACAAGAGTAGTAATTCACAGCCGATTAATGATAGCGTGACACAGGTGCCAAAGAAAATCCGTCTCTAACTGGCCACATCTTGATAGAATTACAATATTTTCAGATAGGAATACCCATGATTAATACGCAGAACCGCCAGTAGGATCGCTCGTATGATAAAGCATTTTCTGAGTTTTGGAGTGGATTTTGTAAGCTTTCATTCCTCCCAGCGTTATTTTTGCAAATCCACAACATCAAAATCGACCCTTACGTCGGTCACTTATGGTAAAAGTTTGCATACCAGAATATTCGGTTAAAACTACAGACCATTTTATGCTTGTTTCACCATAAAATAGTTTAACCTACCATATGGATTTTTGCCTTGAACTAAAGGGTCTTCTTTTTTTCTCCTAAATTGAAGCCCGAAATTCGTGACTCAGGAAACTTTGAAGAGCATGTATGAGGTGTGTACACTTGAGTGCGAAAGCTATGCACCGTTCTGCGTTCACACGCAGTTTGACTTAGAATCTAATTGATGGTACAAACTTAATTTTCCCAGACTTGGCTTGCTGTTTGTTACAGATTCTGGAGCCTTGTTGAAAGTAGAGCTCAACATGAACTTACATCATTGCGGAGCTAATTAAGTTTCAAGCTGAGTGTAAGCACGCAACTAATCTTGGTTTACAATAAAGACAAAGTGAAATTAGCGTGAAGTGTAGAAAACGAGGTGTAAGATTTAGACACAATTACAGTCAGACAACGCTGCCAGTTCGAGAAAACTATCCTGACACGTTCCAATAAAATCATGACAGATTCACTATTGTTTCCAAAGCTATGTTTGAATGCCAGCATTTCAATACGGCATTGAACATAGATTGCTATCGATCTAATATTCAATCCAAGTTATTATCAGCAAAGAAACGATTGGGATGGAACTTGATGAAGGTTCGGTCAGATCTAATTTCAAACCAGAGGCACCGCCCGACATTTCGCAACACCGTATGTAGTCCATTTAAACTCACGGAAAAGGTCGAATCACTGGAGTTGCACACTGCACGGTGCGCTCCCTCGATTCGATATTTAACATGGGTTCTAATGGACGAAACGCAGCGACCAGCTTTGCAAGATTGCACGTGCAACGCCGCTCCCTTCAAAATAGAGACCGACCCGAAAACCACGCATTGAAACCAACGCCCGTATACTTATAAACGATTTGTTACGGGTCGAACTTATAATCAAAGGTCCAGTTTTTGGATGCTCACGAATTGACGATGCAGTGTCCCCAAGATAACGTACTATCGACGAATTAAATATTGTCGCGAGATTTTCACGACCTACGTTTCACTTCGGTACGGTTCCTGTTCGGCCACTCTTCATACTCCTCACACCTTGCGGGCGAGGTGCCAGTGTGAGTGGGGCGGGAAAGCAGCAGCAGATCAGTCCCACACTCCCACCCATAACTGAACATATGCGTGAAAATCTTGTGACAATCTGTAATTCGTCGATAGTACTTGGAGTTTGGCGGAGAAAAGTTCATATGCTCATTGTGCAAACTGTTGAGCAGTTCAAAGTTCCTTAAATCGCGATGGCTCAAAATTCAAGAAAAACGCGACAAATACTTCACATCTTGAATACAGTGCAGACCTGAAAAGTCACCAAATGGCTAAAAATAAACCTTCCGGAAAACTTAATCAGTTATTCAATTTGAACGTTTGCGTATACAAGAAGAAAGAATTTGCTTGTCATTTGCCATTTGCCCTTGAAGTTAATAATAGTTTCAAACACAATTGCATCAACCGCAGCTAATTTCTACCGAAGAGCGTTCGAAACAATGGCTCTTCGGCAAAACAAGGAAGCGAAAATTACAGGCCCTTTTATCAAAAGTTAAACCTCGAAAGAAAGCCATTCATTAACGTGGCTTGGTACCTAATCGCTCGTTTTGAACTTAGAGAATTGGTTGGATCCTCTTTCTTTTTATTTATTTTATTTTATAAGCTCTCGTCAAGCGCAAAGTCCTTTCTCTCCCCTTCCACCCACTCACCCACTACTCTCAGTGATGCCATATGGCGGGGTTATAAAATACAACTTTTTCTCCATTTAGTTTATAGTGTTGAATGAGCTACTTTGTGTCTTTTCAGCATTTGGCAACAGCAATTGCGCTCTGGCGTTGACTAGACAATATCGTTTAGTTAAGGGATTTATTTGCTTCATTAGAAGTCCGCGAGCGCAGGCGAACTTTCAACTCTGCACTTTTTCTCCCTCGGACCAGGGTTGACAGATTTCACTGATACTTCGGATACTTTTGTATTTAACCCTTTACAGACCAGGTTTGAATCAAAAGAACGCCACTCTTCCGCGAATATAGGGTAGTTGACTGTTCGTACTCGGGGGAGTTGGAATTGCCTATACGACGAATGGAAGGCGCCTGAACGAAATCTTATCTTGTAAGTGTCAATCTCCGGAATCGCGTTTTTTCTGAATTGCTAAATACAGAAGCAATGTGAAATAGGCTAGAGGAGAAAAACGAGTATACTCGGGCTTGGCCCATACGAGGTTAAAATCATTTAGAATAACGTCACAAGTACCATAGTGCACGCCTTAGTGCGTTCCCAGGACGTCGAGATACAAGGTCGTTTCAGAAAGGTAGATGCAGTTTAAGTACCAATAATCTTTGGCGAATTTTCAAATTTCAATTTCGCTCTTTGAATTTTTTAACAACGTTCCTCGATAAAAATTCAACCCTTAGCTTCATTTTATCATATTTGGATTACGTTATTGAGAAATAACGTTGGGAAATCTCGAAGGCTATCGGTCTAGGCACGCCTACACGTCTGAAAGGAAATCTAACTTGTGAAGGAGGCTACGGAGAGTAGGTAGGTTATAAGTCGTATCCATAAGTGTAATATGCGCATGCACGAAGAAAAGTTGTGTACTAAACATTGCCACAATTCTATTGAAAAGTTTCCGAAAAGAAATTCTGGCAGTTTTCAGGTGTTTATCCCGGTGGTGCAAAAACGCACCAAAAATTGTTCCTCACTTTTTGAGCTCCTAGGGGTATGCAACCATGTTATACACCGATATGATGGTGCGTTTTCGCACCATGCCATAATTACCAAACGGCGTATGGGAAATTTTTATTTTTTCAATTTTCATATGTTTCTAGGACCAAAATGAACAACTCTTGAGATTTTCATAAAAATCCGTGACCGAAAAAGTTCTGAGATAATATGGGTTAAATTGATTGTTCTTAATTAGAAATACGGTGCGGTGAAGGGATATAATGAAGACGAAAGGCGCGTCCAAGTATTATCACCGTGCCATTCAGCCAAGTGTGACAAACATCGCGGATTGATCCAACAGTGTGCAACTGGTGACAAGCGTCAAACAAACGAACAAAATGTCCTGACCCAAACTTACGACTTATGAAAAATCGTGATCACATTGTGATAATTTTGGGAAATCTCAATTTCAATTTTTTTTAATTTGTTGTAATTCCTCGTAAAGTGGCAACATTACTCTGCAGCTTCTATACACTTCAGAAGACTGCATCGTACGAGGGCAATTAAAAAGTCAGAACTCCCCCTCTCCCCCCTCTCTCTCCCACCCTCTCTCTCTCTCACTCTCTCCCTCCTCTCTCTTTCTCTCTCTCTCCCTCCCCTCTTTCTTGCTCTAACTCACAAACACGGATAGTAAGGATCCAATTTAACACATGTGAGACTTCTTTAAAGTTACGAGTTTATGAAAATTTATCACGTTTTACGGGTCATGTGTTTTGCGTGGAAGGGTTCCTTGTAACAATGCACGTAACACAAGCATTAATGCGCTTTTCACTTTGGAGTTAAAATGTGGACTCGGAGAAAATGATCTGGTGTTTGAGGAGATGAAATTAGCGATCGACGGCGCACCTTCAATTCTGCGCACATTTAAAAATAAGATAATTTCATCGCGGAAAAAGCGAAACTCAATTTTTTGTATTTAAAAGGTATGTTGTACTCAGTGGCGTCGCGTTTATAATTTGGCAACGCTGCATATCGTCCTTTTAAACTCATGCATAATATCGATTTGAGGGAGTGCGCTAATGAGCACCCCCGGTTGTTCGACTTTTCACATGCTTTAAATTAGTACATTTCAGCTTTGCCTGAATGCACGCGACGCCACTGGTTGATGGTCACTTCACAAACACCGTATGAGCTAATTTAAATACTATTCTTTATTCAGCCTGGGCATCGATAGCCATTGATAGCCATCTACATATAATACTGAACATTGTTCAGTATTAAACAAACACCGAATCGCATACACTTTCAATACTTTCATAAACTCTAAATCCTTTACCAATTTTAAACTTCAAACGCGTTTCGGAGGTGCGACCGACCTTCCTCTTCAATGAAAAGCGACTTCAATGTGCGACTCAGTCGCACATCAAAGCTGAAAAGGGAGGTCGGTCGCACCTCCGAAACGCGTTCGAAGTTTAAAGTTGGTAAGGGATTTGGAGTTTATGAAAGTGTACGCGATTCGGTGTTTGTTTATTTATGTTTATTTATGTTATCCCTGTTTTTATAAAAAAAAAACCTCGTATACTTTCAAATTGTTCAGTAATATTTTGGATAGAAAACGGTGCACAACAATAAAGGATAAGAACTGTGCTAAACAAATGTAAAAATGAGAGATAGTCACACGCTTGCTGTTTATGTGTATCACATTTCTCCGTTGATTCTATGACTCAATATTGCGCCTGTGACATAGGGCTAGTTGGGAAACCACTGCACCCATAACAGCTCACATTTTTGAAAACTTTTTAACTGCATCGGACGATACGCACGAACCAGCCGTACATGTATCCTGTTTGGATCAATCCGCGATAATAAACTTATTATAATTTAATGAAACCTGCAAGGAAGCTTGTGGTGTGTGATACATTTAAACCCAAGTGAAATGTCGAGTTCGACGCTGTGTTCATTGCAAAAAAACCGTTTGATCTCCTTCATACGTTTGTCGTTTATGCATGGACCAGTGGCTCGTAAAATAGGATAGATGGGAAACACCATTGTTCTCTCCATGTAAACCTATGGAAATGAATCGATCCTCAGGGGCGGGCTCATCTGAACCCCCAAGAAATCGATACTATTACATAGGTTCAAATGGCGGAGAAAGACAATAATGGATTAAGTAGAAGCAGTAGAGGCTCGTGAAATGAAATGCGATGAATCGATGCCTCCTCCAGTTAAACTTAAAGGAAAGAATCGATCCATAGAAGGATCTACTAAGCCGCAAAGAAATCGACACTTTTGCGTGGATTCAAGTGAGAGGAAACTGATATTTGATTGTTCACAAGCCGCCTCTGACAATGGACAAAATGTAACTTTGCCAGATTGCTCGTTTCGCCACTGCAATCGAATAATGTCATCTTGAACATTGTGAGGGCGTGTGAGCGAAATAAAAAGTTTCAAACGAGATACAATAAAATATGTCAAATTCAACGAAGCAGAGAAAGTTTCAGCTCAAACCACTTAAGGGGAGTCGGACGAAAATTTCGGTCAAAATTTTAAAAATTCGTTTTTTCAGCTTAAGTTGTTCCATATATCATCAGCTTTAATTTAAGACCAAGTTCACTTATTTTTGATGAGTAGTCTACTTTGTAAGAATAATTTCATTAAAAAAAGAAAGACAGTGTTAAGTGCATTATGCATTTAAAGTGTTTTTTTCCGGAATTTTTAAATTGTGTTTTCCCCGAGTTTGTGTTTTTTCACACAAGAGGTACATTTTCTCAGGACATACTCAACCGATTTTGAAAAACTTTGGCTTGTTTGATTTGTCTCTACGCCCTGCACAATTCAATACGAGCTTTTTACAAAATTCTGTTTGGCTCAACTTTTATGAGCCTCCAAGTGCCCAAAAATAACTAATTTTTGGAACTAAATTTTAAAAAATCATAACATTTTCAAAAATCATAACATTTTCAAAATTCAATTTTTTTTAAAACCTCGTGTTAAAGTGTGCAGGACAATAAGACGAATCAAACAAGCCAAATTTTTTGAAAATCGGTTGAATAGTTCCGGAGAAAATGTTCCTTAAACATTGATGGTTTGACATGGGCTGAGATAGGCAGTCCAACTCCCCTTAACCCCTTATAGGCCAAGCCCGAGTATACTCGTTTTTCTCCTGTAGTCTATTTCACTCCAGTATGATGATTCAGAATAAACGCGATTCAGGATGTAGACACTTACAAGATAAGGTGTCGTTCGGGCGCCTTCAATTCATCGTGTAGGCAATTCCAACTCCCCCGCGTACGAACAGTTAACTACCCTCCCTATATTAACGGAAGAGTGGCGTTCTTTTGATCAAACCTGGTCTGTAAAGGGTTAATTTAAACCAATTACAGAAATTAACCTTTCTCATGACTGATGAATACTAATCATTTCTATGTTGAAAAAGAAATCGTCGCTCTTTCATCAGGTTGCATTAATGTTTGAGATTATTTCGACATGTTAGCACAGGCCAATTTTAATTTACAAATTGGTGTCCCCGGTGCTTACGCAGGAATAGCAATGATTCCGAAGAAGCACTATGCGCCAGTCGCAATGTAAAACAAATGTAAATGATTGTCAAACCCAGTCACCGTGGTACAGTTACACCGCACTCCTTTATGGATAAAACGATGAGTGGTTAAGGGAGGGAAATTCATTGAGGTTATATGAGAAAAATAAGGGCCGTTTTTTTCCCCCGTGCTAGAGTTTAGTTGCGCTCTTTTTCATTTTAATCAAAGGAATTTATTCGTTTCTCCATTTATTTATTTTGCCGTTTTTTTTTTTTTAACTGTATCTCAATGATGGTATGGAATTCTAATATAAATCAATTTTTTTTTTAATTCAGCCTCCCCCCCCCCCCTGCACTCTTTTAAAGCTTACTGTGCACATGTAACACCCTAGAGTCATATAGGATAACATTCTGTGGGGCGTGAAAGCCTTGAAGGTGAGCAATGGAAGTCAAAGCTCAGCAGTGCTTGGAGCGCGCATCTGTTACAGGCGTCGAGATTTCTCATACATTCCTCTCGACGACCGCATCGGACTCAATAAATATCCTCGTCCAAAAGTTAAAGGGGCACATTCTTTTTTTCACGTATTTTTATACAAGAATCACTTTACAAAAAGACTGTCACAAAATGATCAAAGCGACACCAGCGGATCATTTACTTCATCGTTTACACCGATCGTTAAGACATATGAGTGATTCTTTTGGTCGAAAATTGTAAAACTTGGCCGTTGCTATGGTAACCATCGTTAAAGTGCCTGCTATTTAAAGGTAATCCATGAATAACCTTTATATAACGAGACTTTTAACGATGGTTACCATAGCAACGGCCAAGTTTTACTATTATCGACCAATAGCATCACTCATAGACAGTCTTAACGATCGGTTTAACGATGAAGTAAATGATCGGCCCGCAGGGCATAGGGCATTATGGTCTAAGATCGAAAAAAAGGGGCAAGAAATCAGTGAAAAAAGTAATAAAAGTCATCGTTTTTGACCTTTCAAGCTTGCTTTCAAACTTTCCAGTGACAAATACATATTTTAAAAAACTCTTGAAAAGCGTTATCTGTGAATTACAAGTTTGTAAGTGATAAAGTGATGATATATTTACTTTATAATTTTTGGCCTCTTTTTGGCGATCTTAGATCATAGGGTAGGCGCGTCATTTCACGTGGGGTCGGGGGTGGATTACCTTTATTTTTGGCTTCTCATGCGTTTGATCCCTGAAAACTCTAAGACCAACGAGGTCATTGATAACCCTACTGTCCATTTTTCACTTACAATCCACCAGACAAATTTCGGACACATTCTTTCCTGCGATTAACAACTTCATAAACCTATGTTCGCTAGAGCTAGGGAAAGAAAAGAATGGACAAATGTCAAATACTGATGAGTTCCGAATCATCATCACTCAACACCTTTCAGCCTGCATTTCAAATATAATGTTTGATGACTGTTGAGCTCACCAGACTTTGAAATTTGTCCATTCTTTTCTTTCCCCAGCTCTAAAATAAATAAAAATCCCGTAAATCAAGAAGTCAGAGGATTAAATGAGAGACGAGCTCTACCCAAAGTTGTAAGTTTTTTTCTTTTTTTTTTCGGAAGTTTAAGTGTCCTCTTTCGCCAACTAGGTCCCAACAGACGAAATGGAAGAGAGAAGAAGAAGGAAAGATGATAGAGAGAGAGAGAGAGTTAGAGTGTTAGTTACATCCATGTCCTTCCGAGATGACTAGATCTGAGACCGTCAAATCTTGTCACCTCGGCCGGGATTTGAACCCGGGACCTCTGGGTTAGTGGCCAGTTACTCTGACCACCAGACCACGGAGGCCGACTAAAGTTGTAAGTTGATTAACTTTTTTTTTTTTTCGTGGCACATTGACCCAAAATTAAGAGCTGTGAAGGGGGGGGGGGGGCTGGGGATCGTCTCCTCCCCCATGACACCCCTGGGTCGCTGCGACCCAACAATTACTTTTTATATCGTCACTGTGCCCGCCGCGCCGTGCTCGGAAAGCTTTTCATCTCCACCTCACTGTGAGATGCAAAGTGCAGTAGCAAGCAGGAGATTAAAATTCAAATGATTAGGAACGAGAGTGTGTGAGTGCACGCTGCCGCGCCGCGCCGCCGAGCAGTTCAGTGCATAGCGTTATAACAGAGTATAGAGAGCACAAGGCATAAGGCAAAAGGGGCGCGACGCGACGCCACTTCACTCCACTCTAAAATCCATTACAGGTCAAACTAACCCGATAAATGCATTTCAAGTCCCCCCCCCGTCCTTATCCTCCCCCCCCCCCCCGACACTCCTCCCGATTGCTCCGTCGCGTCGATTCCGCGAAGCCGCGTGCTCCATCCGCTTGAGTTGCTCAAAAGTTTTTGCGCTAACACGAAAATTAGAGGTTGGAAAGGCTAAAGCGCTAACTGGACGCACATTGGTCCAATTTGTGGAGGTTACGCTGAAAAAAAAGTGGAAAAGTACACGGAAAAAAAAGATTAGTGAAAATAACCATGCGGATACCTGATTTTGGCACCTGCTATGGTAAACTTGACCAGAAGTATGGTATATTTACCGATACTTTGAGTAAATTCGACATGCAATCAGGTAACATTACCTAGTACTTAGTCAAAACATAGTATACTCCTGGTTAAAATTACCATAACATCTAGCAGGTGCCAAAATCAGGTATCCGTATGGTTATTTTCACCGTAGTTTTTTTCCGTGTAGATGTTACCCTTAGATGGCTCCTATATTGTTCCCATAGCCGCAGCCAGGATATTGTCTGTCTCTCTTTTAGCTTATTTAAACGCATGTGTTAGAAAAAGATGGATATAGGGGCTGTCACGTGACTTCAGCCCCTCTTTCTGTCCTTTTCTGACACATGCGTTTAAATGGGCTTAGAGAGAGAAAGACAATATCCTGGGTACGGCTATGATTGTTCCTATATTTGGACGGTTAAAAATTAATTACCTATATACTCGTGAATATTAACCGTATTGAATATTAAACCGTATTAAATATTTACCGAATGATCGTAAAGAATGCCGACGATTCCTGCATTATTTAACCATCGTGTGCTATAAAGTATTTAACCATCCAAGCTACACAGAATAGAACCACCTATGGGTAAAATTTACATTTCTATTTTTTTCAGCGAGAGGTTACTCAGCGACGTAAACCCTGACTCTGGAAAAATAAAAAGAATCAGAAGTGGAAAAAGAAATAGAAGAAAAAACACGCCTTGGACTCTCTCTGGCAAGATAAAAATTCAGCGGTAGTAATCATTTATTAATAAAGCCACGTTGCCCTTTTCCCATCTCAAGGTTATGTTTTATAGTTGACAGTGACGAAAATTTCGCTGACGCCAGGAAATTTTCTGGGTATCATTGAGTCTTTCAAAGAACTGAGCAAAAAAATAATTATTTCGACCAAAGACACCACTTTCTGGAACTCATAACGGACGGATTATAAGTGCAAATTCAATGAAACAATAAAATTATAGCTTTCGAGCTTTTCAAGAACCATCGCTCTGTAGAAGGCGGAGCCTGCGGTTGTTGCAGAGCTTTAATAATGGGGCTCTTGCAAACTTTTGCTGCAGGGGATTGCAGGAGTGATTCTTACTTAAAAACCTGTCAAAATGGCAATAAGTACACTCAAAAATCACAAAATACGCCCTCTCAGAATCGGGCTTTATGGCGGAGAGACGCAGGCAGGTATCGTGGGAGATTCCTATCTAAATTGAGACAAATCTCTGTGTTACCTTAGAGAAAGTGACATAATAGACAGGAATCTCCAATGATACCTGCATTGAAGCGCCATTACGATCTTGCCGTTATGCCAGTTATGTGAGTTTATTACTGAATTTTAGACTTTCTCAGTGTGATTTTCGTAATTTTCGCTGGTTTTTTCAACAGATTGGATTCTTCATAAGCTCACAGAAAAAGTTTGCAAGAGCCCCATTCATTGAATGTATGGTCCTTTGTTGTACACATTTTTTTCAGAAAGAAATCAATGTCTTCCACAGAATCATTTCCGTTCCTGTACCTCCATATACCTTGAGTATCCGTTTATGGTGATAAGTTTTACCGAACTCAAGGATCGAGGGGGGGGGGAGGGTCGAAATGACCCCATGCTAGTTATTTTTGCGTAAAGCTCTTCTTTTTTTGATAACAATTAAATCCCAAAACTTCATGAAACTCAAAACGCCGATAAGACCGAAATTCATGCCAATTTTCACGTATTTTGACCGACAATTATAAAAGCTATCAGCCTTTTTAGGCGTAATACACTCTTACTTAAAGCTCAAAAAAGGAACTGAGCCTCTACAGAGAAAAAAACTTGTGGGCTCCTTTCAAAACTGATAGAACAATATTTGAGTATGAAACTGTTCGCACCGAATTTTAACGGTCCTCGAGTCCCTAAATGTAGAACGTCAAGACAAGAGGGCAGTCCACCTCTGATTGGTTGTAGTAAGTTTCAGGCACTACGAGCGCAACCATTGACTGCGTTTTTGCATAATTTATTTACCAAAGGGGCTCGTTTGTTTAAAATTTTCAAAGAGTTCCTGATGCACTTCAAGAATCTCTGTAATACGCAATAGAATCTTTGAAAGCGTAAATAGATGTCGATTAGTAAAAAAACAGTTGAAGAACTACGCCTTTGGAAGCTCTACGACACTTTAACCCCTTATAGGCCAAGCCCGAGTACTCTCGTTTATCTCCTCTAGTCTATTACACATTGTTTCAGTCCTCATTTCGAATAAACGCAAATATAGATGAAAACGCTACAAGATATAAGGTCTCTTCGGGAGCCTTCAATTAGTCGTATAGGCAATTCAAACTCCACCGAGTACGAACAGTTAACTACCTTCCCTGTATAGATGGAGGAGTGATGTTCTCTTGAAGTAACCTGGTCATTAAATGGATAATCTTTGCATATGATCAAAACACAGCAAAGACTGTAGAATGTTTTATTTTTAGGGTTTATTGGCTTATGCTCTTGCATGGAACCTACAGCCACCTATAGGCACATTGAAAGAAAGGAAAGTGTAGTGTTTATTGTCAAAAAACATCGAAGAGTTTAAAAGAGTATTTAAATAAAAGTTTAGAGACACTCATGACCACAGGGCACAGCATCTGAGACCATCAAATTCTGCCACCCTGGCCGGGAATCGAACCCGAGACCTCTGGGTCAGCCATTAGTTGCGCTAACCACTGGACCCCACAAAGGCGGACCAGCATGTTAACAAATGTGCAAAAACGCATCCAATGGCGGCGCCCATGGTTTCGATTGTTTCTTCAATATCTTGTATAGGTATAATGACTCTAAACGCGTCCAAATATCGAGAGAGATTTCCTGCAAAACCCAGCCCGTGGATCCAATGTGCGCCCGGATATACAGTGTGCGACGAACCCGAGCCGCAGCCACCTCGCGTCAAATGGATATCGTTTTCAGGCCGTGGCCACGCTGCTGAAGCATCGGCGCTGATTAGTTTCATTTAGTCTTGCTGCTTGATCCGCTACAGACAACGTCCCCCCTCCCTCTACTCCCTTCTCCTCCTCCCCGGTCATCTTTTGAAGCACCTTTTATTATAATGAAAGTCAATTCGGGAAAGGGAACCACAAGCGCCGGAAAAAGGGTCACGCTTAAATTTTTAAAGAGTCCGGAGACCTGAGCCTTTCTACCGCGATAAAGAAAGGTCGTTGTTTTCTCCGTGTCAACGACCATGTGCAGAGGAGAGAATTTACATACGATAAGAAGTTTGTTTCGTCTTTATCTAATGGGTAAGCAAAGTGCATGGGTACAAATATCATCCAGAATAGGGCACTTTGACTGCACGGCACTGGTGCAACTGCACCATTCAACCAGAGCTGCCGTTTTGCGTATAATCAATGCTATTTTCCTATTCATCGATGAATCCACCGGTTGAGAAAAGATTACACAGTTCAGTTCTGTGTATGACTGTAATGCACGAAAATACTCTGATCTGTAATCTTTTCTCAGTCAGTGGAAACTGCGTTACTTAATTAAAATATCCGCAAGTTTTTTAAAGTCATCGACGACTCCACCGGTTGAGAAAAGATTACAGATGCGAGTGTTTTAGTTCATTACAGTAATACACTGAACTGAACTGTGTAATCTTTTCTCAACCGGTGAAATCATCGGTGAATAAAAAAATAGCATTGATTATATGCAAAACGGCAGCCTTGCATTCAACAGACTTTTCGGCAATGAATTAAACAGACTCGATAAAAAGAGAAGGACTTACAGGTCTAGACAGGGGTGGATGAGGGCCGAGCTGGACCTGACTTTGACATAAGTGAGCGAGTGAACAATGCAGACGTCAAGGACTTTGTTGATGGTGATCATGGCCGTGTATTGAAGATCGTGGGCTCCTTGGATTAGGCTTAAACAAACTCGGAGGACCAGACAAAGTGCCGCAGCCAACTCTTTCCTCTTTCCCGGTTGTTCCTGGTGTTCCGGATTTTCCTGCTGCTGCTGCTGCGTGAAAGAGTCTTCGCCACCAGTTGGGGGATTGTCAACACTCCCATCAGCTCCTACCGTCCGAACACCGGTTGCATCAACATTGATACCTCCGGTAGTTTCTTTCGGTTCGCTGCCCGTGCTACCATAATCTTGAAATGAAACTGCAGTCTGAAGAAAAAATTAAATTTTCAAATTAGTAGCTGAAAAAAATAAATAGTTAAAAAAGAACAGAACAAAATGATTTGCTAAATTAACCTATAATTTTGTTCAATTAACAGCTCAAATGCTAAATCAGCAATTCATTTTGTTAGCTTAAAAACTAACTTTGCCCAACCGGCAAATCAAATAGTAAAAATAACAATTTTTATGCTGGAATAACAAATTAGTAAGTAAAATCAGCAATTTATTTTGCTGATATAACAAGCTGAATTGTTAGATCAACTAATTGGGTTAAGTTTCGTATGTTCTTAACTATTTAAAATTGCTAAATTGACAATGTCTATTTTGTTAAGAGAACACCATTATGTGGTTGATTTAACAACTATTTTTGTAAACTCAACAAATAAATTGTTAACGTAACAGAAAACCCTGGTTGATTTAACTTTCAATTTTTGTTAAATCAGCAAATGTTGAATTGTTGCTTTAACAATTAATTTTTTTCAGTGAGTAGCTGAACTGCTCTATTTCCAATCAATTTCTATTTTTTGTTAAGGAGAGGTTATTAAGTCTCAAAAAATAAAAATTTGAAGAGAGCAAAATGTGAATTTTCAGGACTTTAAAATGGGGGGATGAATGGGAAAATCTCGAAACAGACTTTCTTTGACATACATCTTGACGGGTCCGTTGCAAATCCGTGCTGAACCCATAAGAGCGTTCGTAACTCTTCCGAAAAATTTCATTGTAAGCATCTAGAGGTCACAAAATCTACTCATAAACTCACAAAAGGCGTGCTTCAAGAAAAATCTAACAGGGCCGGCGATCAAATGATTGAGTCATAATCGGGAAGTCCCATCTAATTGCAACATTCTCTATGATAGGTTGTCTCAGCGTAGAAAGTTGCGATTAGATGGGACAACTTCATTTTGACTCACTCATTTGACCGCTATCTTGGAATTTTGTTCATACGCATTTACTGACTTTGTGCGCGTGTTTCTGATGCTCCTAACGTTATTTTCAAGTGGTTTTTTTACTGCAGAATAGCAACCCTCTCTAGGGCTTCAGTGAAAGTTTGCAACAGACTTATCGGCACTATTTGCGACAATTTTGCAGACGAAAACCAAGAAACATGAATACTTACTCTCAGTAAATTATGAACGAGGGCTGCCATGAAGCGGTGAAAAGACGCACCGTTTTGTCTCTGCAGAAGCCGAAGAATGGTCGACATATAACTGATTAAGCCCCTGAGAATGAAGCCTAAAGCTTCTGGATTGTGCGACATTTGGAGCAAAAGGGTGAAACCTCTTTCAATTTTTAGATCAAACGTGAAAGTTTTAACTGAAATCAATCCAAAAATAAAATAAATTATGATGGTGGTAAAGTAGCGAGGGCTTTGAATTGCGCTTTATTACAAATGACACAGTATCAGATAAATTGAGCCGCTCATTCGCAAATCCAGTTACAGGTTTACACGAAATATTTTGAGTTCAGGTGAAAAACTTGTGACAGCAAACTCCCAACAGGCGATAAGGGAGGGTGTCTAAGAGCCTTCTTTTTTTCGTACCGATTTTTGATTTTAATTCTATCGTTGCAGAAAAAATAACATATTTTCATCTCATTACTTTGGAAATCAATACTACATGCAACTAGCAAATTCAGCTTTGTTCTTGTTCGGATCCTCAACCCAGCCAGGTTATATCAATCTGCGGGTTTGTCTCTGTTTCTCATAAACAGAAAAGTTTTCACATATTTTTTCATTTGCGTTAACAGTTTCTTTCTCCTCCTATTCTTTTATATCGATGGAAACATTGGAAACATTTTTTGCAATACAGACACATTTGACGCGCGTTTATTAACCTCACTCTCCGTTTTGGCGACATCGATGAGATGCCACTTCTCCTGACTTGGGTCCTAAGCAATGGCGGCTCGTGCAATTTGGCAACAATGTTTTCTCTCTATTTGATTCGATGTAAAACAATCGATTCGACAATGAAACAGCACTTCACCAGCATTATTCAATCATTTTTCGTAGAGTCAAATGGAAGAATAACATTGGTGCCAAATTGCACGAGCCGCAACTGGCCCTAACCCTTAAGCGATCAAGCGCCTAGTATAGAAACAATTAGTTCTATGCTCAATAGCACCAAAACGTTAGCCTTTAAGTGACCAAGCGACCAGTACAGGAAAATTTCATTCTATATGCTCCATAGCACAAGTGCACATTAACACATGAGAACACTATCAGGCGAATATTTCACTAAAACCATGTAGAATATGTAGTTAATGTCAGATTCCATGAGCAGAGTGCGCCAAAAAAATGGCGCGCTTAAGGGCTAGTTCCGCGACGAGAAATCGTAGCCCTAGCTAGAAAGCCCTTCATTTGTCTCTATAATTTCCGGGTTAGCAAACACATAAGTTCCTCGATGAAAGTTTTGTTAGGAGTACCGACAAGATCTCAACGAGTTCTAATTGACTGTTTATTTAACCCGGGCAGCTCCATAAGACTTCATATCTAGTGGCGACTCCTGGAGACCAAAGGCGTCGATTTTCTACCTTGCCAATGTTAATTTTTAGACTCTTTTAGAGCTCCATGAACGTCTTCTTGGTACTTCCTGAGAAAATTTCCATCAATGGACTCCGGGATACAATGAAATGAAACGTGCGGCGATAGAATCAAGAACCAAAAGTTTTGGGAGGCACGAATTTAGAAATCACAAACTTTCAATTAATTTCATGCCTTTTTGAGGAAAGAATTGTTCAAACATTCTTTAAAATTTGTAATTAATTATCTAAAACACTGCGGAAGGGGGAAGGGGGTGGGGAAGGAGGGTGGGGGCTGGTCGGAAGCTATATACTCGTATTTAGCCGCGGTACGATGGATGGTGCGACGATGCGTGCTTAAGACTCGTTTCCACTCAAAAGCGTCCTCGAACGAGACAAGGGAAGTTGTCACAAGCAACACTCGGCTGAGTTGCTGTTATTAAAAAGTTATATTTTGTATATCTTTTTACAATTTATAACTTCGATAAATCGATTGACCGGATTTATTAAAATGAAAGCTCCGAATTTAACAATCTTTTGAATTCTCATATAGTGGACCACCACTTTTGAAAATACAATGTCATTCTCTTACCGATGTTCAAGTTGAAAAAGCTTAGGATTAGAAAATGAGAATTTAAGATGAATTTATAAAAAAAAGAAAAAAATACAGCCATCAACGATCTGTGGCGTGCAACTTGCGGTTCCAATTTCGAATAAAGAAGATAATTTTTGAGTAATATTTTTAGAAAGTATACCTCATAATGAAATTATTATTAATGAACCACACCTAAATTAATATTTAAAGAAAAAAAAAAAAAAAACAAACAAAAACAAAACAAAGTCAATAAGACCTCGCGGTAAAATAACCTGAATTTTTGAGCCGATTTCGCTCCTGATTAGACGGACAAAACCTTTGACACACCTTATATTATTTTGGGATTTTTCATATCAGTTCTTTTTCGACTTTATGCGCAGCTATCTCCAAAATGGACAGTCTTAACGAATACAAGAAATATAATCTTGTTTGTTCCAAACAGAGTGCGTTGTCATCATTTGTTCTCCAGCAGAATTTTCATTCTGTTGTCGAAAAAGTTCTGAGAAAAAGTGTCGTTTAAAAAATGTTGAAACCCCAAAATCCGCATTTAAAGATCAATGGGCGCAACAATATTGCCAGATTTTCCTATAAATTACCAACAGTGGCGGCTCGTGCAGTTTGGTAACCATGCTTATTTGCCATTTAAACCTATGCAAAAGTATCGATATCATGGGGGTGCAATTGCACCTCCTGAAGATCGATTGTTTTACATAGGTTTAAATGGAGAGAATACGTTGTTGCCACATTGCACGAGCCACTACTGATTACCAACTTTCACATCAAGTCAAATGAAAAAAATTCGGGTAACCATCCGAAACAAGATTATCCGGTTGCAAATGGCAACACTGAGGTTTAACGTTTAGTGTTATATATACAGCCAGGGTATGCAAAACAAGCACGCGATTTACAATTCAAAACATGTATTTGCTGCGTTGCGTATTGCATACCCTGACTCGGTAATGAACACAGTTTCTACCAATAAACTACGCAATCACTCAATTTTATGAAGATTTAAAGTAAAACTTCTAGGAACTTACATGTGAACTTGCTTTAATAGTAAAATTGATGAGTTCAGATACTATTAAAGTCCAAAACAAAGGGACTGTAGGATGGGAAGGGAAAAAAATGGTTTTTTGTTTTTTGATTGCAGTTGCGAAGAACCAAACGCAAAAAATCCCGTAGACGTGTGTATATATACGTACATTGGCGCACCCAGGGGGGGGGCAAGGGGGCCAAGGTCCCCCCCATAGGAAGAAAAAAAAAAGAAAGGAAAGGGAAAAAGGAGAAAAGGAAAGGAAAAACGAGGAAAAGAGAAAGAGAGAAGAGGGAAAGAGGAGGAGAGAAAAAGAAAAGATGGGGAAGGAAATGAGTTCAAAAAAAGTATCAATGTCATGAAACATATTTTTCCTTGGAGGAACACATCTTTCAAGCAATGTCCTTAATTGTTAATTTCGCTCGATCTTCTCCTGAAATCTAGATTTCCTGAAGACTCCGTCTGTCTATCAGCATGCGATGAAGGTATTTCCGTAACATCAGCATAGTCTCGGAAAATCTTATTTTTCTCGATAGTTTTAATTCAATATAGTTTCTGAATAGAAGTAGCCTAATTTTGCGTCTAAGAAGAGCTAAATTTTCAAAATTTTCCGGGGGAGGACCCCCAGACCCCCCATATGAAATGACAACTTGGCCCCCCATACAGAAATCCTGGGTGCGCCCATGTATACGTACCCCGTTAACCCACACGGAAAAAAAAGTACGGTGAAAATAACCATACGGATACCTGATTTTGGCACCTGCTAGATGTTATGGTAATGTTAACCAGAAGTATACTATGTTTTGACTAGGTACAAGGTGATGTTACCTGATTGCATGTCGAATTTACTCAAAGTATCGGTAAATGTACCATACTTCTGGTCAAGTTTACCATAACATCTAGCAGGTGCCAAAATCAGGTATCAGTATGGTTACTTTCACTAATCTTTTTTTTCCGTGCATGCCTGCCTCCCAAGACAACCTCAAACTATCCTCTAAACAAGAGTATTTATATGTTGATAAGGAATTTTTATCAACTCGAGGAACTGTTTGTGAATAGCTGTTTGTTAAACGGCCCGCCGTTTAAAATCAAACTTTCAACCGAAGCTGGAGCTTTCAAAAATATCAGTAACGCGGCAACTGCGAAAGGAATCGAGGTTGGTGCTATAGCATGGCAAGCATCAATTTATTTGAGCAGCTTTCATAAATCACACCCGCTTCGAACGATTCAGGACTCAAGAGGGATCTCACTCGTTCACTCTCACTCTCAATATCTCTTTTTCTCTCGTTTTCCTCCTCCCATCTTTAACGGACCCTTTCTTGCGGATCAAGTCAGAAGAAAAAGTAAAAATTAATTCGCTATATTTTGTCTCCTGAGTACTGAGGGCCGATCAGTTGCTTTTCCATTAAAGTTGGCTATGGGAGATGGCGGGCATTGTAAGACTTGACTGTAGAAGCTATGGTAACCATGTAGTTGACCCTTCACTGCACCGTGTTCCTAATTAGAAGAAAATACTTTAAACGTTTGTAAAAAGTGGGGGAAATGGAATATGACATCGTTCTTGCTGTGATAAATCGCGTATAAGCTCCTCTTTGAATAATTAGAACCAGACTCAGCATGGAGGTCGCGCCCTATAATTGAAAACTTATTTGTTGTCAAAAATTTTAGACTCTGAAATGATCCGTTGGGAAGCGTTATAATTTGCAAGATTACGCGCTTCTCAGATTAGCCACCGACGGGACTTTTTTTTTTTTTTTTTTTTTTTTTTTTTTTTTTTTTTACATCACGTATGTAATGTTAACACTAAAAATCGGTCATTTGGTGCAATTTCACATTTACGCGATGGTAGATGGGTTAAATTTATTTGTTCCTAATCAGAAAATTTGCATGTGAACAGAACTCACAATCAGTCTTGTAACGGCCACCTTTGTTTACACTGTGAGCCGTTCGTGATCGCCGTCGTTTTCGCCTTTATTTACGGTATTATTTGGTTGGTTCAATTAATTTCGTCCATCGGTCAGAGTACGTTCGCGATTTAAAGTCATAGATAACAAAGATATTGCTAAAAATCGCTCTATTCCCCTCAATAGGGATATTGAACAAAGTAATGATTCGTGCTACTTGGAAATTGACTTGCAATGTGTTCGTTCTGATATATAAAAAAAAAAAAAAAAAAAAAAACAAGTTGGAACTTGCAACACTGGAACAGTGTTAGCAAAGAGAGCATGAGTGTCGGCCGTAAATCATTGTAAGTGTGGAGTTCCATATTGATAGTACAAAACTGCGACAAATTCAATCGCAACGCTGCATTTGTGTTTGTATAACAGTGATCGCTGTAAAAATAACTTGATAGGTCAAAGTGGGAATGAAAATTTACTTATAGCGTGTTGAAACAGTTGTTCACGAGGCGAGGTGAATACTGTGGTTTTGAAATCGATTTCGATAGTGATAGTTCCTTTAAAATCGGATGACGCAATACCAATCCTAGCAAGCCGCAAAGTCTAGTTTAGTTATTTGGGACTTTTTTAGATTTCTCTCGCCTGAACCAAAGTCATCAGGAAGGAAATTCTTTATACCAATCCTAGCAAGCCGGAAAGTCTAGTCTAGTTATTTGGGACTTCTATAGAATTTTCCTCGCTTGAACCAAAGTCATCACGATGGAAATTCTTCGTCTTTATGGTTTCAGCTCTTTTTGTCTCAGATTAAAAAATGAATGTTAACCCGCCGTCACTCGCGCCCTAAAAACTTCCGCGAGTAGTCGCGCGGGGTCGTTTTCGACCCCAAAGTTCTTTCGTCCCATTTTACCATTGTCATTCAAAATTTTGATTTCAACCATGCAGAATAGTAATAAGTATGTCTTTGAAAAGCTTTTCACGTGAAAACTGGGTTTGAAAAAAGAATTTTACGTTCAGTAATTGCTATATTGTAATCTGTGTCGGAAAAACCCTAAAAATGTGATATTTTCCAGATTTTTATCGGTCAGCTGCCTTTAACTAGCTTTGAAACTCCTAAACCGAGGTTTTTTTACTTCCAGGCACTACTGAAGATAATTTCATGAAAAAAAAGTATGGGGTTATGGGGGCAAGTTTTCGAGATATACCCCCCTCAATACCCCTCCTACATCTAGTCCTAAAATTTTGGAGATGAAACAACTAACCATCTGAAAAACTTTATTTTTTACCGAATGAGATGGAATAAACGCCAATTAAGGTAAGCAAGATTCTATCAACCAACAAACGGAATCGAAATTGAGGATTCAGGGGAGGGCTGGAGGGGAAAAGGGGGTTGGGGGGTTAGCAAAGTGGAGATCCTTGAACTTTTTTTTGCTGTGATCTTTTTGCTTTTCGTACATGATTCCAGATACCCTTTTTCACCTCCCTTCCGCTTTTTCCCTACCATCCACCTTCATTTCCCCTCTCATTCCCTTTTTTCCCTCCCCACTCCCCGCCCCATGTGATATAATCAAACTTTCGCAGAAAAAAACAAAAACATTTATGATAAGTGGCGTCGCGTGTAATCTGGCAACGCCGCATTTCGTGGATTCAAATGCATGAAAAAAGTCAAACTAATGGAGGTGCGCAGTGCATTCCCTCGAATCGACACTTTGCACGGGTTTGAATGGACAAAACGCAGTGCTGCCAGATCGCAAGCGGCACCGCACTGATTCAGGTAAAAATGGATACGTAAGAAATTGGGATAAACGAGTAATTTAGAAAAAAACAGTGAGAGCAAACATTAGATTTGCTGAAAGTATTGTAGTAAGTATAGAAAAGTAAAAAACCAACGGCAATCACATCCCGCAAGTGTAAACAAGGCACAGAATCCACGTTTACGGTATGTTCACTCAGTCACATTTTATGAACGTGAGTAGTCGCGCGGGGTCGAAAACGACCCCAAGCAACTTTGACGCGTCCGTGCTTCAAAACGAATGATTGAATTAAGTTCATACTAACAGAGTGGGTAGTCCAAACCCTTGAAGGAAGGTACTGAAACGGACGAGCTAAAACTTTAAAATTTTCATGGACAAAATTGCATTTTTCTGACACCTGGGGTCGTTTTCGACCCCGCGCGAGTGATGGCGGGTTAATATTGATCAAATGTCATCCGACACTCATCAAGGCCCTTAAGGAACGTAATATGAACTTGAAAAAAGCTCATTCGATTTTTAAGGGAGCTTAAACGGTCCATGAGAGACGAAATTCGCGGATACAGAGTATCCACAGCTTATTTCAATGTTCGATCTGACAAGACCGTGCGCCTTTGAAAAGTCGATATCTCGATAGTGAATCGATGTATTGCAATTCGGTTTGCACCGATCGAAAGCGCTTGCTTGTGACTGACAACCTCGAAAATTTCAGATCCATCCGAGTTTATTTAATGACCTTACAGGACCTCTCGCGGCCGCAGTTAGACATTTCTTGTCAGAGTTACGCTGAAACGGGGAGTAGTTCCCCCCTAAGATGATATTTTTTGGCTCGAAACTGTATTGGACCCTCTCGGGACATCATTGGGACCCGAAAAAAAGCGGAACCGATATAATACGGCACACGACTGGTTCGTGAGAGACGAAATTCGCCTTTTTCCAGCCTCCAGCGCCCCTCTAAGGTCGATCTGACAAGACCGCGCGCCTTTGAAAAATCGATATCTCGAGAACGAATCGATGGATTGCGCACTGCGGTTTGGATTGGGCGGTAGCTTCAGCTTTTAGATAATTCTTAAAAAAAATTAAGATCCATCCAAGTTTTAAACGGATCATAGGACCTGCCGCGGCCGCAGTGAGACATTGTACGTGAGACTTACGCTGGAGTTGGGGCCACGCCCCCCCCCCCCCCGATATAGACTTTATCGGTCCGACATTTGTCAGGGCCCTTAATGAACTTCATGTGAACTCAAAAAACTCACATATGACTTCTCACGGCGCATGCTAGGTCCATGAGAGTCGAAATTCGCGGATTTTAGAGAATCTTAGATTTCTGACCCTATACCGCGCGCCTTTGAAAAATCGATATCTCGAGAGTAAATCGATGTATCGCAATCCGGTTTGGACCGATCAAAAGAGTAAGCTTACCGGTACTCGCCGTTAAAATTTTGGATCCATCTGATTTCATTTTGAGACCTTACTTGAGTTACTTGGCCCCCGTTGGAATTATTTTTTCGGAGTTACGCTGGCAAAGGGGGGCGCTCCCTCTCTTGGAAAACTGTGGAGGGGGCCCCTTTTCTGGGGCATACATTCTATTTTTCACTTTTTTTTTTTTTTTTTTTTTTAATTTTATATTTGTGTCTAATCTAAGTTGGGGGAGGAGGAGGAGAGTACCTGCAAGTCAACCGGCAATTTACTTTTGATAGTGGCTGCGGGTCGAGGGTGCGGATTGCGGACTTTTAACTTGTTGGGGGGTTTACAGGGTGGCCGTGTCTAAACTTATGAGAAAAGAAGGCAACCACAGACCGGAAGAACATTCAATTTCTGGTTCAAAACCATGGACAAAGACATGGGCACCCGCAAAACAATTGCCCGGAGGGGCAACTTTTTGAATGTCAATGGAAGGTCTAGGGGACTTCACTTAGAGACGGGCAAGTCTAGAGCCCCCCCCTCCCCACTTCCGCCCAAAATAGAAAATAAATCAATTACCCTTTCCCAAAATGGTAGAAATTGTAAGTGATTGTAGCATGTAGTTGTATCAAAAGTAATTCTTTTTTTGAAGTGTTTGATATTATGAATAAAGTGACAGCATCAGATGATAGAAATAGTAAAAAGCTAAGTACAACTATTCCTTCTTTATTTTCATTGTCCTGATGAATTCTAAGAGTTAACCTATTTAAATTAACAAAACCAAACTCTTGCCTATACATTCTCTAATCATGTAATTATCGACCAGAGGATTCTGAATTTTCAAGGAAGTTCGCAAAATTCTCGTTGCCAACGGTAGTTGCCAATGTAGACACGTTCATACTAGTAGATTTTAAAACTTCTTTCGGCGAGGGAGATGACGGGTGGGAAGGATGATGTCGTCTGAATCAGGAGGGGGTGGGGTAAAAATCAGGGGGAGGTCTAGATCTGGGGGGGGAGAGGAATCCTGAAACTGGGGGGCGAGCTGTACAGGGTGTTCCTGGATTAACACGCATAAATGATGGAGGTGATTTTTCAAGGAAAACTAAGACTTTTTTTTCCTATAAACATAGGCCATAAAATGCTTTCCCTCTGAGCTATGATTTTTCAAAGTTGGAAAAAAATTTTGGCTTTTTTAACACAACGGCCAATGTTATGGATAAAATTGAATGAAAATTAGTTTCTGAGGGTATTTTTTGGTGTAAAATTCAATTTTTGGGTCGAATAAACGTTTCAAGGAGTTTAAATGGGAGTTTCAGAGGGGTGTTGATCTTAAAATTGAAAAATTTTTGGTAGCCGGTCAATTTTTTGAAAATTGAGGTGCATATTCGGATTTTATGAGCAAAAACAAAGGTTTTTGATCCCTTCCATTTTTGTCCTCCGCCGCGTTTTTAATGGCGAAAAATGGATTTGAAATTTTGTCCGTTTTTGGGTATACCCTGCTAATTGAAGGCGCAACTTCCGATGTCACCGTCCCGAGCACGTAAACTCTCCGCGCCAGCGCGAAGCTATGCGTTTGGTGGTGTCCCCCCTCCAATCATCTTGGAAAGCAAGAGTAAACTCGCAAGTTCATCAAGTTTTAGAGGTTCCCTAATGGGGCATTTAAATAAAATAAACCATGGACTTTGTGTTATGATAATCATAATAATTTATCGATGTAATATTAATGTAATAATTATGATAACCTTAATTATCATTCAAATCTGTTATGATTATTAAAAAAGCAATTACAATTATTAATGTGTAAACGAAACAATTAGTAATAACTGTAACAACAAGACAATCAACAATAATTGTTATGAAACAATCGAACTTAGTTTTTTTTTTCTCTTTTTTTTTTTCTTTTATAAAACTTGGACCAAACGAAGCTAAGAAGGCACTCATATGCCTTAAAAATATTTAAAATTTTACAGCAAATGTTCAAAATGAAAACCACCTTGGTTGACGCAAGAGGTGCACCTCTTTATTACTGACGTCACGGCTGATCTGCATTGCGTTCGAGTTAAATCGGCACACACCTCGACAATGCGATGCTGCAATGTTTCAACAACAGGAACGGTCATAGCATACACTTTTTGTTTGATGGCTTTGACGGTTCGATTGTTTAATGTGTGTAACTGTTTTTGACAATAATCATAACAGATAATAATGATAGTTATGGTTTATTTTATTTAAATGCCCCATTAGGGAACCTCTAAAACTTGATGAACTTGCGAGTTTACTCTTGCTTTCCAAGATGATTGGAGGGGGGACACCACCAAACGCATAGCTTCGCGCTGGCGCGGAGAGTTTACGTGCTCGGGACGGTGACATCGGAAGTTGCGCCTTCAATTAGCAGGGTATACCCAAAAACGGACAAAATTTCAAATCCATTTTTCGCCATTAAAAACGCGGCGGAGGACAAAAATGGAAGGGATCAAAAACCTTTGTTTTTGCTCATAAAATCCGAATATGCACCTCAATTTTCAAAAAATTGACCGGCTACCAAAAATTTTTCAATTTTAAGATCAACACCCCTCTGAAACTCCCATTTAAACTCCTTGAAACGTTTATTCGACCCAAAAATTGAATTTTACACCAAAAAATACCCTCAGAAACTAATTTTCATTCAATTTTATCCATAACATTGGCCGTTGTGTTAAAAAAGCCAAAATTTTTTTCCAACTTTGAAAAATCATAGCTCAGAGGGAAAGCATTTTATGGCCTATGTTTATAGGAAAAAAAAGTCTTAGTTTTCCTTGAAAAATCACCTCCATCATTTATGCGTGTTAATCCAGGAACACCCTGTATAGTGGCAAGGGGTGGTTGGGCACCACTGCTTGGAGGGGCTACTTCCTGCCCTGCCCCCCCTAAATTACGCCCCCTATTAAAATTGTAAAGTAAACTAAGAATAAAGTTTGTTAACTCTTACTCCTTTCGTTATTATTTGATCTTCGAATGTTCCGATTCTTTTTTATTGTAAAGTTTTGATTTTTCTGAATTAGGGGGGGGGCGCCGCGCCGCCCCTCGGGGAGCGCCCATTGACAGATAAGGGAGAAAGGTAAGTGTGGGAAAGCGCACGGGAATCCGGCGTAGTGTGCCGCAAAAATTACTACCAATGGCGGATCCAGAAAATTCTTTTAGGGGGGGGGGGGGCTTCACGCCTATGAATTTTCAAATTTGCAGAGAGGAATTTATGGGATTTTCTCTGTTGAAAAAAGGCAAAGGCTACCGTGAGTTGGGGGGGCGTGCCTTTCCCGAATCCGCCGCTGATTACCATGTAACACTGGGCCACGATGACCGATGTCGCATAAAACCAGGTAGAAGACCCGTGGCGGGCGTGGCATCCGTGATGGCTGTGAAATTGGGATGAAGTAGATGGACACACATCATTCATGCAATCTGCACAACGCGGCAAGCAACTGTTGTAGGCATAGGTGCAGTAGTTCGTGGGGAGGGCAAAGGGGACGGGAGGTCGTCGCAAAACCATGGACGAAGATATAACTAAGGACTGCCGACTGTTGTTAGTCCTGTTTTGCTCTCGACCCCAGCGCTCCAAGCAGCGGTCAGCTGAACTACTCTTTCAAGTGAGCTAAGGTCCCTAGAGAAAATAGGGACCTTAAAGTGAGCGATCCTGGCGATGTGTCCATGCTCACATGCTGTGCTACTGCTAAAACCAGAGCTAAAACCGTTGTTGGAGTTGGTCTGTTATGGCATGGCTGTCAACTGTTGTCGGCAACCCAAGAGGATCAGATAACTCAGTATCTCAATGGAAGATCGAAAGCAAGGGAAATTCAGAATCAACTTTGGACAAGGTAACAGAAATCATCAGCAAATTAAAAGAGTCGCCTGATCTCTACTAATAAAACAAATGTCTATGTACTCTTTCTTGTTTGATTCCGTTTTGAGGTTAACTGTGATGTATAGTATTTCAGTCCTTGATTAATCATTTTCGACAATTCAGGAATCTTTCAAGAAATACTCCAGACGTTTGCTTTTTAGCGGATTTTGCTTCCTTTTAATTCGCTGATCATTTGTTCCCTTCGTTCAATCGTGATTCAAATTACCTACACGGTATAGGGGAGAGGCGGGCAAAGTGGAAAGGGTTTCGTAGAATGCTTGTATCTCTCACAGAACTTTATGAATATTGATGAAAATTTAAGAAAGTAAAAATTTGATTATTAAACTACCAAAAAACAACCCGAAAAATGACACAATATAGCTTAAAAAACCTTAAAAATCAATATAAAGAAAAAGTGTCATTTTCCACTTTGCCCACCCACGAGTGGGCAAAGTGGAAACTGGGGGGTGGGCAAAGTGGAAAGGCGATGAAAAAGTGGAAAAACAGCCGAAAATGCACTGATTGCACTTCCATTCACTTGTGCATGGAAAAAACAAATGTATCAAGCAAAAAAAAAGTTAATTTTAAATAATGAGAGATAAAAAATAGGCTTAAATAACAGGGTGTCTCAAACCACCTGGCAAGCTTTTATTGTGACCCAACTAAGGCAACTACAAAAACTCGGTGAAAGACCTACAGTGTATATCGACCACAAAGAATGCAATGGAAATATTTTCAGCCCCCCCCCCCCCGGTAAGTATTTAGGGGGAATCCCCGTTTATCGCGTTTGTTTCAAATAGAAAGGAATAATGTCTTGACTTCCAATTCTGAAAGAAGAACATGAAAATTAAGGGGGGCCGTCAGAAAAAAGATCCAAAATCGAGTGATACGTAGCTAAAAGGATCTTAAATAGAGAAAAACAATGGCGCAAACCGCACAGCAAACTGACTTTTCAATCCAAAGTTACGGCCGATTGAAATTTAGGAGTGCCCTCTGGGAAACGCAACTATACCTCTAAATTTCAATCGGCCATAACTTTGGATTGAATAGTCGGTAAGACTTGCGGTCTTGAATACTTCTTTATTGACGTTCCAAAACAAAACTACACAGTTATATTCAAATTTTAGTAAACGGAAGTACTCAATAAACCATCACTTTGATCAAAAAACCGAAAAGGGTATTATCAGACATGAAGGGAGGGCAAAGTGGAAACCCATTTTCCACTTTGCCCGCAAGGGCTCATTGAACATTTTCGTTAATTTTCTTAATAATGATAAGTAACTTTGCAAATCTGTTGAGTCTCAACTAATCTTTGATAACTATAGGTTAAGAAAACATCTTTGTTAAATGAGACTTTTTGTAATAATTAACTTTAAATTTTGTTTAACCAGCACCGCATTATACTATCCACACCAGGTGAAAAGTTTGGTTATGTTTTAAATAATAATATTGTTGTTGTTTTCAAGTACCGATACGTCATTCGAGATTCACTATCATATAAGTTCACGATTCGCCCATAGAGTGCGCCACATATGACGCGCTTATAGTATTTTCAGCCGTTTTCCACTTTGCCCACCCTTTCCACTTTGCCCGCGTCTCCCCTACATTTGCGGGAAGGCATGGGAGAAAGGGAGCCGGAGCGGCCACCGCTGCAGCGGTTCGCTTTTAGTTGACCCTTATTGCTGCTTGGAGCGCTGCGGTCGCGCTCGAAAACCCGCTAACAGGTTTTAACACGGGCGGAGATAGGGAGTCGGCAGTCCTTAGTTATATCTTCGTCCATGGCTCGGAATGGTCTTAAAATTTTCCTTAGGATTTGATCTAGAACGCAACGTTCTTACATTTTCGAAAAGTTAACTCTAGCTCTCGCAATTAACGATTAAAGGCGGAAAAAGCATGGTTTCTGGACCGCGGAACAGTGACGTTATCTAGCGGATGAGAATCTTACTACAGGTCGCTGAGGATTCACCTTAAAACGCAACGCCGATCGCGTTCCCCAAACGAACTCTTTTAGCGGACCGAAACATCAACAATAACAGGATTGGAAATTTGAAATCATCTAAATGCATTTTAAATCGCAGAATACACGAAACATGGGCACAATCCTCTGATATAAAACCCCAATATCTCATACAGAAGATTTCGTTGAAGTCTGATCCAAATTAGTAACGTAATTACATTCCCAAAAATGCTTAACCTCAATCTCGGCCAAAAACTCCCGCCACAAAGAAAAAGCGACAAATTGGGAGGACACCGGATTGGCGGAATCACATGGGTCAATCGGTCCTCGAGGACCCGTTCTCGATACTGAAACCAAGCGATCCCCCGAGCGGACCCCCGAACCATGCCGTTCCTATAAGAAAAGCATTATTGACCTTGTAGAAACGATTTCAATAGAGCATGACACTCATGCTCTAAAAAGTGATCTGTCGTGCCATTTCAGAAGATGAACCCGATGAACCTGACGATCTTGGGTAAAGGTAAAGCAGGTAAATTATCCTCCGATGACTGTTCGAATTCTCTCATCGTCAACCTCTCTAGGATACCGTCCACCTCCTGAACTGATACTTCCCTTTTTGTGGTCTTACTGGTGAAACGATTTCTTGGCATTAATCCTACTCAGTGAATCAGAAGATCTAGAAAGGCTTTAATTACAAACACACCTAAAGATTCAGAAAAAGCTATTCAACAAGAAGTTCCTCCAAAACCTCCTGCTCAAGAGAAAAAACCAAAGCAGCGGGTGCCTTCGAAACCAAAACAACAGAGTACAGGCGTCCAGAACAGAAGCAATAGGTTCCTCCGGTGCGTCCCCTACAAGCTCCACATTCTGGACCAACAAACACAGCGAGAAGAAAGCGGACAGCTGCAGCCAAACCGAAACCAGCTGCTGATGATGATGGGTTTTATATACTTACCTAATTCATTCCCGTAGTTACTGGAATGTGAACATTGGCAACATTATTATCGTGAAAAATTTACCTCTCAGAAGGTCTGAAGAAATCAGGAAGAGCTTATACTTCAATGATTCCAATCTTGCTGTGCCCCCAAACACGCACGGTCGTGATTGTTTGAATAAATTAAAGCCTGCCATCGATAGCATACGGCACAGATTCCAAATTGTGTTCCGAAAGAGGAATTTTTGGCTGTTGACGAACAACTTTGCCCAACCAAGGCTCGCTCATATTTGAAACAGTATTTTCCTAAGAAACCTAAGAAGTGGGGATACAAACTCTTCTCTCTCTGCGGTACTTACAACCGGTTCTGAATTTGATTTCGAAATTTATTCTGGACTAGATAAATGATGAAAACGAACGTTTACTTGCAAATGAACCTAATTTAGAAGTGTGAACCAATGTTGTGGTTCATTTGGCTCGATGCATACCAAGAAACCTGAACCACAAACTTTATTTTGGCAAATACTACACAACAGCCAATCTTGTTATCTATGTTTATACATATACTTGGCATATTCTCTCTCTGGGTACAGTCCCTCAACCCAAACTTCCTGGAGTTTAGCTTCCCGACGATGTGGATATCAAAACAGTGGAGCGAGGAGAATCTAAAGAATGTGTTGGGATGAAGGATGACGTTGCACTGAGATGCACCCTTTGGAAAGACAACAAGGCTGTCACATTACATTACTTAGTAGCTATGTCGCTGCTGAGCCAATTGGTAAAGCCAAACGTTACAACGAGCGAACAAAAACTAAAGAATACGTTGATTGCCCCCACGCCACTGAAGTCTGTAACGCCCATGCGAGTGGGGTATATCTAATTGACTCATATATGTATAGCTCAGCACCGTGTTGCACTGCGGGGTAAAAAGTGTTACAAGAAGCTTTTCTACCATCTCTTTGACACTACGACTTTTAATACCTCGATTATGTCTCAACATGTTAAAAGTGAGGAGCTACCCGCCAACTTCTTGAAACCTCTAACTATGGGGTAATTTCGAGAAAATCTAGCCATCATGATGTGAAAAATTGGTCGCAAAGCTACTCCGAAACGTGAGCGTCCAGCATGGGCGGATACAGGGAATTTTCTTTCTCTCTCTCCTCCCATTTGGAAAGAGTATCCACAGCTTATTTCAATGTTCGATCTGACAAGACCGTGCGCCTTTGAAAAGTCGATATCTCGATAGTGAATCGATGTATTGCAATTCGGTTTGCACCGATCGAAAGCGCTTGCTTGTGACTGACAACCTCAAAAAATTTCAGATCCATCCGAGTTTATTTAATGACCTTACAGGACCTCTCCGCGGCCGCAGTTAGACATTTCTTGTCAGAGTTACGCTGAAACGGGGAGTAGTTCCCCCCTAAGATGATTTTTTTTGGCTCGAAACTGTATTGGACCCTCTCGGGACATCATTGGGACCCAAAAAAAAAGCGGAACCGATATAATACGGCACACGACTGGTTCGTGAGAGACAAAATTCGCCTTTTTCCAGCCTCCAGCGCCCCTCTAAGGTCGATCTGACAAGACCGCGCCCCTTTTTGAAAAATCGATATCTCGAGAACGAATCGATGGATTGCGCACTGCGGTTTGGATTGGGCGGTAGCTTCAGCTTTTAGATAATTCTTAAAAAAAATTAAGATCCACCCAAGTTTTAAACGGATCATAGGACCTGCCGCGGCCGCAGTGAAAAACATTGTACGTGAGACTTACGCTGGAGTTGGGGCCACGCCCCCCCCCCCCCCGATATAGACTTTATCGGTCCGACATTTGTCAGGGCCCTTAATGAACTTCATGTGAACTCAAAAAACTCACATATGACTTCTCACGGCGCATGCTAGGTCCATGAGAGTCGAAATTCGCGGATTTTAGAGAATCTTAGATTTCTGACCCTATACCGCGCGCCTTTGAAAAATCGATATCTCGAGAGTAAATCGATGTATCGCAATCCGGTTTGGACCGATCAAAAGAGTAAGCTTACCGGTACTCGCCGTTAAAATTTTGGATCCATCTGATTTCATTTTGAGACCTTACTTGAGTTACTTGGCCCAGTTGGAATTATTTTTTCGGAGTTACGCTGGCAAGGGGGTCGCTCCCTCTCTTGGAAAACTGTGGGGGGGGCCCCTTTGCTGGGGCATACATTCTATTTTTCATTTTTTTTTTTTTTTTTTTTTTTTAATTTTATATTTGTGTCTAATCTAATTTGGGGGGGAGGAGGAGGAGAGTACCTGCAAGTCAACCGGCAATTTACTTTTGATAGTGGCTGCGGGTCGAGGGTGCGGATTGCGGACTTTTAACTTGTTGGGGGGTTTACAGGGTGGCCGTGTCTAAACTTATGAGAAAAGAAGGCAACCACAGACCGGAAGAACATTCAATTTTGGTTCAGAGACCATGGACAAAGACATGGGCACCCGCAAAACAATTCCCCGGAGGGGCAACTTTTTGAATGTCAATGGAAGGTCTAGGGGACTTCACTTAGAGACGGGCAAGTCTAGAAAACCCCCCCTCCCCACTTCCCCCCAAAAATAGAAAATAAATCAATTACCCTTTCCCAAAATGGTAGAAATTGTAAGTGATTGTAGCATGTAGTTGTATAAAAAAGTAATTCTATTTTTGAAGTGTTTGATATTATGAATAAAGTGACAGCATCAGATGATAGAAATAGTAAAAAGCTAAGTACAACTATTCCTTCTTTATTTTCATTGTCCTGATGAATTCTAAGAGTTAACCTATTTAAATTAACAAAACCAAACTCTTGCCTATACATTCTCTAATCATGTAATTATCGACCAGAGGATTCTGAATTTTCAAGGAAGTTCGCAAAATTCTCGTTGCCAACGGTAGTTGCCAATGTAGACACGTTCATACTAGTAGATTTTAAAACTTCTTTCGGCGAGGGAGATGACGGGGGGGGAAGGATGATGTCGTCTGAATCAGGAGGGGGTGGGGTAAAAATCAGGGGGAGGTCTAGATCTGGGGGGGGAGAGGAATCCTGAAACGGGGGGGGCGAGCTGTACAGGGTGTTCCTGGATTAACACGCAAAAATGATGGAGGTGTTTTTTCAAGGAAAACTAAGATTTTTTTTTCCTATAAAATAGGCCATAAAATGTTTTCCCTCTGAGCTATGTTTTTTCAAAGTTGGAAAAAAATTTTGGTTTTTTTAACACAACGGCCAATGTTATGGATAAAATTGAATAAAAATTAGTTTCTGAGGGTTTTTTTGGGGGAAAAAATTCAATTTTTGGGTCGAATAAACGTTTCAAGGATTTTAAATGGGAGTTTCAGAGGGGTGTTGATCTTAAAATTGAAAAATTTTTGGTAGCCGGTAAATTTTTTGAAAATTGAGGTGCATATTCGGATTTTATGAGCAAAAACAAAGGTTTTTGATCCCTTCCATTTTTGTCCTCCGCCGCGTTTTTAATGGCGAAAAAGGATTTAAAATTTTGTCCGTTTTTGGGTATACCCTGCTAATTGAAGGCGCAACTTCCGATGTCACCGTCCCGAGCACGTAAACTCTCCGCGCCAGCGCGAAGCTATGCTTTTGGTGGTGTCCCCCCTCCAATCATCTTGGAAAGCAAGAGTAAACTCGCAAGTTCATCAAGTTTTAGAGGTTCCCTAATGGGGCTTTTAAAATAAAATAAACCATGGACTTTGTGTTATGATAATCATAAAAAATTTATCGATGTAATATTAATGTAATAATTATGAAAACCCTTAATTATCATTCAAATCTGTTATGATTATTAAAAAAGCAATTACAATTTTAATGTGTAAACGAAACAATTAGTAATAACTGTAACAACAAGACAATCAACAATAATTGTTATGAAACAATCGAACTTATTTTTTTTTTTCTTTTTTTTTTTTTTTTTATAAAACTTGGACCAAACGAAGCTAAGAAGGCACTCATATCCCTTAAAAAAATTTTTAAAATTTTTACAGAAAATGTTCAAAATGAAAACCACCTTGGTTGACGCAAGAGGTGCACCTCTTTATTACTGACGTCACGGCTGATCTGCATTGCGTTCGAGTTAAATCGGCACACACCTCGACAATGCGATGCTGCAATGTTTCAACAACAGGAACGGTCATAGCATACACTTTTTGTTTGATGGCTTTGACGGTTCGATTGTTTAATGTGTGTAACTGTTTTTGACAATAATCAAAACAGAAATAATGATAGTTATGGTTTTTTTTATTTAAATCCCCCATTAGGGAACCTCAAAAACTTGATGAACTTGCGAGTTTACTCTTGCTTTCCAAGATGATTGGAGGGGGGACACCACCAAACGCATAGCTTCGCGCTGGCGCGGAGAGTTTACGTGCTGGGACGGTGACATCGGAAGTTGCGCCTTCAATTAGCAGGGTATCCCCAAAAACGGACAAAATTTCAAATCCATTTTTCGCCATTAAAAACGCGGCGGAGGACAAAAATGGAAGGGATCAAAAACCTTTTTTTTTGCTCATAAAATCCGAATATGCCCCTAAATTTTTAAAAAAATTTGACCGGCTCCCAAAAAATTTTTAAATTTTTTAAGATCAACACCCCTCTGAAACTCCCATTTAAACTCCTTGAAACGTTTATTCGACCCAAAAATTAAATTTTTACCCCAAAAAAATACCCTCAGAAACTAATTTTCATTCAATTTTATCCATAACATTGGCCGTTGTGTTAAAAAACCCAAAAATTTTTTTCCAACTTTGAAAAATCATAGCTCAGAGGGAAAGCTTTTTATGGCCTATGTTTATAGGAAAAAAAAGTCTTATTTTTCCTTGAAAAATCACCTCCATCTTTTATGCGTGTTAATCCAGGAACACCCTGTATAGTGGCAAGGGGTGGTTGGGCACCACTGCTTGGAGGGGCTACTTCCTGCCCTGCCCCCCCTAAATTACCCCCCCTTTTAAAAATTGTAAAGTAAACTAAGAATAAAGTTTGTTAACTCTTACTCCTTTCGTTTTTATTTGATTTCGAATGTTCCGATTTTTTTTTATTGTAAAGTTTTGTTTTTTCTGAATTAGGGGGGGGGCGCCGCGCCGCCCCTCGGGGAGCCCCCATTGACAGATAAGGGAGAAAGGTAAGTGTGGGAAAGCGCACGGGAATCCGGCGTAGTGTGCCGCAAAAATTACTACCAATGGCGGATCCAGAAAATTCTTTTGGGGGGGGGGGGGGCTTCAGCCTATAAATTTTCAAATTTGCAGAGAGGAATTTATGGGATTTTCTCTGTTAAAAAAAGGCAAAGGCTACCGTGAGTTGGGGGGGCGTGCCTTTCCCGAATCCGCCGCTGATTACCATGTAACACTGGGCCACGATGACCGATGTCGCAAAAACCAGGTAGAAGACCCGTGGCGGGCGTGGCATCCGTGATGGCTGTGAAATTGGGATGAAGTAGATGGACACACATCATTCATGCAATCTGCACAACGCGGCAAGCAACTGTTGTAGGCATAGGTGCAGTAGTTCGTGGGGAGGGCAAAGGGGACGGGAGGTCGTCGCAAAACCATGGACGAAGATATAACTAAGGACTGCCGACTGTTGTTAGTCCTTTTTTGCTCTCGACCCCAGCGCCCCAAGCAGCGGTCAGCTGAACTACTCTTTCAAGTGAGCTAAGGTCCCTAGAGAAAATAGGGACCTTAAAGTGAGCGATCCTGGCGATGTGTCCTGCTCACATGCTGTGCTACTGCTAAAACCAGAGCTAAAACCGTTGTTGGAGTTGGTCTGTTATGGCATGGCTGTCAACTGTTGTCGGCAACCCAAGAGGATCAGATAACTCAGTATCTCAATGGAAGATCGAAAGCAAGGGAAATTCAGAATCAACTTTGGACAAGGTAACAGAAATCATCAGAAAATTTAAAAAGAGTCCCCTGATCTCTACTAAAAAAAACAAATGTCTATGTACTCTTTCTTGTTTGATTCCGTTTTGAGGTTAACTGTGATGATAGTATTTCAGTCCTTGATTAATCATTTTCGACAATTCAGGAATCTTTCAAGAAATACTCCAGACTTTTGCTTTTTAGCGGATTTTGCTTCCTTTTAATTCGCTGATCTTTTGTTCCCTTCGTTCAATCGTGATTCAAATTACCTACACGGTATAGGGGAGAGGCGGGCAAAGTGGAAAGGGTTTCGTAGAATGCTTGTATCCCCACAGAACTTTATAAAATTGATGAAAATTTAAGAAAGTAAAAATTTGATTATTAAACTACCAAAAAACAACCCGAAAAATGACACAATATAGCTTAAAAAACCTTAAAAATCAATATAAAGAAAAAGTGTCATTTTCCACTTTGCCCACCCACGAGTGGGCAAAGTGGAAACGGGGGGGTGGGCAAAGTGGAAAGGCGATAAAAAAGTGGAAAAACAGCCGAAAATGCACTGATTGCACTTCCATTCACTTGTGCATGGAAAAAACAAATGTATCAAGCAAAAAAAAAGTTAATTTTAAATAATGAGAGAAAAAAAATAGGCTTAAATAACAGGGTGTCTAAAACCCCCTGGCAAGCTTTTATTGTGACCCAACTAAGGAAACTACAAAAACTCGGTGAAAGACCTACAGTGTATATCGACCACAAAGAATGCAATGGAAATATTTTCACCCCCCCCCCCCCCGGTAAGTTTTTAGGGGGAACCCCCGTTTATCGCGTTTGTTTCAAATAGAAAGGAATAATGTCTTGATTTCCCAAATTTCTGAAAGAAGAACATAAAAATTTAAGGGGGGCCGTCAGAAAAAAGACCCAAAAATCGAGTGATACGTAGCTAAAAGGATCTTAAATAGAGAAAAACAATGGCGCAAACCGCACAGCAAACTGACTTTTCAATCCAAAGTTACGGCCGATTGAAATTTAGGAGTGCCCTCTGGGAAACGCAACTATACCTTTTAAATTTCAATGGGCCCATAATTTTGGATTGAATAGTCGGTAAGACTTGCGGTCTTGAATACTTCTTTATTGACTTTCCCCAAAAAAAAAACTACAATTTATATTAAAATTTTTAGTAAACGGAAGTACTCAAAAAAACCATCACTTTGATCAAAAAACCGAAAAGGGTATTATCAGACATGAAGGGAGGGCAAAGTGGAAACCCATTTTCCACTTTGCCCGCAAGGGCTCATTGAACATTTTCGTTAATTTTCTTAATAATGATAAGTAACTTTGCAAATCTGTTGAGTCTCAACTAATCTTTGATAACTATAGGTTAAAAAAACATCTTTGTTAAATGAGACTTTTTGTAATAATTAATTTTAAAATTTTTGTTTAACCAGCACCGCATTATACTATCCACACCAGGTGAAAAGTTTGGTTATGTTTTAAAATAATAATATTGTTGTTGTTTTCAAGTACCGATACGTCATTCGAGATTCACTATCATATAAGTTCACGATTCGCCCATAGAGTGCGCCACATATGACGCGCTTATAGTATTTTCAGCCGTTTTCCACTTTGCCCACCCTTTCCACTTTGCCCGCGTCTCCCTACATTTGCGGGAAGGCAGGGAGAAAGGGAGCCGGAGCGGCCACCGCTGCAGCGGTTCGCTTTTTGTTGACCCCTTTTTGCGCTTGGAGCGCTGCGGTCGCGCTCGAAAACCCCTAACAGGTTTTAACACCCGGGGGGAGATAGGGAGTCGGCAGTCCTTAGTTATATCTTCGTCCCTGGCTCGGAATGGTCTTAAAATTTTCCTTAGGATTTGATCTAGAACGCAACGTTCTTACATTTTCGAAAAGTTAACTCTAGCTCTCGCAATTAACGATTTAAAAGGGGGAAAAAAACATGGTTTCTGGACCGCGGAACAGTGACGTTATCTAGCGGATGAGAATCTTACTACAGGTCGCTGAGGATTCACCTTAAAACGCAACGCCGATCGCGTTCCCCAAACGAACTCTTTTAGCGGACCGAAACATCAACAATAACAGGATTGGAAATTTGAAATCATCTAAATGCATTTTAAAACGCAGAATACACGAAACATGGGCACAATCCTCTGATATAAAACCCCAATATCTCATACAGAAGATTTCGTTGAAGTCTGATCCAAATTAGTAACGTAATTACATTCCCAAAAAAGCTTAAACTCAATCTCGGCCAAAAACTCCCGCCACAAAGAAAAAGCGACAAATTGGGAGGACACCGGATTGGCGGAATCACATGGGTCAATCGGTCCTCGAGGGGCCCGTTCTCGATACTGAAACCAAGCGATCCCCCGAGCGGACCCCCCAACCATGCCGTTCCCATAAGAAAAGCATTATTGACCTTGTAGAAACGATTTCAATAGAGCATGACACTCATGCTCTAAAAAATGATCTGTCGTGCCATTTCAGAAGATGAACCCGATGAACCTGACGATCTTGGGTAAAGGTAAAGCAGGTAAATTTTCCTCCGATGACTGTTCGAATTTTCTCATCGTCAACCTCTCTAGGATACCGTCCACCTCCTGAACTGATACTTCCCTTTTTTTGGTCTTACTGGTGAAAAGATTTCTTGGCATTAATCCTACCAGTGAATCAGAAGATCTAGAAAGGCTTTTAAATTTCAAACACACCTAAAGATTCAGAAAAAGCTATTCAACAAGAAGTTCCTCCAAAACCTCCTGCTCAAGAGAAAAAAACCCAAAACAGCGGGGGCCTTCGAAACCAAAACAACAGAGTACAGGCGTCCAGAACAGAAGCAATAGGTTCCTCCGGTGCGTCCCCTACAAGCTCCACATTCTGGACCAAAAACACAGCGAGAAGAAAGCGGACAGCTGCAGCCAAACCGAAACCAGCTGCTGATGATGAGGGTTTTTTATACTTCCCAATTCATTCCCGTAGTTACTGGAATGTGAACATTGGCAAAATTTTTATCGTGAAAAAATTTTCCTCTCAGAAGGTCTGAAGAAATCAGGAAAGCTTTTACTTCAATGATTCCAATCTTGCTGTGCCCCCAAAAAACGCACGGTCGTGATTGTTTGAATAAATTAAAGCCCGCCATCGATAGCATACGGCACAGATTCCAAATTTTGTTCCGAAAGAGGAATTTTTGGCTGTTTACGAACAACTTTTTCCCAACCAAGGCTCGCTCATATTTGAAACAGTATTTTTCCCAAGAAACCCAAGAAGTGGGGATACAAACTCTTCTCTCTCTGCGGTACTTACAACCGGTTCTGAATTTGATTTCGAAATTTTTTCTGGACTAGATAAATGATGAAAACGAACGTTTACTTGCAAATGAACCTAATTTTGAAGTGTGAACCAATGTTGTGGTTCATTTGGCTCGATGCATACCAAAAAACCTGAACCACAAACTTTATTTTGGCAATACTAAAAACAGCCAATCTTGTTATCTATGTTTATACATATACTTGGCATATTCTCTCTCTGGGTACAGTCCCCCAACCCAAACTTCCCGGAGTTTAGCTTCCCGACGATGTGGATATCAAAACAGTGGAGCGAGGAGAATCTAAAGAATGTGTTGGGATGAAGGATGACGTTGCACTGGATGCACCCTTTGGGAAAAACAACAAGGCTGTCACATTACATTACTTAGTAGCTATGTCGCTGCTGAGCCAATTGGTAAAGCCAAAAAGTTACAACGAGCGAACAAAAAATAAAGAATACGTTGATTGCCCCCCCGCCCCTGAAGTCTGTAACGCCCATGCGAGTGGGGTTATCTAATTGATCATATATGTATAGCTCAGCACCGTGTTGCACTGCGGGGTAAAAAGTGTTACAAGAAGCTTTTCTACCATCTCTTTGACACTACGATTTTTAAAACCTCGATTATGTCTCAACATGTTAAAAGTGAGGAGCTACCCGCCCAAATTCTTGAAACCTCTAACTATGGGGTAATTTTGAGAAAATCTAGCCATCATGATGTGAAAAATTGGTCGCAAAGCTACTCCGAAACGTGAGCGTCCAGCATGGGCGGATACAGGGAATTTTCTTTCTCTCTCTCCTCCCATTTGGAAACGTGCGTTAGAAAAGGACAGAAGAGGGGGCCAAAGTCACGTGATGGCCCCCTCTGCTGTCCTTTTCTAACACATAAGTTCAAATATGGAGGGAGAGAGAGAAAGACAATACCCTGTATCCGCCCATGGCGTCCAGTCACACCGGTCATTGCTGCAAAGAAGAAAGTGGGTTGTATTCTAGTTACCGACCCTCTTTGCTCGACAGCCATCTGATGTGTCTATGTAGGTAAGTGTATGTGTAAGTGTGTGTGATGGAAGAGAGTATCTACACGTTCTCTTCATCAAAGGATTAGAAAAAAAAAAACTATAGCTTTCTTAAAAAAATGTCATAGTATTAATCAATGATTTCATTTGAAATCCTCCGAAAATACAAAAGTCAGAACAATGGCTATAGGAGTTCTATGTATCGGATCTAGATTTGTGACAGCGATTACCTGGAATCACGTTAAATCTCGCGCTCAAACAAACAATCGAACAAACAAAACAAAGTCCGTCCCCGGATTCGAAACCACTATTTGAAGTTTCATGAAGTCATCAGCTGAGAAGCTGAAATCACGTTTAAGTATTTTCCTACTTCACGGCGAGCTGAAATGTTGAAATACCTACAGCCACTCGCTCTGGTAATTGATTTCAGTCCCTCTTTTTTTATTTTCTCTCCCTCTCCTTTCAATCCTCTCCCCCCCCCAATCGCATCTTTCCCTTCCTCATCTTCTCCTTCCTCTCTTTTCTCTCTCACTTAACGGTCGCGCTCCTAAACAAACAATTTACTCGAATCCTCTCTCATTTTCTCATTCTATCGAAAACGACTTTACTACGTTAAATTTTAAATCAGCTTTGAGTTTAATACCTCTCTTTCCTGCTACATTTCCTCTTCTCTCCTCTTCGCCTATCTCCTCTTCTCTTGAATTGAATTAAACGAATTGACGTTTATCGGGTTCTAATCGTTACCTACCCTCCCGAGCTGTTTCTCCTCTTTACTCGCCCACGGCATTATTCCTGTATCCTTTATTCGTTGATCTTCGATAAATCTACGAGATGGGGACATAATTCAACCCGCGATACTCGGAAAATTACGAATGGGGAAAAAGAGTTCATGAAGTCGTTTATAGGAATGAGTCGTCACGGTGCCGGATATCATTTGTAAATAGTATCATTTTCTGCGTATATGGACCTGTGGAATTTCCCCCCCCCCCCCTTCAAACCAAATGTACCAGTTCACAGACTTCGTGGAACGATTTTCGAGTGGTAAAAAAGGTCTGAGGCAGCGACGTGTTTCTTTGACTCAAATTACACCGTTTCCCGTAAAGTCGAGTATTATTGAAAAAAAGGGGTCGTCAACACTTGTCACGAGAGAAATGTATGGGAACAGTAATCGGTTTATTTCAAACTTTTACTCTAGCTATATAGATGGTCTATTCAGGTGTCAAATCACTTGAAAAGAACATTGGAAGCCTCAGAAAGTTCCAAAATTGACTCTCAAACTCAATAAATGCTTTGAAACAAAATTTAAAGACTGCAATAAAATGAGTGGGTCAACATGGGGGAAGTCCCTTCTAAACTCGACTTTCAATGTTAAGGAATGTGATTCATCATAGAGACGGGACTCCTCCCATTGTGACCTGCGCATTTGACCGACATCTTGAATTTATTTTCAGACGTCATTCGTGGGTTCATGAGAGCATTTTGAGACTTTTTGATACGTTCAATGTGATTTTCACGCGATCTTATATAAGAATGGGTCCTCTATAACGCTGTGGCAAAATTTTCCAAACAGACCCATGTTGGAGCTGTAGGAGCATCTAGAAACCTCTGGAAACTGGATGTATGTATGGGTTGATTTTTAACCATGGAAAACGGGTTTGCTGTACTGTTCGTAAAGTCCGCTGTTGATTCTTCCTTCTTTCAGAAATTTGCTCAGGATCAGGATCAGCATGACAACGATGCCAATATGTCTTCATCTTCTTCTGGACAAGGAAATACTGAACTTTTGAAGTCTTGCGCCCGCATTACGCATGGTAGCTGCATGGGGGCAAAACATCACCATGCTCTTGTAAACTTAAACTCTGTGTAAAAAATGCAAGTTTTTTCATGCAATCTGGCAATGCTTAATGACATTCGTGTACGGTTGTCGTAAAAGACTTAAGGAGGTGTAGAGACAAGAGGTTAGGTCATAGGTGACTTTAGATTTGTAAAAATTTCACACATGTACCACAAGAACTCATCAAACCTTTCCAGAATACCTTTCAGGACTCTGATTTCAGGACTCAACGTATTTGGATGAGTTTGCGACTGCTTGGATGAATTAATATGTGTCACTTAAATCATTTGGGGGAAAATGACAAGTCTCACATAAATGATGTCAATTCACAGTCGGGGCTCTTGACCAATGGTCCACATTTTAACTCCCATTGGATTAAATGGAAAATCATCGATTTATTCGAGTTTGCATTCCACCCCTGACGATTCTTCGTATGTTTAAATGGGGGTTACATTAATTATTCATCGCACTCCACGAGCCGCGAAAGTTTGATCATCATATTGGAAAAAAATTGAGCTTACTTTGTTTCGTTGTGACGGTGCTGGACTCTTCCATATTATCTTTTAAAATTGGTTTAAGTTTTTTTCTACGATTCAGTCTTGCTCTACTACTATCACCAGATTCCTGAAACAAGAAAGAACAAAAACAAAGAACACAATTATTATGACAACAACCGTAATGTCTAACAATGCAAAACTCTTTCCACGTCGAGTTAAATTGATCAGGGACCAATAAATGTACGGTACACACGGGCTTTAGGTCGTACCTAAAAATGGCGATTCTAACCTCACATTTCTTTAACGGCACATCGGAATGTTGGGTCCGCTCCCAACTTTACGTTACTTGGGGCGGGTCTAGAGCCTCTCTAACCCACCCTAAGTGCTATTTTGAGGTTAGTTTTGTGGTTGCGCCATCTAAAAAGCTATATTTTGTGATAAAAGCTCAAAAAGCTTGTCTGAATCACGTTTTAAGGTAATTTGGACTCCAAAAATGAGATCAGTGACCTATAGAACCCCCGGGTACCTAATTTTATAAAACTCAGAGCACTCTAAATGCTATACGGTAAGGCGATCGAAATCATTAAAAATAACATTGTGTTAAATGAGCGTTGCCACGGGGTATCAATTTTCCTGAAAATCGCCGAAAACTTAAATCGTGTTTTTGAGAGCTTAAGACGTCGTCAGAGCGTAAAAACACAGAGGATCTTTCTTGTTGGAAATTACCTCAGAAACAAAAACATGTATGGATTTTTTTGATACCTTGATTTCCTCAGAAACAAAATCATGTATGGATTTTTTCGATACCTTGCATCGTTTTCGATATATATCGAAATAATCGATTTTGGGGCCCTTTCCCCCCTCCCCTGAATTTTGCACTGCACCTAGGCATGGGAACTTTTAGGTGGTCAATACTGACACCAAGACGAAGCGATTAAGCCCAAAAAACCTTTGACAAGAATTTGTTCTTCCAATAATCACCCATTGCCTGGACTAAAGCGCGGCGAGAGCATTTTACGCATATCTTAAAATGGACTTTTGTGGCATTAGGACTGCAGATAAGCCAAAAATAATGAAAACTTCAGCCCCAAAAGGCCCAAAAGTGGCCATTTTACACCATAATTGACTATTAAAACACCCAAAAATTCATATTTGGTACTTACGCCCTTTTTGCCGATGAGGGGCCACTTAGAGTCAATTTTTTTCAAAATGCTTGTTAAGGGTCAATTTTTTAGACCACAAAGAACAAAAAATCGACCGTTCGCACAAAAAATACTCATTTTTGAAAAATAAGAATCACCCTGGGGGGGGGGGGGTTGCCTAGGGCCAATTTTTTTGCGAGAAACTCTAATTTTTCTAAATTAAATTTTGAAACCTTGTGATATTCAAGGTACTAATATAGCTAAAGGCAACATTCATGGCAGTTTTAACTTTTTTTGGTCAACGATTGTAGATGATTAACATCAGAGTCTTTTTGAGCTTTTACTAGGCACTTCAGGCATATTAAACTTTTCGGTTCAATAAATGGATTTGAAGGAATTAATGTATTTTTAGGATCAGTGGTCCAATTTTTCACATTTCAAAGGCAAATAACAGAGAAAACTAAATAATATCTAAAACATATTTTTCCTAAGCCCCGTTTGGGGTCTTTTCACACCACCCCATTCTTCGAGTCTTCGTACCATGCGTTGGTCGAATACATTGGACTTACAAAGGTTAGTATGAACTGCACAGGGCTGCCGTTTTGCGTATAATCAATGTTATTTTTCTATTCACCGATGATTCCACCAGTTGAGAAAAGATTACGCAGTTCAGTTTAGTGCACGACTGTAATGCACGAAAATGCTCTGATCTGTAATCTTCCATTAATCGGTGGAGACTTCGTTGATTAATTAAAATAACCGCAAGTTTTTTAAAATCATCGGCGACTCCACCGGTTGAGAAAAGATTACATATACGAGTATTTTCGTGGATTGCGCAGCCATACACTGAACTAAACTGTGTAATCTTTTCTCAACCGGTGGAATCATCGATGAATTGAAAAATAGCATTGATTATACGCAAAACGGCAGCCCTGGAACTGCATAACTTTTGTGGGTGCCAATATGTGCGTAGCAAACTTTGTTAGATTTTTACAGCATTCAAATTGGTCATTATCGAGAAAGACCAACTAAATCATTGTGACATTTTTATAGGACTTTAACGCTACCTTTAAGGTTTTGCGTATAATCAATGCTATTTTTTCTATTCACCGATGATTTCACCGGTTGAGAAAAGATTACAAAGTCCAGTTCAGTGTATTACTGTAATGAACTAAAATACTCGCATCTGTAATCTTTTCTCAACCAGTTGAATCGTCGATGACTTTAAAAAACTTGCGGATATTTTAATTAAGTAACGAAGTTTCCACCGATTAAAGAAATATTACAGATCAGAGTATTTTCGTGCATTACAGTCATACACAGAACTGAACTGTGTAATCTTTTCTCAACCGGTGGAATCATCGGTGAATAGAAAAATAGTATTGATTATACGCAAAACGGCAGCTCTGCCAACGCCACTATCTCGACGATCGTGCCCATTTGAAAGCATATTGTGAGTTTAGGAGTGGATTTTGTAAGTTTTTAGAGCTACGTCATCGTTATATTTTTACAGGTTTTTACACATGAATCAACCCTTAAATCGCCCGTAGCAAAAGTTTGCAACAGCCCCAGTTGGTAACAACAATGCAAAACGCATGATGCTTCATTACGATAAATTAAATTGCATGAGATGCAGTAAACTTCCGCGAATTCAAGGCACATCAAACGCAGAGATCGTGCGTCAGTTTAGGGGAATGACCGAGGAGGATATTTCAGCGAGCAGGCGTCTCTTGGAGTCTTTATTTCAAGGAATTTTCCAGGCGGCGCTGGCGCGGCGGGCTGCATTTCCGCAAATTTATCTCAATCCGATGAAGGTGCATCATTTTAGCTTTTCAAAGAAATACTTATCTTTGAAAAGCTTCGGCCTTATTCAAAGATGTAGGGGGTAGCTCTCAGATTCGCTTCTCCCAATTCAGTCTCTTCTCAACACAGCAATACAGGATGTGCGAAAAGTAACTGCACGCTTGGGCATGGATTTTTAAAAAAGAAATATAAAGGGTATCCTGCGTTTCTAATATGCTATGTCTGTCAAAAATCGGCCAAATAATACGGAGTGAAAATTGGAGTGAACCTACCGGTTGAGAAAAGATTATACAGTTCAGTTCGGTGCATGACTGTAAGAAACTAAAGTACTCGCATCTGTAATCTTTACTCAACCGGTGGAGTCATCGATGACTTTAAAGAAACTTGCGGATATTTTAATTAATCAACAAAGTTTCCACCGATTAAGGAAAGATTACAGATGCGAACATTTTCGTGCGTAACGGCCATATACTGAACTGAACTGTGTAATCATTTCTCAACCGGTGGACTCATCGGTGAATAGAAAAATAGCATTGATTATACGCAAGACGGCAGCCCTGGCTTCAGTATGAATTATGTTAAAAAAGAAAAAGATAAAAGATATCTCCCCCGTCTCTAATATAAAGCCAGGAGAAACAGCTCGATGAAAAAATAAATCGAATCATCCATTCAAACGTCACGACCGGTCAAAACTCGAAAACACCAATTTTCAAAAACCTGCGGTCGGGCTCCAATGCAATGCTTCGTAAAAACAAAAATAAAGTTGAGAATGGGCTTGTTGCAAATTTTTGCCACAGCTTTATGGAGAGGGTTGATTTCTATATAAAAAAAAAAAAAAAAAAAAAAAAAAAAAAAAAAAAAAAAAATCCCTTGAAAATAACGATGAGAGCATTAAAATGTTCCAATATCAACTCACAAACCATATGCGTATAGAGGTAGTTTCAGAAGTGTAGGCGGACCTGGACCGATAATCTTTGGAATTTGTCAACATTATTTCTGATATTACTCTATGAAAATGAATGAAAATGAAATTGGGGGCTCACTTTACAATGAGGAACACTTTAAACACAAAAGAATAAAATCAGAGGCAAGTTCGGTTTTGATTTAAAGGAATTAAAGTGGAAAATTTGCCAAAGATTATGGTTTAGGTCCGCCTACACTTCTGAAACGAGCTCTACCAAATTACAAGCTAGCGGTCGAATGAGCGGGATGATGAGAGAGTCCCATCTAATCGCAACTTTCTATGCTGAGGAAGCTAATTAATCATAGAGGAAGCTGCAATTAAGATAGGGTCTCTCCATATCAGGGCTGCCGTTTTGCGTATATTCAATGCTATTTTTCTATTCACCGATGATTCCACCGGTTGAAAAAAGATTACACAGTTCAGTTCAGTGTATACGACTGTAATGCACGAAAATACTCTCCTCTGTAATCTTTCCTTAATCGGTGAAAACTCCGTTGATTAATTAAAATATCCGCAAGTTTTTTAAAGTCATCGACGACTCCACCGGTTGAGAAAAGATTACAGAAGCGAAGATTTTAGTTTAATACAGTCATGCACTGAACTGAACTGTATAATCTTTTTTCAACCGGTGAAATCATCGGTGAATTGGAAAATAGCATTGATTATACGCGAAACGGCAGCCCTGCAGTCCATACATTTTGTCACCCACTCATTTAATCACCATCTTGTAATTTTGTTAGACGAATTCATTGAATTTCTGACTGGATTTTAGAACATTTTGATGCATGTCAACTTTATTCTCAAATGACTTTACGCAGGAATTTTCCATCCGTAATAACGCTGTAGCAAAAGTTTTCAACACACCCATTGAAAGGAAAATACTATACATATACGTCGCCAAGGCCACTGGCCAGGATATAAATTGTCATTTCTTTACAGTGAGAGGTTTACAAAATATATAATTCCGTCCAACCCAAGAGAAAGAAGGGGCAGTTGCAAGGGTCTGATATTGTCAGTTTTTGATGGCGTGATAGTACTTGACGAGCTGAGAACAATGATGCCTCCGGTTTTTTTTAGAGCATGAGTGTCATGCTCTATTGAAATCGTTTCTACAAGGTCAATAATGCTTTTCTTATAGGAACGGCATGGTTCGGGGGTCCGCTCGGGGGATCGCTTGGTTTCAGTATCGAGAACGGGTCCTCGAGGACCGATTGACCCATGTGATTCCGCCAATCCGGTGTCCTCCCAATTTGTCGCTTTTTCTTTGTGGCGGGAGTTTTTGGCCGAGATTGAGGTTAAGCATTTTTGGGAATGTAATTACGTTACTAATTTGGATCAGACTTCAACGAAATCTTCTGTATGAGATATTGGGGTTTTATATCAGAGGATTGTGCCCATGTTTCGTGTATTCTGCGATTTAAAATGCATTTAGATGATTTCAAATTTCCAATCCTGTTATTGTTGATGTTTCGGTCCGCTAAAAGAGTTCGTTTGGGGAACGCGATCGGCGTTGCGTTTTAGGTGAATCCTCAGCGACCTGTAGTAAGATTCTCATCCGCTAGATAACGTCACTGTTCCGCGGTCCAGAAACCATGCTTTTTCCGCCTTTAATCGTTAATTGCGAGAGCTAGAGTTAACTTTTCGAAAATGTAAGAACGTTGCGTTCTAGATCAAATCCTAAGGAAAATTTTAAGACCATTCCGAGCCATGGACGAAGATATAACTAAGGACTGCCGACTCCCTATCTCCGCCCGTGTTAAAACCTGTTAGCGGGTTTTCGAGCGCGACCGCAGCGCTCCAAGCAGCAATAAGGGTCAACTAAAAGCAAACCGCTGCAGCGGTGGCCGCTCCGGCTCCCTTTCTCCCATGCCTTCCCGCAAATGTATACCGTGTAGGTAATTTGAATCACGATTGAACGAAGGGAACAAATGATCAGCGAATTAAAAGGAAGCAAAATCCGCTAAAAAGCAAACGTCTGGAGTATTTCTTGAAAGATTCCTGAATTGTCGAAAATGATTAATCAAGGACTGAAATACTATACATCACAGTTAACCTCAAAACGGAATCAAACAAGAAAGAGTACATAGACATTTGTTTTATTAGTAGAGATCAGGCGACTCTTTTAATTTGCTGATGATTTCTGTTACCTTGTCCAAAGTTGATTCTGAATTTCCCTTGCTTTCGATCTTCCATTGAGATACTGAGTTATCTGATCCTCTTGGGTCGCCGACAACAGTTGACAGCCATGCCATAACAGACCAACTCCAACAACGGTTTTAGCAGTAGCACAGCATGTGAGCATGGACACATCGCCAGGATCGCTCACTTGAAAGAGTAGTTCAGCTGACCGCTGCTTGGAGCGCTGGGGTCGAGAGCAAAACAGGACTAACAACAGTCGGCAGTCCTTAGTTATATCTTCGTCCATGGTTTTGCGACGACCTCCCGTCCCCTTTGCCCTCCCCACTAGAGTTCCTATATTTAGAGAGTTAAGACAAGAGAAACCATGGGCGCCGCCATTGGATGCGATTTTGCACATTTGTTTACATTCTGAGGGCCGTTGTTGTGTTTTTGTCCACTGCAAAGATTACAGTGCCGCTGAGTTTCTAATGATGTAATCTTTTACTGCTTTTGTGCATCGACATCCATTTACGCTTTGAAAGGTTCTTTTGGGATTTTTAGACATTCTTGAGGCGTTTCATGATTAAAATTTACAGATTCGTCGATATTTAACTCTTTATCCGTAAAATACTGTTGGTAAACAACTGCGATTGTAAACAAAAGTGCAAAATCGCATCCAATGGCGGCATCCGTAGAGCCTAAAACTCATCGACCAATCAGAAGTTGACTACCCTCTTGTCTTAACTCTCTAAATATAGGAACTCAACTCCCCACGAACTACTGCACCTATGCCTACAACAGTTGCTTGCCGCGTTGTGCAGATTGCATGAATGATGTGTGTCCATCTACTTCATCCCAATTTCACAGCCATCACGGATGCCACGCCCGCCACGGGTCTTCTACCTGGTTTTATGCGACATCGGTCATCGTGGCCCAGTGTTACATGGTAATCAGCGGCGGATTCGGGAAAGGCACGCCCCCCCCCAACTCACGGTAGCCTTTGCCTTTTTTCAACAGAGAAAATCCCATAAATTCCTCTCTGCAAATTTGAAAATTCATAGGCGTGAAGCCCCCCCCCCTAAAAGAATTTTCTGGATCCGCCATTGGTAGTAATTTTTGCGGCACACTACGCCGGATTCCCGTGCGCTTTCCCACACTTACCTTTCTCCCTTATCTGTCAATGGGCGCTCCCCGAGGGCGGCGCGGCGCCCCCCCCCCCTAATTCAGAAAAATCAAAACTTTACAATAAAAAAGAATCGGAACATTCGAAGATCAAATAATAACGAAAGGAGTAAGAGTTAACAAACTTTATTCTTAGTTTACTTTACAATTTTAATAGGGGGCTAATTTAGGGGGGGCAGGGCGGGAAGTAGCCCCCCCCCCCAAGCAGTGGTGCCCAACCACCCCTTGCCACTATACAGCTCGCCCCCCAGTTTCAGGATTCCTCTCCCCCCCAGATCTAGACCTCCCCCTGATTTTTACCCCACCCCCTCCTGATTCAGACGACATCATCCTTCCCACCCGTCATCTCCCTCGCCGAAAGAAGTTTTAAAATCTACTAGTATGAACGTGTCTACATTGGCAACTACCGTTGGCAACGAGAATTTTGCGAACTTCCTTGAAAATTCAGAATCCTCTGGTCGATAATTACATGATTAGAGAATGTATAGGCAAGAGTTTGGTTTTGTTAATTTAAATAGGTTAACTCTTAGAATTCATCAGGACAATGAAAATAAAGAAGGAATAGTTGTACTTAGCTTTTTACTATTTCTATCATCTGATGCTGTCACTTTATTCATAATATCAAACACTTCAAAAGTAGAATTACTTTTGATACAACTACATGCTACAATCACTTACAATTTCTACCATTTGGAAGGATAATTGATTTATTTTCTATTTTGGGCGGAAGTGGGGGGGGGGGGGGTTCTCTAGACTTGCCCGTCTCTAAGTGAAGTCCCCTAGACCTTCCATTGACATTCAAAAAGTTGCCCCTCCGGGCAATTGTTTTGCGGGTGCCCATGTCTTTGTCCATGGTCTCTGAACCAGAAATGAACGTTCTTCCGGTCTGTGGTTGCCTTCTTTTCTCATAAGTTTAGACACGGCCACCCTGTAAACCCCACAACAAGTTAAAAGTCCGCAATCCGCACCCTCGACCCGCAGCCACTATCAAAAGTAAATTGCCGGTTGACTTGCAGGTACTCTCCTCCTCCTCCCCCAACTTAGATTAGACACAAATATAAAATTAAAAAAAAAAAAAAAAAAAAAAAGTGAAAAATAGAATGTATGCCCCAGCAAAGGGCCCCCTCCACAGTTTTCCAAGAGAGGGAGCGACCCCCTTGCCAGCGTAACTCCGAAAAATAATTCCAACTGGGGTCCAAGTAACTCAAGTAAGGTCTCAAAATGAAATCAGATGGATCCAAAATTTTAACGGCGAGTACCGGTAAGCTTACTCTTTTGATCGGTCCAAACCGGATTGCGATACATCGATTTACTCTCGAGATATCGATTTTTCAAAGGCGCGCGGTATAGGGTCAGAAATCTAAGATTCTCTAAAATCCGCGAATTTCGACTCTCATGGACCTAGCATGCGCCGTGAGAGGTCATATGTGAGTTTTTTGAGTTCACATGAAGTTCATTAAGGGCCCTGACAAATGTCGGACCGATAAAGTCTATATCGGGGGGGGGGGGGCGTGGCCCCAACTCCAGCGTAAGTCTCACGTACAATGTCTCACTGCGGCCGCGGGAGGTCCCATAAGATCCGTTTAAAACTTGGATGGATCTGAATTTTTTTCAAGAATTATCTAAAAGCTGAAGCTACCGCCCAATCCAAACCGCAGTGCGCAATCCATCGATTCGTTCTCGAGATATCGATTTTTCAAAGGCGCGCGGTCTTGTCAGATCGACCTTAGAGGGGCGTTGGAGGCTGGAAAAAGGCGAATTTCGTCTCTCACGAACCAGTCGTGTGCCGTATTATATCGGTTCCGCTTTTTTTCGGGTCCCAATGATGTCCCGAGAGGGCCCAATGCAGTTTCGAGCCAAAAATATCATCTTAGGGGGGAACTACTCCCCGTTTCAGCGTAACTCTGACAAGAAATGTCTAACTGCGGCCGCGAGAGGTCCTGTAAGGTCATTAAATAAACTCGGATGGATCTGAAATTTTCGAGGTTGTCAGTCACAAGCAAGCGCTTTCGATCGGTGCAAACCGAATTGCAATACATCGATTCACTATCGAGATATCGATTTTTCAAAGGCGCACGGTCTTGTCAGATCGAACATTGAAATAAGCTGTGGATACTCTGTATCCGCGAATTTCGTCTCTCATGGACCGTTTAAGCTCCCTTAAAAATCGAATGAGCTTTTTTCAAGTTCATATTACGTTCCTTAAGGGCCTTGATGAGTGTCGGATGACATTTGATCAATATTAACATTCATTTTTTAATCTGAGACAAAAAGAGCTGAAACCATAAAGACGAAGAATTTCCATCGTGATGACTTTGGTTCAAGCGAGGAAAATTCTATAGAAGTCCCAAATAACTAGACTAGACTTTCCGGCTTGCTAGGATTGGTATTAAGAATTTCCTTCCTGATGACTTTGGTTCAGGCGAGAGAAATCTAAAAAAGTCCCAAATAACTAAACTAGACTTTGCGGCTTGCTAGGATTGGTATTGCGTCATCCGATTTTAAAGGAACTATCACTATCGAAATCGATTTTCAAAACCACAGTATTCACCTCGCCTCGTGAACAACTGTTTCAACACGCTATAAGTAAATTTTCATTCCCACTTTGACCTATCAAGTTATTTTTACAGCGATCACTGTTATACAAACACAAATGCAGCGTTGCGATTGAATTTGTCGCAGTTTTGTACTATCAATATGGAACTCCACACTTACAATGATTTACGGCCGACACTCATGCTCTCTTTGCTAACACTGTTCCAGTGTTGCAAGTTCCAACTTGTTTTTTTTTTTTTTTTTTTTTTTTTTTTTTTTTTTTTTTCAAAGTGTCCCAGTTTTGGAGATACACAGGTGTAAGGTTGCAAAAAATCGTGTGCGTAGTGACGTCACTACGCAAAATTCCCATTTAAAACAATGTATTTTGGGTCGAAATCTCATCTCCGGAGTAATGGGACTTGAGTAGAAAGCAAATGCATCATTGTTCCCAGCTCGTCAGGTACTTTCATTTTCTTTGTAAAAAACATACCATTTCAGACCCTTGCAACTGCCCCATTATTGTAATTCCCGAAATTGAATTTTCCAAAGGTCTCAAAGTTTCGAAAAAGTAATTGATGGTGGTTCAGTTCATTTTCTTTATTATGGCCATCAAACGGGTTGGTTCTGAATTGAGGGAACGGAAAATTGCAATAACGAGAATTTTGATACAGAAAATCGCGGCAATATCACAAGTCACGTCGGCAAATCATAATCTAAGTGGTGTTAAAACTAAACCTCTTCTATCGAATGGTTCAAACCGGAACTTGGAGAAATGTTTTGGTCGTGAGTTATGAGCACTTTTCTGATCGCAGTGCGACGAAGCGTGGTCGGAATTTTTGAACCTTTGTCGCTAAATGTCTGCAAGACTAGTGAAGCTACGAAACTCCGGTTTTCGCTAGGTTACACCGGTTACACGTAACAGCAGAGATTTCTTACATTTTTTCGACGTTGCCATCATTTCACAGATTAAAATTCACGAAATCGAAGTGTATACCAACATACTTTAAAGAAAATCAAATTTTCATCCAAACTATAGAAAATCGTGCGTCGGGCATTAGATTCAATTGGACGTCAAATGATTCGAACCGCATTCGAAATCAGTTCAACCATAATCTCTAACAAATATTCAAACATTTCATGTCAAAACAAAACTTCCCTGCTATACTTTAACCTTCTGATTTTAAAGTGTATCTCAATCAGGGCTGCCGTTTTGCGTATAATCAATGCTATTTTTCAATTCAACGATGATACCACCGGTTGAGAAAAGATTACACAGTTCAGTTCAGTGTATGACTGTGATGCACGAAAATACTCTGATCTGTAATCTTTCCTTAATCGGTGGAAACTCCGTTGATTAATTAAAATATCCGCAAGTTTTTTAAAGTCATCGACGACTCCACCGGTTGAGAAAAAAATTACAGATGCTAGTATTTTAGTTTATTACAGTCATGCACTGAACTGAACTGTATAATCTTTTCTCAACCGGTGGTATCATTGGTGAATTGAAAAACAGCATTGATTATACGCAAAACGGCAGCCCTGTTCTCAATAAAAAGCCAACGCGCGAGTTTATTATCATCCATTTTTACTGTGTAATATGAGAAATAAATTCTTGGGAAATTCCAAAGATTATCAGTCAAGGTGCACATTGGCAGTATAGGTAATATAGCGTATAGGTAGACGCTTCTGCTACGTTCTGATATTACTGCCGAGTTTTTGGCCAGCAGCCAAAAAATGGTCGCACGGCAGTGAGAGAAAGTGTGACTTTTACTATAGAATGAAAATCATTGAAAATCAAGGCAAAGCCAGCATATAATTTGAAAGAAAATTAAATTTGAAATTTCGTAAACACGATGACGTTATTCGTTCAAAAGTTAACTAAGCTGCGCGAAAATTTTGAGAGGGGGCACTTTGATCCCCCACCGAGCCGCGGCCCCCTAAAATGTTTCCATCGAAGCCGGATTGCGCGGATTGAAGTTCCTCAAATACCTCTATCACCGCGATCATAGCTGTTTTCAGGATCGGCAAGGGAAAAATATGACCTACTCCTGATCAACCTCTTTTGACCAGCCATACTTCGTAACGAATTATCTCATAGCTTTATGTGTAATTTGATATTTCAGGACCCCCCTCCCCCCACCTTCCGAGGGAGGCTTACATTTTAGAAACTATCACACAAACTCTTTACACTCATCATACTCTTTCGTATCTGCCTTTTTTTCCCTCTTCCCTCAAAAAAAAAAAAAAAAAAAAAAAAAAAAAAAAAAAAACACGCTTAGAACGAGTTTGTTTGCATTTTGTTTACATGAAACGTTTTCAAAACGTTTCAAGACTTTTTTCGCCAAGATGTGCTTATCAAAGTTCTTTTTAATCCCACTCTTGTTTTGCACTCTTCTCCTCTCTTCTCTCTCGCTGCCTTCTTCACCTGTCCCATTCTAGCTTTCATTCTATCACTTTTTGCACGAGTGCAGCAAGTGAGTTATTGTTTTGACGTTATACTAAAAACATCCATTTGCCACTTTTTCCTCCCCCTCCCCCTTCCACGTTTTCGCGGCGATAATTCGCTTATTCATTCTCAGTCATCATAAAAGCATTCGTTACTTTGTTTTGCGTCTTAATCTCCCTCTTTTATCTTTCCCACAATTCCTTTTCCTCCTTCTTCCGTTTATCTTTTCACTTCTTTTCAAAACCAAGACTCTCGTTTCAATGACGCTCCGAAAATATCTTGTTCGAGACAACTTTGCTTTGGAATTCTTCGAATCATTAGCGAGGAATCAGCAAGATTGGATTTCTCTGACAATGAGTGAGATTATTAATTAAAGTCATATTTAAAGTCAGGTTGCTCATTCATATTTTTTGCAGTTTCCCCGTCGGCTTCCTTCCCTCAAAGATAAAAAGGGATATGCTACCTGTTTCCGCGTGCATATCGTACACCTTTTGAGAAAAAAATATCAATTAAACGGACTTTAAAATGTGTGTCTACCTTGCCAAGAAACTGTGATATTTTTCAAGATGAATCTTTCGAAGAGTCCAGAATTGTTCCATCAAGAAAACATATTTTTTAAGAGAGGGAATACATTATTTATTTTAGTCATTAGTTTTAAAAGCTTTTCAATCGTCTCTAAGAGCAGTGTAACATCAACGAGTCGATACATTCATGGTAAGAACGTCTTTAACATCAGTATACACTGCCAGGTTACTAAAAGAAATCAACGCTGCTAGCTCGCTTCAATTTAGTGTGTAGGTAAATATTCCTGCTCCGCGGTGTTCATTTTGCCTACCCGTCTTATTGAAGGCACTCGACGTAATATTATTCGGAGCTGCCGTTTTGCGTCTAATTAATGACATACTTTAATTCACCGATGATTCCACCGGTTGAGAAAAGATTACATAGTTCTATTCAGTGTATGTTTGTAATGCACGAAAATACTCTGATCTGTAATCTTTTCTCAACCGGTGGAGTCGTCAAAGACTTTAGGAAACTTGCGGATATTTTAAAAATTTAACAGGGATTACACCGATTGAGAAAAGATTACAAATCAGAGTATTTCCGTGCAGTACAGTCATACATACTGACTGAACTGTGTAATCTTTCCTCAATCGGTGGAATCATCAGAGAATTGAAAAATGCCATTGATTATATGCAAAACGGCAGGTCTGATTTGTTATTCAAAATTTTAACTATATTTATGAATTTATATAAATCATCATTTCACACATAATCAAGGTTGCTTTCACTGAGAGTAAGATATTACCTGAGAGGCAGATCGCGAGTTACAAAAACAAATCTACTCGGCCGTCAGTGGCAAGGCGTGAAATGGAGCTGTTGCAAACTTTTGCTACAGGCTTATTATTAGTTACATTTGGGGTAATACCCTGTAAAAATAACGATTAGCGCACTAAAAAATCACGAAATCCACTCCTAAACTCACAAAATGCTTTTAAATGCGAGACCGTAATGGCGGCCGAGGCCGCGGTTTTCTTATGGCAACTGTATGCTTCTTCTTCTTTTTTTGTGGTGTTGCGAAAACACCTCTTGTAGATGGCGCTGATTGAAGATAGGTAACCCCAATGAAAACCGCGGCCCCGGCCGCCATTACGGTCTCGCGTTTAAAAGCATTTTGTGAGTTTAGGAGTGGATTTTGTGATTTTTTAGTGGGCTAATCGTTATTTTAACAGGGTATTACCCCATAATTAACAATTGATAAGCCTGCAGCAAAAGTTTGCAACAGCTTCATTGGCAACAATGCACTTTCTCCATTAAAATTCACCAAAAAAGTCGAACACTTCAGTCATCGGCGATGACCAGGCATTTCGACCTATTTAATGTGTTTAAATGGGAAAAAGGGACGTTGCCAAAACGCACGCCTCGCCACTGGCAGCCGTAGTATTGCAATGGCCGCACAAAGAATCGAACTACGATATTTCCCGGACCAAATTTAAAAAAAAAAAAAAAAAAAAAAAAAAAAAAAAAAAAAAAAAAAAAAAATTATAATAAAAAGCAAGATTTTGAACAATAAAGTAGCAAGATAACTAAAAAATGAGTCACACTATTCATGTTAGAGCTAAACATGAGTAAAAAATCATGGTTTTTTGCGGGGGGGATGTATTTACACTTTAATATTTCTTCAGCAAAAAAACAACAGCTTTTCTTGTTAAAAAAAAAAAAAAAAAAAAAAAAAAATTGTTTCGATCCCGCAGTTTGGGACATTTAACTGATTTATTCAATTTTAATTCCTTCGGTAGCTTGAACTATTTAAACCCATTTCGATCTAGTGTCGCGCTGTGCTTGAATGCTTGATATTATTTATAGAGATAATTTCGGAAGTGAAAGCGCACCTTGACCGATAATCTTCGGAATTTTCCAACCTCATCTCTCATATTACACGATGAAAATGAATGACATTAAATTCGAGCGTTGGCTTTTCATTGAGAAACGTTTTGAAATTAAACGGTTAACGCCGCAGACATATTTCTGTTTTCATAAGCGCAGGAATTAAAGATTGAAACTTTGCCAAAGATTATCGCTGAGCTACGCCGACACTTCTGAAATGAGCTCTATACGAACAACCTGCTCCACCTTGGAGCGGTACTCGACGGATTCAATGAATTTTGTTTATTTTTGTCTACTTTTATTTTTATTTTTTTAATTTCGTCCAACAAGTTTTGTTTTGAGTTAATTCTAGCTTCATTTATGTAGGATCTAAAAATTTAAGTTTCCTTAAAATTAAATCAAACCTTGAGCGACTGAAAGTAGGTAAAACAAAAAAAAAAAAAAAAAAAACAAAAAACAAAACAAAAACGAAGAACAAAAAAACAAACAAAAGATGGGCCGGATCGTGTTAGTTAATGCTGCAATTTTAAAGACATTTTTCGACGTCAGAGAAAAGTTCGCGATTACATTGTGGAATCAACCAATGAATTTTAATGCATCAGCATCTTGACTTACCTTATTGTTAGTGATGGGGTCAGGGCTGACCGATCCAGCTGAATACGGGTCTATAGAGGCGCAACTCGTCTCTTCGACCGACTCGGCCCGATTCCCCCGAAATTTTTTTAGAATCCTTTGCGAGTGGGCATTAGTCCCGCTCCAATTGCTAGAAGCTGGAAACAAAACATTCAAAGGCAACATTGGATTAGAATAATACATTCGGAGGGCTCGGAGGGCTCAGTGTCATGCATACTTACCACCTGCCTAACCCAAATCAACTGATGAGCCCTGTGATACGTTATAGAGCATACAATATACGGCTCAGGAATTAATGTGGGTTAAGCGTCTGGCACGGCCCTGAGCCCTCCAGTTGTAAGCTCACTTGTAAGCTGTAAATAGACGAAACGCAAGGTTGCCAGCTTGCACGGAGCTACACTACTGCAGAGCTGCCGATTTGCGTAGATTTAATTACATTTTGAAATTCACCGAAGATTCCACCGGTTGAGAAAAGATTACAGAGTTTAGTTCAGTGTATGACTGTAATGCACGAAAAAAATAGCGTCTTTTATCTTTTCTCAACCGGTATATTTTAATGAATTAACAGCGTTTCTACCGATCGAGAAAAGATTACAGATCAGAGTATTTTCGTGCATTACAGTCATACATTGAATTGAACTATGTAATCTTTTCTCAACCGGTGGAATCATCGGTGATTTTAAAAATGTCATTAAATCTACGCAAATCGGCAGCTCTACACTACTGATGCCTGTCACTTTTTTCATTTTCCGTACTACAAGAGCGCTAGTGTTGACGTTGGTTAAGCCTCATCTGATTCAAGGAACTGTACATAGTTTGACATTAATATGCAAGCCGGAATTCCACAGCCCATCATGTTGAGTACGGAAGAGAGATAGGGTGGTCGAAGGGTGGGTGGGTGGGTTGGGGGTGTACGACAGACGGCAAGCAATGGGAAGGGGACATAGTAAGGGGGTGAGAGGGGTTGGAGGTTAGGCTACATGGCAAGCAACGAAGGTGGCAAATTGAATATGCGATCCGGCGTCAGATACGTGACTCAAGAACTTCAGATGCAGATAAGGTTAGGCGCGAGGCATGAGGTTGCAAGAATACAAGGCAGCGTTAAGGGGGAGGGAGCAGTGAAGAAGCCAGCATGTAATTCAGGGTTGCCAAATCGCGCCAGAGTCCGCATATACATTTTATACATTCAAGTACACGCAACAAGCTATAACTTTAAAGATGCGACGCCATATTTAAAGTCCAATCCAAACATGAGGCAGCATACACGTAGGCGTGGCTAGGATATTACCTTTCTCTCTCTCAGCCCATTAGAACGCATGCGTTAGGAAAGGATGAATATAGGGGCTGCCTGCCACGTGAGTTCAGCCCCTGGTTCTGTCCTTTTCCATCACATTCGTTTAAATGGGCTAAGAGAGAGAGAGAGAGAGAGAGAGAGAGAGAGAGAGAGAGAGAGAGAGAGAGAGAGAGAGAGAGAGAGAGAGGAGAGAGAAGAGAGAGAAGAGAGAAGCGAGAGAGAGAGAGAGAGAGAGAGAGAGAGAGAGAGAGAGAGAGAGAGAGAGAGAGAGAGAGAGAGAGAGAGAGAGAGAGAGAGAGAGAGAGAGAGAGAGAGAGAGAGAGAGAGAGAGAGAGAGAAACACAATATCCTGGCTACGGCTATGATCATACACTGATTACACTGAAGGTTTATTTGCTTCCCAACGAGCTATACCAATGGAGAAGCTGCTATGGTCTAAAGTCAGTGGCGTCGCGTGCCATCTGGCAACTTTGCAATTTGGCCATTTAAATCCATATAAAAGGTCGAACTGTTGAAGGTGCACAGTGCACTTTCTCGAATCGATATTTTACATGGTTTTAAATGGTCAACTTGCAACGTTGCCAGTTGGCACGCGACGCCACTGTCTGAAGTCCTATTCCAAAGTGAGGCAGCATGAACGATCTGATTCGGCTTAGTGTGCTTCATTTTTTAAACCAGAAATCAAAAATTGTAATTAAATTGATGAAAATTCGTTTCAAATGAAAGTAAGCAAGTTGTAGAGCGGCTATCGGCTACCTGAACGCATATTCTACAACTTTAATCAAAGTGAAAAAATTTTGCTTGTTTTTGTCATGAGTCAGTTTCTTTATCAGGCAAATCCTCCTGAGAGAAACAAATATGCCGATTTCTGTGTTCAGATAGCTACTCTATAGACTACTTGCGCAGTTTTCTTTAAAACTAATATCAAAGAATCTGTCACAACTTTTTATTTTTAAAACCTTTTTAATTTTTAAAAAAGAGATTTCCATCATGCGTATGGTATAGCTTGCGGTTGCCTCCATAATTTTAACCTTAAATCAGAAATAGGGCTCTTGCAAACTTTTTCTGTATGCAAATACATAGTCCAATCTGATGCAAAGACCAGTGAAAATCATGAAAATCACACGAAGTAAGTCTAAAATTCAGTAATGAACTCAGATAACTGCTATAACGATAAGATCGTAATGGCGGTTCAACGCAGGTATCCTGGGAGATTCCTGTCTATTATGTCACTTTTTCTGCGGAAACACAGAGATCTGTCTCAATTTATATGGGAATCTCCCATGATCCCTGCGTCTCTCCACCATTAAGCCCGATTCTGAGAGTGAATTTTGTGATTTTTAAGTGTACTCATCGTCATTTTCACGGGTTTTTATGCAAGAATCAACTCTTCAATCCCCTGTAGCAAAAGTTTGCAAGAGCCTCATTGTAATTACTTTAGTGGAAACTGTCCAATTGAACGAAATTGCAAGTGTTTGCTGGTGGCTTTATCGGGACACAAATGTTTATTACAACGATCCAGGTGGGTGAATTTTACTTGGTTTCTTCATGCCTCAGTTTCCTTTTGATGTGAATCCTTCCATAAAAACCAGTAGCGGCTCGTGCAATCTGACAACAGTGCTATTTTGCCATTTAAACCTGTGCTAAAAGATCGATTCTAGGTGAGGCACAGCGCCTCACCAAATAATCGATTATTTTACATAGGTTTAAATGGAGGGAGTCCATTGCTGCCACATTGCACGAGCCGCCACTGATAAAAACCAGCGCGCTACATCAATTATTTCTGTGTCTAGGGGCGAGCTAATGTAAAACACTTCAACCTACATTTCAAAACAATTTAAACTTAATCTGTCAAAAAACTTTTAATTTAAGGTTAAGTTAAAGAGTCAAACAAATTGAGCCCTCGGGACACGTTCATAAAAGAATTCTACCATGGCTGGCTCCCGGTGTCTTAAAAATTACGTCCCTGAAAAGCTTCTTTCTGCAGTTATAGCTTGTTGGTCCAACTAATAATACGAGAAACGCGTTATCATTATTTGAGATTTTCTGTCTCCGTATTCATCTGGTCTCTACCAGCTGGCACCTTGGATAACCAGAATCAATCAGTGGAGGCTCGTGCAATTTGGCAACCACGCATATTTGTCATTTAAAACTACGCAAATGTATCGATATCTTGGGGGTGCATTGCACCTCCTGAATATCGATTGTTTTACATAGGTTTGAATGGAAAAATTACGTTGTTGCCACATTGCACGAGCCGCCACTGGAATCAATGTCAACAAATCAAAACAAAAAATGGCAACCCTGCGCTGATAAGAAATGAAATGGTTTTTTTTCTCAGACAGTGTGGCGACACTGATGAAGTGGCGCACCGAGAAATTTGCTATCTCTCTCCTTTTACTCAATTGAAAGCTGCGACTTGAGGAAGGATAGACATAGGGAGCCCACTCATTGTCTCCTTTTCTAACGTTTACATTCAAAGGGGAAACGAGAGAGATGCGAAGGATCCCAGTAGGTGCGTAACTGCTCAATGCTCATGATGAAGCCTATTCAGAGCCATTGCACGTTTGCTAGTTGCAACTGGAGAAATGTATTTCGCAAACCCATCCACTATTCAGCCTCCATCAACACTGGCACGGACACTTTCTAATTAAAATCGTTCTAGATAGGCTAGCTTTTTTTTTTTTTTTTTTTTTTTTTTTTGCGCTGGCGCTGACCGTAATGCAGATACGCTGTACTATGATGTTAAAAAGAAAAGTCCTAAGTCCTCTCACCAGATTTTTTTTCTAAATAAATTTGTCTATTATTTTCCAAAGAGTTATAAAGATTTTTCAAAGCATCCTTTCACGTGGCAATTATGTTAAAGTCTTAAACACCTAAAAACCTCTAAATTCTTTAAAAGTGGGATAAATTCTTATTAATAAAAACTTCCATCAGGAAACTTGCTTTTGCAGGTTATAGTACTATTCTTCAGGGCTGCCGTTTTGCGTATAATTAATGCTATTTTTCTATCCACCGATGATTCCACCGGTTGAAAAAAGATTACACACTTCAGTTCAGTGTATGAATGTAATGCACGAAAATACTCTGATCTGTAATCTTTCCTTAAGCGGTGGAAACTCCGTTGATTAATTAAAATATCCGCAAGTTTTTCAAAGTCACCGACGACTCCACCGGTTGAGAAAAGACTACAGATACGAGTATTTTCGTTTATTACAGTCATGCACTGAACTGAGCTGTGTAATCTTTTCTCAACCGGTGGAATCATCGGTGAATAGAAAAATAGCATTGATTATACGCAAAACGGCAGCCCTGCTATTCTCCAACATTACTGATGCTGATTACGAAGTTAAAACCATAGCAACTCTTGAACTTTGATTTCACTTATATCTTGGAAAAAAAAGAAAAGAGCACAAGGACCCCTTGTATAAGCCTCTCATTTGATGATGCTCTATGATTTTCTAAATAATTGATGTTCCTGTCAATTTTGTAAGGCACTTCAACATTAGGTCAGTGAGTCGGAAAGACAACTCTTTTAAAAGGCGAACGTTCATCGGAAGCAAAAATCGAGATTTGGTGTACTCCAAAAAGTTCGATACGACCGTGACGGACCCGACGCACACTGGATTGAAAGCAAAGCTTCCGTTTTGGGTATAATTAATAAAAATTAATAAGTCTTTAATTATTAATTAATTAATTAAATTAAATAATTAATAATATTAAATAATAAATAATAACACTATTAAATTACATTTTTACATTATTATTAATTAAATCATAATATGAAATAATAATAAAATTAATTAATTAATTAATTATTAATTAATATTAATATGTCATATTAATTAATATGTAATAATATGAATTAATTATACTATTAATTAATAATTGAATTAATTAATATATAATTAATATGTTGGTGCACCGACATATATGATTCCATCGGTTGATAAAAGATAATGCAGTTCAGATCAGTGTATGATTGAACTGCACTAAAATCATGGGCATCATTTGAGGGGGGGGGGGGGGGGCAGCCCCCCCCCAGGATCGACTATAATAGTAAAAAACAGACTGACTATTGTTTTTTTAGGTATAGAAAAATAAGTTTCGAACTAAAAGTTGGTGGGCACCAGTGAGTTTTGTTGGAATGTAGGGCCATAAATATAGGGCATAAGCAAGATTTCAGGGCTCTAAAATGATATTGATTTTGCCCCCCACCAGCCAAGCTCGAAATGACGCCCCTGACAAAAACACTCAGATCTATAACGCCGTTAATTTATTAAAATATCCGCAAGCTTTTTACAGTTATGGACGAGTTGAGAAATGATTAAATGAAGCTTTTTTTTTACAGTAATCGATGACTCCACCAGTTGGTGCAGTACAGTCATACACTGAACTGAACTGTGTAATCTTTTCTCATTCGGTGGAATCATCGGTGATTTTAAACAGGCCATTAATTATACGCAAAACGGCAGCTCTGGTTGAAACATAGTTTTTTCCAGACATAAAAAGTTGTTGTTTTTATCGCTCGAATAACACCCAGTATGCTTATCTAACACAGTAGCAAAACTCAATGTTAGAAAAACGGCAAATGCCTCCTGGTGATGGGAGCACAGATCTAACAGCTTCCATTTGATTTGCATTAGATGTGACGGTGGCGCCTCCAAGTAGTCGGAGGATAAAGACTCAATTTTCCTATTTGATTACATTGAAAAACGACATTCGCCAAAGCGCTCCTATAGAGTTTCGCTACTGTATAGGATGAGTATACTGTCGAATAACATTCGTAAGTAGATATTTTTTTACGAAAAATCATATTATTAAAATTTAAGTAAGCTGAGACATGAATGGTTCTATACATTTTCAAGCTATCTTGCTAGATATATTGTTCATAATTGTTCATAATCTTGGGACCAATAAATGTACGGTACAAACGAGCTTTAGGTCGTACCTAAAAATGGCGATTCTAAGCTCACATTTCTTTAACGGCACATCGGAATGTTGGGTGCGCTCCCAACTTTACGTTACTTGGGGCGGGTCTAGAGTCTCTCTAACCCACTCTAAGTGCTATTTTGAGGTTAGTTTTGTGGTTGCGCCATTTTAAAACGGTCCGATGCGGTTCGTTGGCTGGTGGCTGATGCTTGTTGAAGTACTTAGGGCGGACTTGGGGCTGACTTGGGGCCGAGGACCGTGTGACCGTACATTTATTGGTCCTTGATTTCTTATTCATAAAGCTATGTCCAGGAAATTCCATGTTCCCATCCAAAGTGCGACTATCTCGACTCGACATAAGCCTCGACAGAGATTAATAAACTGCGTGCTTTCCTCTCTGTAGAAAAAAAGGAGAGTTGTTCATGCTTCCTATTATCCAGCGCGGCTAGTCTTTTCGATGAACACAATGTAATGCCTTTCAAGCTCGAAGGCTTCCAACCGAAGTTATACGTTAAGTTTAATGGACAGTTCAGCAGCTGCCTTTAATCAAAGACTTATAGACTCGGATCGGCCTTATCGCTGCTCAAATTTGACAGCGTTTTGACAGTTACGACGCTAAAGGCTTCTCTGTTTTCCTCATATACTCCCTTGCAGGTCGTATCCTTTAATGATATCGACTCAATGGACTTTCTTCGCATCGCGCCGTGTCACCTACTTTTGGTCCGCTTTTCAAATTGACGGACAAGGTCGAACAAAACTTTGTCTTATACTGGTGGCAGAGGGTAGATACAGGAATTAGTTCTTCTAACCCCCCCCCCCCCCCCACAACTCTCTCTTGTCGCACTCTCTGCCCTTTTGTCTCGGTCCCTTCCTCTTTTGCTTCACTTCCTCTCTTATACTTTACCCCTCTCTGTTTCTCTCTGCTCATTTGAATGTATCCACTGAAGGACAGGTCAGTAGCGTAGCGTGTGATTTGGCTACCTTGCATTTTGTCCGCTTACACCCATGTAAAAGGTCTAATTCCGAGCATGTTCAGCGAACACAGCGAACACATTTTTTAATGCGTTTAAAAATTAACCAAATACCCAAATACAACTTTGCCAGGTTATACGCTACACTACTAGGACAGAGATGGGACCAAACTCACGTGATAGTCTGGTCCCTCTTGCTATGCATTTCTAACAAACATGTTCGAAATGAACAGAAAGCAAGTATGACAAATTCAAAAATTCCTCAATTGAGTCGTACTTATATTATGTGAAGACCACACAGAAAGTACATGATAAGTAAGTCCCTCCAGGCGTTGTCAAAATTTGGCAACTGATAAACCGCACGGTTGACCCCCTTTGTGACGCACTCAAAGCCAAAAAAAAAAACAAAAAAATTGAGAGCAAAAATAATTGAGAGCAAAAATAATTGAGAGTAAAATGAAACTGGAAATTTTTGTAGACAAGCAAAACTATAATTCCAATCTTTTGATAAGAGAATACTTTGGGAGAAAAAAGTGGAATTTTGACAACGCCTGAAGTGACTTAGCATTTTCTTTCCTTGCAGTCTTCATGTGCTTTGATTTGCATCTTAGATGTGCACCACTGATGTGAATTCAAGCAAAACCTAGCTTCAGTCTAACCGTCGCCAAGATTTGTTGACACAGAGGACACACAGATCTTTTAGATTCTCGCCTATTTTTGCATGATATTTCAGTTCATCTTTTAAAGCACAAACAATTTAAATTGTGCTTTTCTCGAGCCCAAGAGAGGGGTTGAGAAAATGCCACCCATGCCTTTGCCAACCCCTCCCACCAGCCTATGAGTATAACACACAATAAAGCGTACTCTTCTCGGTTCTTGGTTTAATTGTTCCAAGAACGGAGTTAACCAAAAATTGAGAGCGCTTTAAAGCCGCGTCCAAGATGTATTCGCAGTCTCTGAGCTTACCGCACAAGTAATTCAACGTGCGGTTTTAAAATGGCTCTTAATGTCATTAGTAAGCCCATTACACCCTCCAATTCCCCCCGACTACGACAAGTTAGTAAAGGTTGACCTGTTCTCTTTTTCACTTCTTTGTTTTTCATTTTGCGGCCCCCTCGCCGCTTTCCTCGTCTCAGCAATTTCTGCTTTTTTGACTTTCAGAGCTCGAGCTGCACCTGGCGATGCTGTCACGTCGCACGGATCTATCCATAGTCAGAAAAGGGAGAGTCCTCAACATCAGGCAACACGGTGCCGCAGTTTAATTAAAATTGTTTTGCTTAGCTAACCTATTGCTGCGCGGCAAGTATATAGCTCCAAGCCCCTGCACTGTTAAATGGTTACACTCAGCGTTTTAAATATGTGAATGGCGCCCTGCATTAAAATGGCCTAAAGCGCTGGCTGTCATGGGGGGGGGGGCGGCTGAACGACCAACGGTCGTGAGGCGGCGGCTGGCTGTGGCTAAGTTTTCGAATTATGAGAGCTGAACTCTCGTTTGGGATATAAGTCAGAGATGGGTGTTTTACAGATAACCTATTAGTAGAGCTGGGCGGAAAAGAGAGACGGAGGCATTGTGGACGAAAGAGGTGCATGCATGAGGCTTAAAAGGGGAAAAGATGAGACTGGGAGAGGAATTTTATTAGCCTCGTTTATGCGAGAGATCTGAACCTGGGTTGAGTCAACCCGAGTTGAGTTTCAACCTGGGTCCAACTTGGATTTGCGCATAAACACCCGTGTATTTGAACTCGAGTTCTAAGGATTTCTTTCTTCTTCTTCACTGTGTTTGTTTACATTTTTGACGAAAATGGCGGCGATGCTTGGTGCGGTACGGACAAGTGCGACCGCATAAGACGCGTGTTTAACCTCGCTCGGATTGGTGACATCGATGCCGCGTGAACCCGGGTTCTGAACTCCGAGGTGTTTATGCGTAAAATCTCAACCCGAGTTCACCGACTCGACTCGGGTTTGAATCGGGGTCGAGTCGAACCCGAGTTCAGCGAGATCCGAAGTGTTTATGCGAGCATCTCAACTCGGGTTCAGCTGAACTCGGGTTCTAGAACCCGGGTTGAGATGCTCGCATAAACGAGGCTATTGTTGGAGGAAGGGAGTCTTCAGCAACCCTCATCGTTCGCCAAGTAGCGATCGAGCGATTTTAAAATATCTTGGAGAGTTCTATTTTCGTTTCGTGTTTCTTTTATCTCTCATCCTCTCTCAATGTCTCTTTCTCCTTTCCGCTCAAATGTCAATACCCCCACCCTCAAAAAAGAAGAACGCGTGCCATCAAGAGTTATCAGAAAGTAATGGGTCTGTTGCATACTTTTGCTGCAGGGTTATGGAGGGTTGATTCTGGTGTAAAATCGCGAGAAAATCACATTGAGAGCATCAAAAAGTCTCAAAATCCACTCATAATCCCACAAAAAGGAAAGCCTGAGATGGCGGTTGAAAGGGGGAATTTCCATTCATAACCGAGTAATTAAAATTCAATTCGACATTTTTAAATGATGAATGGCACTGACACCTTTCATTATCGATCAAGCTGCTCCAGTGCTCAATTGTTCATTTACATAACGATAAAAAAACGAAATAACGATAAATTAACGATAACATCCACTTTGTGTAACGAGGAAGATTCGGTAATAACATCAACGACTGATTCGTAACTCTAATTTTCATAAATGGATGTGATTAACACATCAGCGATAAAAGATTACTACGAATTCAAAATATGCAAAATATGCGCTAATCCAAATGATTGTATCGTTTGATTTCTTTTACGAGGAATACTTTAACTATACACATATTCTAGCTCACCATGAGTTAGCTAAATAAAATGGTTCTGCTGTCACGGAAACGATGTCATCTCAACGCCTATGTTCAGTGATACTAATGCTACGGATACACACTGGAAAGATAACTTATCGTACATGAGAGCATTGATTTTGCCTATCCAAAAATTGCAGGCGAGAAAGGCAAGATTTAAAATTGTTTCGATTGAAATACACCGGCGAGGCGTGACATTTGGTTACGTTCTATTTTGTCCATTTAAACTCATGAAAAAGATCTAGCTATTGAATAAGTAGAGAACACTCTCGAATTCGACATTTCGCATGAGTTTAAAGGGACCAAAGGCTACGTTGCCAGATTTCGCGCCTCGTCGTTGTCGAATGGGTAACTGCGCGAATAGTAAATAAATAAATAAATTATTTCTTTCGATACGCGGCTGCATCATAGAAAACATCAAGAAGCGAAGCTGTCTTCTTACATGCACTCCATTGATTTTGTTTGCTCCAAATATTTGTCATTTTGATTGCTCGCGAGGAATATTGAATACCTGAATCAACAGTGATAGTTCCGAATCACAAAAAGCAAGCTAATTCTGAAGCACCAGCAGTGCGGGTGTTTAAATGGTCTATCAGCGTTCTCCATACATCGCACCACTATTGAACGATTAGAACACAGTGCAGCTAGTAAGTGCGAACAAATATACACGACTCTGTTGCTGAAATCTGGTTTTCCTAATCCGGGATCAAACGCGTGCGTAGAAAGTGGATAATATTCGCATAATACGAGGGTAGGTTTAACCTCATCATTTACAATGGAGACCTTGCCAACTGATGCTACATGCGATCGAATAGTTAACTCTTGATTTAAAGCCAGCAAAAATTATGACGATTATACTAAAAATCACGAAATTCATTCACGGACTCACAAGATGACTTTAAAGTTTAAAGCGTATAATGGTGAAGCTATGTAGGTTCCATGAGCGAATTCTGTCTAATTTGAGTTTGTGGTACATCATCATTAAAAAGGGCGTACAATTCTAAGACTTTTGGCGCGAACCAAAGGTCGATATCGTTTTTCATCTTCGATAAATCCAAATTCAAAGTTCAATTTAGACCCACTTGGGAGGAGAGAGCACGGTCTTTTCGAATATCCTGTATGGTTAAAGCTCGTTGCGGGGCAGCCTTATACAAACAACTCTCGTTTGCAAAATAAAATAAAGGGCGACGGTTCATTTATACGAATGAAAAATAAGTTCCAACTTTCCGGAGGAGCAACAAGTTCGAAAGGAGGAAACTAGACGGGATGGGGCGAGACGAAACGGGGTAGAACTGGTGGCGCGGGGTGGAAAAATATGAATTCACAAATTATAATCACTTGCAAAAACGATGCAGAGAGACGCAGACGGTGTACAAATGTAACTTACGGGGAGGAGGGTCTTCAGGGGATGATAAATAATTCCAACAGGTATCCAAGATGCGGCACTGGAGGTGTGTGAGAACGGCCTCCGGAGCGAGATCCACCGGTCGGACGCCAACTTTGTTCCTTAGGGAGACTTGAGCACCGTGCTCGACCAGATCGAGCACGCATTCCCACGGGATGCACTGCTGGCACACAGCCAAGTGAAGAGGAGTATTCCCATAACCATCCTACAAAACACAAACGCACAACAAAACAAACACATTAATATGAGTCAGGCATCCTACTAAAAGTGCAATACAGTAAGGGCGAACAGAGTGCAGGGTTAAGGGGTAATCATAAGGAGATCAGTGGCGCAGCGTGCAATTTGGCAACGTTGTACAGAGTCCATTTAAACCCTTATAAAAGGTCGGATGCAAAGGTGTTTACCGAACACCCAGCAGTTTGATCTTTTTCATGGGTTTAAATGGACGAACTGCAACGTTGCCAAATTGCACGCTACGGCTCTGAAGGAGATATGGCTCATTGAGAAGTCAACGAGCTCTTTGCAATCATTTGGCCTACATACGGAAAAAAAGGCTGTTAGAATTTACTATCTACAGGACTGATTTCGGAGTCTGCCAGGAAGTATTGTAAATTTCACTAGATTATGGTCAAATGTGCCAACAGGCTAACTTTGTTAATCAAAGTAGGAATGCTACCAATAACAAGAAAGATAAAAAGGAGAATAAATGATTATTACTTGTTTACTCAGGAAAGTATGACTTGGATAAACAAGATCAGGATGTGATAAACAGGAATTGGCAGGAATAGGTTTCAATACAGTTTTCTAGGCCTGGGAGACGTCTCTTCTTCATAACCTATACTGATCTTCTTATTTAATCCTTGGTAACGGGAAGAAAGAGTCAATGGGATGTCGCCACCTGGCGACGGTTCTCATCAACAAACTTCATTTACCACAAGGTACGTTGCATTTACCATACTTTCTAGTAGCCACCAAAATCAGCTATGCCGATGGTAATTTATACCAGTTTATTTCTTCCGTGCAGTAATGTGAAACGCTGAAAAACAGAATTACCAGCAACAACCGAGGAAATTTCTGTCAACAACCGAGGAAATTTTTCTATTAGATCTCAGGAAAACCTCCGACGTTTATCACGAAACGCACCAGCAATCACTCAGATGAGCTTTGTAAAACGTCGGATCGGGTTATCATGATCGCAAAAATACGCTGTTACAAAGAACTAACCTCCGGTGGATGACTGTTCTATCGTTGATTGTTGACTGTTGACTGATGATCAGTTGAAATAGCGGTCCAATTTAAACACATAATTATTAAAATATTACTTCAATTCGATCGGGACGGGATATTCAGCCCATGCATTGTAGTGCAACTGCTATTGTTTCCTCATCATGTGCTGCAGACCCAAAAGCTCGTTCTAATGATGTTGATGAGTTAATGCATCCACTCCCTGCCCTGTTAGAACCCCTTCTAATTTAGACGATCCTGAATTGTGCACAAGGTTTGATTCCAGTGAGTTTTTACTTTAATTTAAATTAGTGGCGGCTCGTGCAATTTGGCAACCATGCATATTTGTCATTTAAAACTATGCAAAAGTATCGATATTTTGGGGGTGCATTGCACCTCCTGAAGATCGATTGTTTCACATAGGTTTAAATGGAAAAATTACGTTGTTGCCACATTACACGAGCCGCCACTGATTTAAATTAAACCTCCTGTAACCTTAATGTTGTCTCAAATTCAATTTCATCTCATCTGACTACTAAGCTCAAGAAAGTGCCTTTAAAATGTTAATTTTAAATCACAATTTTTATTACCGGCTAAAGTATAATTGTGATCCCTCTTCGCAGAATGGAAGATAGAAAGATTTCGCTATGGAAGTAGTAAGAAGCTTAGTAGGAGGGGTAAGAAGAGATAAAAAGAAGAGCGGGCGAGACAGAAGAAAAATGATATGCTTTTCAGCTTTTAATCGGTTGCCTATTATGATTTTGCAGGCGCAGAGGTGATGCGAGGTGAAGAGGGATAAAGTCCAGAATGCAATTATGTAAACTGAAGCCGGCGCTTTGCTTTGCCTGGTCTCGCACTCCCGTTTGAGAGCCAAAGCGCAGCACGCGGCAGGAGGAGAGGGTAATGATATAAAAGGGGAGGGGGTGAGGGGGGAGAGAGGGAAATTGAATTGTGTGTCGAGAGGCGATTGCAGCAAGTCTTCGGCTCTCTGTGATCCCCCACCGATCCATGCTATAAAGCTGAAATCTGAGACTGCGATAAGAATCGAAACTCCCGCGTGTCGTGTTTTCAGTTTGGATTATCGCGACGATGCGACGAAACTATACCGGTAAACAGTGGGGGTTGAAAAGACAGGATTTGGCCAAGTATATAGCAGTGTCCTAGTATAATTTACATGAAGAGAAAAAACAATTACGAAGCTATACCAAACATTGGATATTTTTGCCGCCCTAATTATATTGGTGCTATACTAGAGGTAGTTTCAGAAGTGTAGGCGGACCTAGACCGATAATATTTGGAATTTGTCAACATTATTTCTGATATTTACTCGATGAAAATGAATAAAATGAAATTGAGTGTTCACTTTTCAATGAGGGAAACTTTAAACACAAAAGAATAAAGTCAGGAGCAAATTCGGTATTGATTTGAAGGAATGAAAGTTGAAAATTCGACGAAGATTATGGTTTTGGTCCGCCTACACTTCTGAAACTACCCCTACAATGGTTGGATATGGTTATCAGAGATAACTTCCAAAGCAAAAATGTCCTATTTTATAATTTTGTCCAACTTAAAGATCCGTCCGAAAATTATCGATCCAAATTTTAAAATGTGAACAGTTTACTTTCGCCCAACAAGAAAATTGACCAAAAAATTATATCCAAAAATCAAATGATGGAAACAAATTGCACAAGATCTATTGAAGCGTAAGAAAAAGTGGCCACTTATTGGTACATTTAGCTTAGAATGTATACTTCAATTTCCCTAAAGAGTGGAAGATAGAAATAATAAAATTTGTTTGGGAGAAAAAAAACAAAAACAAACATTTATTGGTACAAGAATCTATCCCTAAAATGATGACTGATTAAAATTGGTCGTTTTTTTATATCATAGATATGAAGGTTTGCTCTTTCCACAAACATAGATGTCTTTATTCTGCCGACAGAATACAGCAGATACGCCGGTTAGATAGTAAAAACGAGATTGCTTGCTGATTTAATTCATAATAGGCTTATTGTTAGTTGAATTGATGATTTACAAATGTATTAACACATATTGTCCATTCACTTCATTTCAGAACGGACAAAAGAATTTGTGGGTTAGCTGTTCGTTGGACAATTAGAAACTTGCCCGAACCAATTGAGGACGATTCGACACAATAGAAGAGTCTTTTGGACAAAAAGTATAGTAGACGATATCTCGTAGAACCATAAGGTATGTAAATACTAAATAGCCCTTGTCAGACGATCTAGCCAGACTCATCAATGTGCCATGATTATCAACTTACTCATGGTCTTGGGAAACTATTTTATTGCAGGTCATCGTTTAATCGGTATGCATTTACTGTGCCGTCAATATTTTTCAGCCCGCAGGATATTGATAGAAAACATCTCACGTTGCCAAAGATTAAAATAAGTCGCTTCCTGACAAGAACCTTCGAAACGCATGGTTAGTACACGTGCGTTGAGAAACGAGAAGTCACTGACGCTTCTATCAATCCGATTGATCTCAACTCTAACTGTTCAAAAAGCAACATCTGTCAATTTAACACGGAGTAGTTATCATGCAACCATTGCAGGTGATTTACATAATAATTTGCAAAAGTTCCAATCATATTGTTGAGCCAGTTCCACATCAATTGGGACGTTAGACGTCCCAATTGACAGCCTAATCTCACGAGCTATACCCTTATCTACTCGATAAAAAGGGATTGGTAGTTTTTACCTTTCATGATTAAAAACTTAGAGGAGCGACGATTTAAGGTAAATTGTATCTCGTATCTCTCTCTGTATAGAATGAGTTGAAAATTTATCTATAGCATGTATCATAATTTGAAACAAAAGTGTGTTTCCATTTAGTTTAAGTTTTTCGTTTGTTTATAGCTAATCATGTGGCCTCTATTAAGGTTTCAAAGGATGTCTCTCAAAGACCAAACCTTCTATACAAATCCATACCTACAAAAAAGCTGCTTTATCTCTTTCCCTTTACCGTAATGTTTAATTTATATTCATGTGTTGAAGAATCGACACTGAGTCGAAATTTATCTTCAGCCAAAGCTGATATTCTGTCAATTAGTCAATACAATACAATTTATTCTCCAATTTTTCTTTTCAATACAATTTATTTGATTTTTTTTTTTAATCCCGAAGGACGATAAGAAAGCAGGTTAAAATGTTGCGAATCCACGCTGCCACGCTACCACCAACCACACCTTTGACGCAACTTAACTATATCTAACACTTTTGAAGTTAATCTTTATCACCGGCCAAAGTTTTCGAAAGTTTCCGAGGCGGCAACAACTATTATAAAGGAGCTTTGTTTTCAGGACACAGATATCAACGCTTTTTTTGTGTAAATATGAGCGTCATCGTGTGGACAAAATTGTGTACTTCAGTAAACTGTGTGACTATGGTTATATGGTATTGCGGCTTGACGCTAACTGTAACCTCCACTATTACACAACAACGGTGGCCAGTTATTTTCGGTAGATCAGATATCGTTCTATGACTTTTTTTACTCATGAATGAGGTGAACAAAAAGGAGAATAACGCTAGTAATGAAAAGAATTACTTCCATACTTTACGGACAGATTCTAAAACTTGAGAGAGAGTTGAGCGATATCCGGAGTTTAATTTTAAAAATTGTATTGAATAAGTTTGTACGATGTACTGAATTATTTAATATACTTGAAGCTTAAAAATTTAAGTAACTGAGCCTTCATGGTGAAAAATACTAAGGGTCTTTTCAGACCTTTCCTCCCCTTCGTCCTAACGTTAGTCAGATAGCTTGGGCTCACAAGGATTGAAAAATAATGAGTCGGTGAACTGCCGAAATCTATTAATTTCAAACTTTTTTGAAGAAGTATTTCTGGAGATTTAGGATCTATTACATCACAAAATGGTCTCAAGTTAGTTCTGTCATTAAGTTTGACCATTTGCATGAGTTTAAAGCGACAGAGCGCAGCGATGCCGGATTTTAAATTTCGTCACTGTGACTATACAATGGCTTCTACCGAACTTAAAATGCACAATATGCTGTTCTCTAAACACGCAAACAAGTTTGGAAGGAGAGGGACATTAAATATCAACGAAAAGTAACCTCCACCCCTCCCTTAGATAGAGTTAGCAAATATGACACCAATATAAGTCAAAGGGATCTCGTCACATTTTTGTTTGTTTCTGTGGGTTATGATCCAAACAACTTGGCATTTTGACGTTTTCAAACCCGAGACATGATGGAAAGTATACGAAGATAAATGAGCCTTGATCCAGGAGAGCAAATAGAACTAAATGGTAAAGAGGGGAAAAGTTTCAGTCTACTTAGTTGACACAATTTTAAAACTGATGAAAAGGAATCGGGAAAAGGAGGGGACAATGGACGGGAAAGTTTAAATCGGGGTATAGAGGGAAGGAAATGAGGGAGGAATAGAGGGTTGACGGAGCTCTTTTGATTTTAACTCGCTGAAAGTGAAATTCGAGACTTTAAATTGACAGACCAAAGTAATTTATTGGAAAACGTGAAACTTTTTAATTCGCTTTATTCACACCATTTCAATATTTTCTCTATGCTTTTAACCGCTCCAACCCATCATCTCAGTTTGATGAGTTTAAAACGGAAAGCTAAGCAGAAAGAAAAAAAGAAAAACACCAGCAAGAAACATGGGATCCTCATAAGATATGATTAACTGATTTATGATCTTGAGAGACTTGGATACGGCAAGGCTTGTTTAGGCGGTATCGTGGCAGTGTTGGAATACTTCAATGGGGACGCGGTATGTTTATTTAGATACCAAACTACATTGCAATAACAGCGTAGCGAAAGGTTGCAAAATCCGAACTCACACTACCGGGGTAGGGGCTGGCCATCTGCCGAACTCACAGATTCTCACTCAAAAGCCATTAAAAAAATAACAAACCTTTTTCCGTAGCTCCGGCAACGTTAAGACCCCATAAACCGTGGTCCCTACGCCATTCCCCCTTCACCGCCTCCCGCCCTGAATAATGTAGGAAACATTACTTTAATGGAGATTACCTCGATTTGAGCAATTTCAAACATTCCCCAACCCCCACTCCCCCGCCCCCACCGTCCACTACCTTTTATATCTTACCGACTCCTCCATCTTTTACACTAACATTCTCCCATATTCGCAGGGCAACACGCGCGGCGGTAAATAAAGAATGGATGTTGTCTCGAGTAGCTTTGAAGAAATATTCAGGGGCTCTATATACGACTGGGGCTCCTCCCCCCCTCACTCGTTTAACCATAGGTGTGGGAGGAATGAGACGGCATTTAGTAATTTCGTGTGCGAGGCCACGTCTTCTCACTCTGGAGCAGCGTTGCCAGAGAGTATGGCGGGAAATTTTAAAAAGTTTAAAGGAATGTGAAGTATCGGCCGTCGAGGGCAGAGAAAACACGGTATAGGGACGAACTGGCGCGCATAGATCATGCACTGTTCCAGAGAAAACCGAGATATGTGAGAATGACAGTCAGACGTTAGCTTTACCATATGACAGGATTTTTCAAAACTGAATGGGGCAGCAGCAAAAGTCTGAAATTTTGTGTTTTTTAGAAAGAAAATGGCGGTGCTTAGCTGAGAATACCGGTGCCTTTGGTTTTTTCATAGGTGTCCCGGTTTTGAAGATGCAAACGTGCAAAGCTGTAAAAATTCGTGTGTGTAGAGACGTCACTATGCGGGATTCCCATTTAAAACGGCGTGTTTTTAGCCACAAATCTCATTTTTGGAACAAACAATGAGACTTCAAAATAAACCAATTGCTTCTTTGTTCTCAGCTCATCAAGTAATTTCATTTTCTTCATAAAAAACACACACAATTCCACACCCTTGCAACTGTCCCATTGCTAAACTTCAGAGGATTACTTTTGGAGTCAAAATAAGATTATAATTATGCTTCTCAGCATGGGTCCAAAAATGCCTCCCTTTAGAGTCAGAGCCCACCTCTGAAAGTTTTGAAAAATGTATGGTTTTTATTTTTGTTGTTGTTTTTGTTTGTCAAGAGAAAAATGTCATGGTGTCTTACTGAATATTTAAGAGCCGAGTTTATTAAAGACCTTGAAAAATTCAGAAATTAGGTTTACTGTTCATTTTAAGTGGTCTTGTGCCTTTGACGGCAAAAACGTCTAAATACGTATATACAATATCGTAAATTTATTTGTAATACTTATTAAGTAAAATAATATGGGAAAACTTAAATAAACATTTAAAGCCACTCATATTTTTTTTCGCTTTGGTGCGTTTTAAGCGAGATAATTGACACGTAAGGACCAAAAGTCGGCGTTTCCAGCAGGTGGAAGAATAGGAATAGGAATAGGTGTAACACTGTAATGAGCGTCGCGTAGTAGGACGCGCTGACTTTTTCACCTTGAGCCGCAATTATTTCACTTAAACGCATCGTATCGAAAATATACTTGACCAAAAATCTCTATAAAAGTTTTTGTCATCAGATTTCAACAACCATATTTTACACTATCGTCTTTAACAGACAATTTTGTCATGGAAGGCACTCGACCACCCAAAAAGAACGCAGTCAGACTTATTTTATGACTTTTTCAAGCTTAAAACCAATATTTATGATTAAAATTACAGGACCAAATCTCATGACATTTTGTTCATTATAATTGATGATAACCCAAGAAAACCATATTTTCTTTAAACTTTTTGGGGGTCTCCAACTCAAGGACATTTTAGAACCCACTTTCAGGGCGAAAGTGGTATAAAAACTGACAAAAACTGACTGTCTAATTTTCTAGTTATAAAAAGTTGAAATTAAAACTTTCAAATGGTGACCCTTATGCAGCTACTTAGCTACCTTCCTTACAAGAAAGTTTCAACTGAGCGTTTTATTGTAAAGTGGAGGTTGATACTATTTCTCATATTCGAGAAGTTGAACTTTGGAGTCCGATTTTGGCGGCTTTCCAAACATTCGTATCATCTCTTTGCTTGAAATCGGTACATTACCAGCGATCAATTTGATCTATTTTAGCAGCAGACAAATTACCCTGTGGACTGCAAACACAGGGTTCAACGCTGCTGATAGTAGGAGGTTGAAGCAATTTTGTGTGAAAAAATGCAATTCGTCTGTCTGCTTTTGACTAAAAGAAACCGTTCGGGGCTGTTTGAGCTAGTCTTTGATTGATGTTTAATGAATCGATGGATTGAACTGTAGCAAGGCAAACCGAAAGACGACAGTCAAGTTTCCTAGACGGACATTTCTGGAGGTTCTGCAATTTGACATCGACGTCAGCTTGTAGTACAGTTAACGTGTTTAATATCCCGGCGGATGTGGTGGTGGCTCGGAGACCCCGTTCGCTTTGCATTTTTAATTTTGTCCAAACACCGGATTATGACAACCCCAACCGCTACCTGCTTCATCCCTCCTCTCACTCCTTTCTCACCCTCTATACCCCCTTACCAGCGCTCTCTCACTTGTACGCTGCGGTGCAATTTTAATCTATCAAATCAATCAATGTAGTATAACGAGGTCGTTTCTGCTCGACTCAATATCAATCCAATTTAGTACTTGTTCAATTTAACTCTTTACAGAAAACACGCTTATACATGAACAACTATAGGGGAGAACTTGCCAACTGCGTAATATAGGGACAAAAAGACAGCAGATGCCAAAGAAATGTAGTTTTTTCAATTTATTTACCAACCCAGACAACGAGACTTACGTCCTTTGGATCCCCTTTTACTTTGTTTTACTTCAGCATTTCTATTCCAAAATCGATCCTGAACCAAAAAATGATAGCATCTACAAGTATTTTTTCAAAGCTTTGTGAAATAGAGATTGGAAGTATATTCTATAGAAGACTAAAACATACCCAAGCAATGGTTGTGGCTTTTTATACGTAGGTCTTAAAAAAAATTTGAGATAAAACACATGCAAATACTCGTACTTGGGCAAAAAGTTCGAGGGACTTTGTGCCTTTGAATGAATTCAATGATAGAGTTTTTACAACTTATCTCTAAAAGTTTGTCGATAACACGATTTTGATTCGATCAAGCGCCACCAAAGGTTGTTAAATACTATCTGTGACTATAAGACATGCGAATAGTAGAAATAATTGAAAACACTTATTGAAATGAATGAAACACTTACCTGAAAATTTACAGAGGCACCGTATTTAAGCAGGAGATAAACTAGGGTGGCGTTGCCTTTAGCAACGGCCAGAAATAAGGCAGGGAGGGTGAAGAGATACTGGCGAGTGTACACGTCCGCCATGTCGGCAAGTTTTTCCGCAGGTAAACTCGGGTTGACCTTAAGAAAATACTCTTTTTCAAAGCCTGTTCCTACTCCGTGGACTCCTGGGTGAGCGCTATCGTGAATGCTGTATGGAACAATATCGGAGTCCGAGCGACCGTTCGACAGGTGAGTATGCGACGAATACGAAGAGGTGATGGAGCACGATGATGACCTAGAAGTTGTCGGAGAACTAGAGGCAGAGCTTTTTGCGCGGTCTTTCTGATATGAAGTTAACCGTTTGGTTTCATGGCTCTCAAGGAGCTCCGTGATATTAATCGAAGGCTCCGATAGAGATGACCTTGAGCTTCTTGAATCGCGGTCCGCCCGTCCATCTGCCTCAACATCCCTAGTCGAGAGGTTCATAAGAATACTCCGAAATATCTCAGAGCTCCGCCGTAGCTCCGAAATTATGTTCCGCTCGGCGATAGGTTGTTTCGCGCCAACGGTAGTGGCTGTGCCCGCGCTGAGCGACGGAGAGTTATACGTAGTGCTCCGGTCCGATTTTGAGCGGAACGGACTTGATTTAAATGGTGTTCCTTTCCGTTCCGTTTTGTTGATGTAGTTCGTGTTTCTTTCAAGGGAAAAAAACCTTTGACGAGGCAGTATTTTTAAGGTTCTTCTCTTTAAACTTGAATTATCACCGGCGTTCCCTTTCCCTGGTTCCACTTTAAGAGGAGTTTTTGCGGAATTGGTCGGGCTCACCATCTGACTTTCTGCAAGTAAAAAGATAAAACAAATTCAATCTCGGGATCATTCATTTGAGCCGAATTAAAACACTATTTTAATCATTTAAAGGTTTCTAAGTAACAGCAAAGAAATTTTTTTGGAATTTCAAAAAAGTTCCTTGCGTTTTTAGAACATATGATTTGAACTGCTGGATCCATTAATTAACTAATAATTATTTTTGAATCACACAATGTGATCTAGGGCTTCACGAGCACTTAAGGGCACGCATTCGGTCAGTTTAATATAGCATCCATTTTCATTTCTCTCAAAACTAGGTTGACCGCTTGAACATTGTTTTTTGTCACTTATATGGTTATTAATGGCTTATTTTAACCTAATTTACAATTTTATTTTTAATACTAATTTTTTTGTGATGTAGATAATGATGAGAAAAATAATTAAAAAAAAATGAAAACATTGCAATTTCAACATGATATTACAATATCAACTTTTGGACGAAAGCTGTCTAAGTATATTTTGATGAGACTGGTTGTGAGTTTTACCAAAGCTTGGAGTTTATAATGTATACCATACATTACAGGGAAAAAACTTATAAGCAAAATACTTTCCAATGATGTAATGGATAAAACATATCGCTAAAGGAATACTTTGATTCTATTAGAAAAAAGGTATTCTTGGGCAAGAGTTTATCAAAAGCGAGAAAATATTATCAATTACTTTCTAGAGGTTAGACAGCTTCCGTTTCAAATGGCTCATACAAAATTCATATCATGATGTATTTTGAAACCAGGAGACTTTTAGTAGTTGTAAAAGAAGCATGAACGCACTTACGTTTGGCTATGATTTGTTTGGCAATGTTTTGACGAGACGGTTCCTCGGCATATTTCACAATATTTACAAGGGGCGACGAAGGCGTGTGTAAAGTTGCAGGTACAGGGTCGGACGCGTCTGATTTTCGATGTTGTGTGTACGGGGTTGTTGGCACGGATAAACTCGTCTGTGCAGAACAGGACAAATCAGGTTCCAGTTCGTTTCGTGAGACAGAAACTGTTTCACTCGAGCTAGAAGCCGACCCGTCATATTTCCTTAAAACATTACTGTACAATTTCTTGGCTATTGGATGCGTTTTCAATTTGATCGCTCGCCGCTGTTGCTCCGGAGTCGAGCTAAATCCTAAACTGGACCCGGTACCGTAGACTGGGGCCGTCTTTCGCGAACTCTTTTGTTTCGACCGGTGCTTCTGTGAACCGCTATCCGAATCGATATGTCTCTTGATCGTCGAATCCAAACCGGTGGATAATTTTGTCGATGTGGTTTTTCGAACGGGGTGTTTATGTAGCGGCGTGCTCGTTCCACTACCCGCTTTTGAGGTGCTAGGCTCCGGAGACTGGGATGTAATTGAGGTGTCGGCTCCCGCAACTCCATCTCCTCCTCCGACTCTGTCAGCCTGGAAAATAATTCCTGCTCCACCGACTCCAGATGATCGACGGCTCCCCGCGCTGGAACCTCCGTCGACCAAGCATCCACCCTGATTGGGCTCGATGCCATATTTGAGTAATAAGCGGACAACTTCGACAGCGCCATGTTCAACGGCAACATGCAGTGCATTGCTAAATATGACAGGTGCTTCTTGTAAAGAGGATGACGAGGAAGTCAAAGAACTGTGGGACCCCGAGCACTCCTCGCCGGGTTCCAATCTATAACACAAAAGACAGATCAAGCACCACATTAATGAAAGTTATACATTGCACATAAATTAGGTAATCACGGAGAGCAAGTTTACATGATTGAATGTTGGACTGTAAGATGTGTTTTGATGGTCGTTCTAACCCTTGTGAGCCTAAGGTATTTCGGTAACACAAAGGACTAAGGGGGGTGTTTTTGTACCCCAAGGATATTTTCATGCAGCACAATCAGTATCAATAATTTTGAAACTTTAATGGATGGATTATGTACTTACTACTCTAAGAGAGTAATTTATGTGAAATTTGAGTAAATTTTTGCTATGTTGCCAAATTTACACCTACTTTTAAAAAAAATGTCAAAATAAAAAAAATGGAAAAAATGAAATGAGGTACCATCTTATTTTTCCATTTTTGATAAATTTCCAATTTTTTTTTCAATGATCTGACTTAATATTATTAATCAACATAAAATTTCCGTAAAATTCACTGTAATAGATGGTTCCAAACTTAAAACTGGCAGGACGAAGGGGGAGGGGGGGTATATTTGTACCCCAACACTTTAAATTTCTATAATATCCACAAAAATTCATAAAAATTAATGAAATTTGGTGGACGTGTTCTAAGTATCCTAACTTAAAATGTCATGAAGTCCCAAAAAATTTTGAGCAGTTTTGACAAAATGGCGTCAAAAAAACTGGCCTGGGGTACAAATCTACCCCCCCCCCCTCAGGCTCACAAGGGTTAATAGAAAGCTTGGGACTTTACTTCAGTGAAGCTATCATGTTCGCTGAAGGTTGCAGATTCTTTTAAGCTTTCCACAAAATGTAGGACCCTTTTTTCTTTTATTGCTCTTTACACTAAGAAAGAGAAAAAGAGAGAGAAAGAGAGAGAAAGAGAGAGAAAGAGAGAGAAAGAGAGAGAGAGAGAGAGAGAGAGAGAGGGAGAAAGAAAGAAAGAGAGAGAGAGAGAGAGAGAGAGAGGGGGGAGAAGTCCTTAATATTCGAGCAATTGCAACGCGCTTTCCCAAAAAGTTGTCTGAAAATACGATTCAAAATCTTTCCCAGAAAATGCACCTTCTTTATTTCAAATTCAATTGCACGTTCATGCTGACTTCAAAAATTAAAGAAGAAGAATGAAATATAAGTAGACAAAATACAATTTTAGAAAAGGAAACGTTCCAACGATGAATAACGTTTTATGGAAGTAGCTTGAATTATTCAGAATTCCGTCACTCAATGCTAAATTCATCTTCAAAGCCACAATAAAACTAATTTCAAAACGCTTCAAGCGAGTAGTGGCCGCCAGTATTCCGCTTTTTCTGTTTACCAATTTTTAACGTTAACGTTTCTTCATCGCATTACGATTGAAAAATACAAAGGAAAAAAAATATTGTGATTTATTGTCTCAAAGTGACTTGAGCACTGACATAACTGGCATAAACGTTAAGATCCTTTCAGTCGCCAAAGAACATTAAATAATAAAAGAAGATGGTAAGAATGAGAAAGTCGCAAAAATTGTTTATCATGACTTGGGCTTGACAATTCAATTGCATAAAGTGGGTAGAAGTTGTCAGATCGTGCAAACTTCCCCGCTTGTTATGTATCAAAGCAAAATAGAAGTAAAGTGATCACAGCCGACAATAAAGCAACATAGGTGAGCGCCGGCGAATTTAATTCAGTTTCATTCCTTCGTTCATTTACAGTGCTGCCGAATCTGCAAAATTTTGCTCAGAGATTCAGGTTGAAATTCAAGAGATTATTTCGGCAAAACTAAATTGAAAAACTTGTTGTTACCGCGTACACGAGCGTTAAATTGGAATTTCAACGAAATAAGAATGCAGATAGTCTCTTGAGGGCAAGAATAAGAGGATAAGAACTAATGTGGAAAACAGGCAATAAACGAACGGAATAAAATCTATGGATGTATTGAAAAATATTGGCATAGATTAATTATCAATGTGCATAGCATGATGATATAAAAATGTTTGGATGAAGGCTCTCCCAACAATCCTTCAATACACGGGAAAAAATAATTGGTATGATTTACCATTATGATCACTGATTTCTGCACTTGCCAAGAAGATGGTAAACTTGACCATACATCGGGTTTACTGAACCTAATATGGCTTGTTCCATTGAACTCAATATCTGATAAAGTTTACGATCTTTTTGGCAGGTGCAGAAATCAGTCATCATGATGGTGAATCTTACGCATCATTTTTCTCCGTGTCCACGCACAAAGCAGGTAAAAAAGTGATTGGAATGATATCCGACCATTCTTTTATTGAAATGTACCCGCGGTCTCCCAAATTTGTTTTTTTTTTTAAATAATAATTTTTGTTGTAAATTTGGAAACGCTGACTCTAGGAGGAAAGTGAAAAGCGAAACACTAAACTCTGACTCGTTCTACTTATTGTGTTCGTAGAACTATACTCATTTGCGAATAAAAAAAAAGGCGACAGCAGCGGAGGCGAATAAATTATTCATCGAGAAAATTCGTTGGGAAATTCGCTATTAATATTTAAAACGTTCTTCCAATATTGTGGCAGGTCTGTTACTGCTCCCTTTCTCCCACTCCTCTCATTCCCCACTCCTCTCTTGCCTCTCTGTCACTCTGTTTTCCAACTGCATCGTATCGTCCAGAGAATGGACGATTACCGTTGCTGGCAGTGGGAGTGCTACCTTGGCGAAAATAGTGAGATGTTCTGTTGCCGAATTTAATGACCGTAATATATGTAAAAGTGAGGGCATCTAGTTCTTTTCCGACCGTTTTTCTGCACCACCCGTTACACGTTTATGACTCTCTCATTGGAACGGAATGTGTCATTGAAATTCCTGACACATTAGCCGCCACGCTCTTCTTCTCGTAATCTACATAATTACAGCTATGCAGCAGTAGCTATATAGCCTCAGTAATCGCATCGCATGGAATTTAACAGCAACAAAAAAATGTGCACCCTTTTGTACATACACCGATCTCATACACATAGCACTCATATTTTCAGACCTGCCGCATGGATAAGTTATATTCGAACGTACATACGGACAATAATGTGGAACTGGGGAATAAACAAAGATTTATCGCTCATCAGGCAGAAGTATTTGTATAGTAATTGCTGCTTTGACCCATTTTTCTCCAACGTCCAACTCCTCGACTGCATGTTGACAAAAAAAAAAAAAAAAAAAAAAAAAAAAAAAAAAAAAGTTTCTGTTGCAGTGAACACGAGAGTGTGAGGTTGCAAACTAGCATTTGCAGCTAGCAATATAGGTAACAATGATGAATTGACATTTACAACACTTGATTTCCTTTAAAGTTCTAAAAGAAAAGGGGGGGGAGATGGAAAATAACGAGTGCCATTGAACAATGTGGATGTAATTGAAACAGGGGCGGGCATACATAAAACTTTTGGTGAGCTCTTCCCGGAAAGCAAACATTCAGGAGGTATTTGGGTCTCTAGTGAAGTGCGAATGTGATGTTTCATTCCCTGTGCCTCTGTTTCATTCAGAAGTATACTATCTCGATTGCCTCAATTAGGCACATTGCACTCTCGTGTGCAAATAAAGCAGACAAAATTCTCTAAATGCAACTATTCCATAGAAGAAAGGTTGAGGTTTTGGCTCATCTATTTCTCATTCAGTCCCTCGTTTGAATGAATCCATAGAAAACAAGCAGGGTCTCCAATGCAATTTATGTGCTGGTGAAGCGTGCCACGCTATGATTCAAATTTTGTTTAATACATTTTATTCGGTATTTAGTGTTTAAGGGCATGCGCCATGCCACCATGACACCCTCTCAGAACAGAAAGAGGAAAGAGGTTGATCCAGCTACCAAGGAATGGTCTATCCTCAAAAAAGTATCCTTAATTCAGGGTCGATAGACAGCTTTGCGATACGTTGAAAGATGTCCAGTTGTTTAATTTTGTCAACTGGGGAGAAAGAGAAGGAGGCCTTAAGTCATAACTTTTAAAGCCCCATAACTTTCGTCCATATTGATATTTTTGTTTATGTCATTTGCGCTGAAAGGTTCCTTTTTAAAAGAAGTTTCAAATAATGTGTAAGTCCATCGATGATTTCGAGGGCGGCATCTTTTAAGAGGGTCAGTGATTTTGGGGCGCCCCTGCTTGAGGGGCTCCCTCCTCCCACCCCCTAAATCCAATATACTTCAAACAAGGATATCCCATTTTTCTTATAAATGATTGGAAAGCGTATAAAACTCCGAGACTTTGGACGTAAACCAAAAGTAGATATCCTCGTATTCGAATTTATCAATGGTGAAAAATCGACGGGGACCCATTTTTATAAATTTGTAACTCCCCATTGAACGATCCAAATTTTTTAAAAAAAAAAAAACATAAGGTCTAGGATGCTCTAAAAAGCAGGCACTTTTCAGAAAAAAGTATGTCATCTCCAAAAATGTACTTATAGGGCGCTTTTGAGCCCTTAATTTTTCTTTGCATATTTCAAAATTTTCAGAGGCTGAAAAGAGAAACGACTTCGAAATTCAAAAAACTGGTAAAGAGAGGGGGCCATGAAAAATGGGCTGGGCAAAAAATACTTATTTTTTTAATACTATCGGGATCTGGAGTCAAAACATAGCCTTACTAATTTAAAATCTCGAGAACAGCAATTTGGCCCTTTGGGGAGCCTAAAAGGGGCCATTTTTCAAGGTCAGCGATATTTCTCCTGAATGAGTCTGTTGCATACTTTTGCTACAACAATATAAAACCTTGATTATTATGTAAAATTCGGCGAAAATAACGATGCGCACATTTAAAAAGTTCAAAATCCATTCATTAACTCAGGAAATCACTTCAATTTCAAACAGCCCGCGCTACACTAGACACTATTTGCACCGGTATACTACTACATAGACGGGACCACCGTGCATAAGTAAACAACATCGTAACTATAAAATCATGGAATTTCTTTTTTAATACGTGAAATATAAGCTGCATTTGCTGTCTGGTCTTTTCGGTTTATCAAAGATTACAAAATAATATAAGAAATGTACGCATCTAAACGAAACATTCCAATGTTTGTAAGTTCTGTTCATGTTTACATAAACGAGATGGTTTCATCTATGTAGTTATAAGTCGGTGATATGGTGTCTAGTGTAGCGTGGGTTGTTTGAAATGGAAGGTATTTTCTGAGTTAATGAGTGGATTTTGAAAGTTTTTAATATGCACACCCATATTTTCGCAGAATTTTACGTTAGAAACAATGAGTTATATTGATGTAGCAAAAGTACGCAACATACCCATTCCTGGGGGTCAATTAAGTCGCAAAAAGGTTTTATTGTTCAAGTCCTAAGGCCTGAAAAAATAGTGGCAGACTGGTCTGAATCACCCTGTATACTGTTCTTTTGTTTGGGGGAAAAAATGCACATAGTATTCATAAGTCGCAGGCAAATGAATTCTCGGACATTTTACAAGCGGCTAGTAAAATCAAGTTGAACGAAAAATTAGGAGGGAAAATCAAGAAAATTATATCTTTTGCTTTTCCTTTAGAAATGAAACAGTGCAGCGGTGCAAGATTTTGAAACGTTGTATTGAGTCACGCCTCTTCGTAAAAACACGGACGATATGATCTGCCACTGCCACTTGATCGCGCCATTAGTGCATACACTTTTGCAACGGATCGTTTTTTTTCGCTGGGTCATTCCCCCTCCCCCTCTCCCTCCAAGCCTACATACGCTCAACGGCTAAACTTGCAATTAGGTAATACACTTGCACCCTTTTTGAAGGGATGGGAATGACCTAGGCTCCTCTTAATAAATCAAGTGCAGTACGTAAGAAGGAGGGACAGAGGGTAGCTATGAACTAGAATTAGTCGGTAACGATGTACAACTGCGTTAGAATGTACATAAGAAAACAGCTGACGTCAGAATTAAAAAGCACAAGAACAATTTATAGCACGAGATGGACGCGTCCAGTCAAGACTCCAATAGACAGGGCTGCCGTTTAGCGTATGATCAATGCTATTTTTCAATTCACCGATGATTCCCCCGGTTGAGAAAAGAGTACAGAGTTCAGCTCAGTGCATGACTGTAATGAACCAAAATACTCGAATCTGTAATCTTTTCTCAACCGGTGGAGTCGTTGATGACTTTAAAAACCTTGCGAATATTTTAATTAATCAACGGAGTTTCCACCGATTAAGGAAAGATTACAGATCAGAGTATTTTCGTGCATTACAGCCATACACTGAACTGAACCGAGTAATCTTTTCTCAACCGGAGGAATCATCGGTGAATAGAAAAATAGCATTGATTATACGCAAAACGGCAGCCCTGCCAATAGATGAATAATAAATCTTTAAACTAATCCACAGAGCGACGAAACACCACTTTTTTGTCTCTACAAAATTCTAATCACGCAGCTGTAATAAGGTAGTGAACGTATAGCATAGCAAATTACAGGAAATTACAGGACGTTATAAAATTATAAAATACAGGGTGTAAAAAAAAAAAAAGCAGCTCCGAATAACTCGATTTCATGGGTTCGAATTTCAAAAAACGCTGAAACACAGGTTCCATTATTTTGAGGGGGACATCTTTTAGGGGGGTTGCCAAATTCCAGGCCCTCCAGGGGAGTGGATCCGGGGGTCACCGCCCCCCTAAATCACATTGCTCAAATGGCGACCCCTAATTTTTATTACATAACTTTAAAGAACATCAAATTCTAAGCATTTTGGCGCAAACCGCAGGTCGATATTGACCCATTTTCAAAAATTGATAACTCCCCCTAAAAAAATCGGAATTGAAAAAAACTTTTAGCTTGAAATACTCAACAAAACAAGTACTTTTCAGGAAAAAAAATAAGACTGTCCAAGAAACCTGATTTTTAAGCTTCCAAGAAAAATTTCAAAATTTTCAAAAATTTTGAATCAGCGATATTCTTGTAAAACGGCCCAAATCAACAATTTTGGCTTAAAACCGGTAGGCGGAGTCTAAATGCGCGATTCAAAGCGTTTAAAAGCTCAAGAAAGTCTCAAAATCACCATTAAAATGACCAAATTCTGTATTGAGAACATGGCTAAATTCAGAGTCAGGAAATACCTCTCTCTCAGACTTTAATGAGGTTGTGGGGACATTTGAGAGCTTTGCATCGCTCATTTGGACTCCACCAACCGGTTTTAAGCCAAAATTGTTGATTCGGGCCGTATTACAAGAATATCGCTGATTCAACATTTTCACAAAAAAAGTCGTAATTTAAAAAACTATCCGACACCAAGCTCGCGAGCACGGTGTCGCATTTGGGCATCAGTGGTGCCGAAACGGTGTTTCCAAGCGTAAATGGCGTAATTTACAGTGTTGCCTAAATTATTACGAAGCAATAGGCTCCACCTTAGCTCCTCCCACTTTTTACGACACCGGATAACAAAGTATATACGACTGGTGCCGAAAAACTGGGCATCGGACACCAGCGATGCCATAACAAATCACGACTAAAGCATTCGCAAATGCTTCCGTATAAAGTAGCGTTAAAGTATGAGAAGTCGAGGGAGGGATCATTAAGATGATTCCAGGGTCGATTAGTTCCGACCGTGGACACCACGTCGCGCTGCTCAAAAAGTCAACAGTTGTTTGTTAAATTTGACGAATTCACGCTAAAAACACAAATTTTAGAAACGTCAGCACCTGCAAGTATACTTTAGGAAGATACCCTGAAAGTTTCAGGCTGAAACACTCAAAAATAAAACCGGAAATTATGAAAAACGAAGCTTCCCGTAAGCCGCAATGAGTGCGAGTGAGGCAGATAGACGTATCATCACTCGCGCTCACTCTCACTCACTAAGCTTATGGCGAAACGAATTTCATAATTTACGGCTTTAATTTTAAACCAATTTTGCTCATTTAAGGCTCAAAAAATCTATAAAAAATTTTTGCAGGTGCTGACGTTATTGGGTTTTGCGTTTTATCTATGGTTTCAGTTTAAAACGCCAAAAACACGACTTTTCCAAAAAGCAACTAGTGGCTCTATCCATCGGATTGAAATCTGGATAAGTTTCGCCTGGAATCACCTTAAGGGAACAGGTTGGGTTGCGAGTGAGGCTCTGGAGGCAGAAAGAATGAAGATGACCGAGATAGACGGGGACAGAAAATAGTGTGAAGGGGAGAACGGGATAAACCTAACCTACTGCGGAACGAACATATCGCGAGACACATGGTGCGGCAAAATGAGAGTTAGGAGGGAACGTGACAAGGGATAGAACTGATAGAAGAAATACATGAGGGGTGGGTGGAAGGGTGCAAGAGTAGTGGAAGATGGGTCGGAGGGGTGACCAATGTTTGTCTGCCTCACGATGAAAATATTTTCTTTCATTTTCCGCGTGAACAATGCAGCTGGCGAGTGAAGAAAAAAAGAAGAGAGAAAACTAGACTGGGTTTGTATGTCGCTTGTTGCGTGGAGTATAAGTATCATATGTATACGTATTCGCTTACAAAGAAAAATGAACATTAAATTTGACTCCCCCTCCCACACTACCGCCACCCACCCTCGAGATCCTCAAATAAATACATGCGTGGCTGCGTTTGCTCGTGATGTGGCATGTAATGCCAAGAGCTCATCACTTTTGCCGTTCCTCACGCACGCACGCGGCTGTATAAACCGCCGTTTAACAACCCAGATGCTTCGTGTATTTACATGAATAATAAATTCGTGAAAAATTTAACAAGGATGCAAAGAAATATTTCAAGTTATTCACGAGCAACGAGAATATGTCATTCTGTTACTTCAAATTCTGATGTTGTAAAAAGTGAAATTGTAAGGGTCTATACCAAACATGGACCATGGGCGGTTCCGACGAAATTATACAGGGTGTTGAAAAACTGTTCCCGAATATCTTAGGGGCGGATTTTACAGGTCGAAATAATACTTTTTTTTCCCTATCAACATGTGTCCGGAAATGCCCCCTTTTGAGCTACAGCCCACCAAAGTTTTAAAAAATTTAAGGTTTTTTTGGAATAGCGACCACTATTATGAACCAAATATCCTAAAAATTGGTGTCTCAGGGTAATTCTGTGTGTAAAATCCATTAATGACGTCCAGAAATTCAGAAATTGAGTCTGACTGTACTTTTCACGCAATTTTGTACCTTTTACGGCACGAATTTTATGTTACGATCGAATTAAAAATTTGAAGAATAATTACCGAAATCAGATGCAAAAAACCCTCAGAAAGATTTTTGGTCCTCTTTGTTTCCTTCGATACGACACGTTTTAAGCGAGATAATCGCTCCACAGTGTAGAAAAGTCAGCGCTTTTACCATAGCGGTCGGCCCGAAGAAGCAGCGGAGAGCCGGGTTGCATCCTCACAGCCGCTTTTCATGGTAAAAACGCTGACTTTTCTACACTGTGGAGCGATTATCTCGCTTAGAACGCGTCGTATCGAAGGAAACAAAGAGGACCAAAAATCTTTCTGAGGGTTTTTCGCATCTGATTTCGGTAATTATTCTTCAAATTTTTAATTCGATCGTAACATAAAATTCGTGCCGTAAAAGGTACAAAATTGCGTGAAAAGTACAGTCAGACTCAATTTCTGAATTTCTCGAGGTCATTGTTGGATTTTACATATAAAATTACCCTGAGACACCAATTTTTAGGACATTTGGTTCATAATAGTGGTCGCTATTCCAAAAAAACCGTAAATTTGTTAAAACTTTGGTTGGCTGTAGCTCAAAAGGGGGTCATTTCCGGACACATGTTGATGGAAAAAAAGTCTTATTTTGACCTGTAAAATCCGCTCCTGAAATATTCGGAATCAGTTTTTCAACACCCTGTATATAGAAACTCGAGGAGCCCTTTTTTTATACTTAGTTCTTCTTGCATAATTGTTCTCTCATGCATCCGCAGGCATATTTTAACAAACAAATTTACAGTTATCTGAACAATTAATAGTTTTGCAGTCCCAACAATTCCTTTTTTATCGGTGTAATATCCACGAGGAAATCAAGAGAAAATACGGGCTCCAAAAAAAAAAGACAAATATATTCGATGTGAAATTCATGCAGACACCACAGACTTCTTTTCAGGGAATGCGGGTTACACAAAAACCTCGTATAGGTGAAAAATATCCACGAAGCTATACATATACATCTGGTTTGAGGTACATATTCGCAGTAACCTCTCACATTGTATAGCATTGGAAGGAAGTGGGGGGAGGGGGGGGGGTCAGCATCGACGCAAGGAGGGAGGGGTTTCTTGACTCGAGAACGAACGGCAGGACGAACGCATTCACGCACTAAAGCGCATTTTCAAACATTATATACCTACCCTTATTAATGAGCCGTTCTTAGCCGTTCAAAGGATGTATAAGACTAAAATATGAGGCAGCGGCAAGCTTTTTCTATCAACGCGAACGAAATAGTCATTCCTGTGTGTGAATCATGCTAGAAGCACGGCAGTTTAAAGCATTACAAATGTCTAGAAACTACAACTTTACTATGAGGAAAAGCTTTTAAAAAGTTAAAGGGGAGAGATGGTTGATAATAGTGACGTTGTACAAATACATTATTCGAAACAGGGATTTTTCCGGACACGTAAAAATTCAGTTTTCTGCTCCGGAAAAGTTTCAGCATTGATTCTAACTGATTATGTGAGGCACGGGGAAGAGAAATAGAGAAGGCGGGGGTTGAAGAGGAGAGGGGGGAGGGAAAGAGCTTCCATCGCAAGTAATTGCATTAAGACCTCGTTCGGAGTGCCTGCGAGGTATGCAACTGTAAAATCATCAAATGCCAAATTTATTACCTTCACATTATGTGTGAGAGTTGTTTCAAAAGACAATAAATAGAAGAGGAGAAAAGAGCAAGGAGGCGGGATCTCAAGGTGCCTCTTTCTCTTTTGGGACGAATAGAAAATCGTTCCTGTGCGCGATAAATGTCAGAAAATTCCAGGATATAATGATTTGAAAAGTCCTCAAATTAACCATCAATGTTAAAAGCTTGGGTATGACGAAGCGCTGGCGCCTAAAGGAATATAGTATCCATCTTGTTTCTTGGTAAAGTTGCATTTTGTAAATTTGAACCAATGGTAAAAGGTCAAATTCTGGGTTGTTCACCACATGCCTGCAGAAACTTTGATCTTTTTCATGGGTTATAATGGAAGGAACGGAAATAAAAAGCTAGCAAAATAAAGCAATTACGTCCGTTAACGTGTAACCATGTCGCCGTCGCGTCGCAATCAGCAATTGAGGCCATTTCCAGGAAAATAGACCATCAAACAACAATTTTGCTGCTTCTTAGAAATCAGCATTAATATTAAGTATAGAGACTTTTGTCTGAAGAGCGCACCTTTTGTTTTCATGCATGGGCCCTTTTTCAAGGACGCGATCTTAACGGTTCCTGTGAAAGCATCCGCGCCCTTTCATTAAACAGAAATCTACATCGGCGTAATTGTTTCAGGAGATCGCATGCTGCATGCTGAATTTTCAATAACACCTACTTGTTCGAATGCTCAAAATAATATCGTCAAAAAGATGTTGAAAAAAATAAATTAAAAATATTCTTCTAAAACTGTATAATGGGGCTCTTGCAAACTTTTGCTGTAAGCAAATGAAACGATCTGATCTTAAATCCATCAAAAATCACAAAAATTACACTAGGTACAATGGTCTAAAATGCAGAAAGAAACTCAGAAAATAGCTGCAACGACAACAGTGGCGTCGCGTGCAATTTGGCAACACTGCATTCCAACTGTTAAAACTCATGTAAAAGGTCGAATTCAGGGGGTGCACAGTGCACAAGGAAAATTCGATATATTTAAGGGGTTTAAATGGAGGAGTCGCATTGTTGCCAGATGGCACGCGACGCCACTGAACGACAAGATTGCAATGGCGGAGCTACGCAGGTATCATGGGAGATTCCTGTTTGATTCGTCACTTTCTCTACGGAATCACTTCGCTTTCATTTTTGTCATTTTTACAGGTTTTTATGCACCCTTTCAATCACCTGTAGTAAAAGTTTGCAAGGGCTCCATTGTTATTGTGTTCTGTGAATGAATGAATTTTTAGAAAACAAATGTGATATATAGAGAACATTATGGTTTGTATTTTGGCTTTCCACTGTCGCAATATTATCTGTTATAAATTTTCGGTTACCAACTTTGACTTTTTGTCCATGTTCAATTTCTGTTTTATGACCAATCAAAGAAATCAATCAAAGCATCAATCAATGGTTAAAAAGAAAACCAATTCTACCCATTCTATTGTCGACTTTCTTCGTGGAATCACTTTGATGTTTACTTGCCACCGACAAAATAAAATCTTAGTATCACTTAAAGTGGAGCCAGTGACGTGGTAGCGCGCAATTTAGCAACGTTGCATTTGGTCGATTTGAACTCATGCAAAAGGCCAAATTCGAGGGTGTTCATCGCAAAGCACGCGGTTGAAGTGAAATTCGAACCACAGTTGGGTATAGTTAATATTACTTTGTTTACAATAATGTTGTTGTTCACGGCACTCTCTCGTGATACAGTAACTCTAATTAGTATAGTGCAACAAGAAATTCACATCCATCTCCTTTCTTCATTAAAACATACACGTTAGACAAGGACGGATGGCGGTGATGAAACCCCCCTCAGATTTCATCATTTTTCAACTTATATGTTCTTAAGGTAAACGAGAGAGCTATAAATAATCGTGATGGTTGTGCCAAGGTGCAAGTAGATCAATAAAATTCGGCGAACTTTCAATTTTCATTCCTTCAAATCAAAACGAACGGCAATTTGAAGCTTTGAAAAGCAAGCCAACGCTCAAATTCCATTTCACTCATTTTTACTCTGCGTAATAGGAGGAATTATGTAGGACAGTTCCAACGATTAAAGTTTTAGGTGCGCTAAAACTTCTGAAACGATCATCACCTTGCGACGTCGCACGAAAACCGCGTCTGTTGCAAAAGTAAGACTTCGCCCGCAGTGACAATGTTGAAACCAAAGAGTACTTATACATACATCATACAGATATGGCATTAGCCTGAATTTTGTTAAGTTGACTCCGGCCGTGATACAACCGGGCATACAGAGGGGATCATAAAGATTACAGAGAAAAGATTACATTTTCCATGTTTGTCTGTTGCAAAACTGTTCCATGTTCCACGTTCCACTGTTCACGTTCCGTGTTTGTTCTAGTTCCGCAAACAAACACAGGAAAAGTGGGAAACGTAATCTTTTCGAACCAGAATTCTGTGATCTTTATGATCCCCTCTGTATGCCCGGTTGTATCACGGCCGGCGTTTTATCCATTTTTCACTTAACACGGGCGAGATGACTAATGCAATATCTATCTGTATGTATAAGTAATCTTTGGTTGAAACACACTGGCAACGAGGTATTGTTCACTAAGCAGTTCTAATCTGTGCTTCCATTTTCAATTTTTTTTTCATTACGATCGAAACCATAGAGACCTTAATCAGATTAGAACGATGCACCCGCACCGATAAAATTGACTCAATTTTAAAGATGATCCACCAAGCAATCATACCACTAACCACTGGCACTGCTGTGATATGGTTACTGGCGCGTATACAGCGGAAATCAAGTCGATGAATCGAAGTGAAGCAAAATAATGATGAACGAAGGCGAAGCGCCATTGAAATTCATTATTCTTCTCAACCAAATCCGTTTCACCGCAGTTTCCACCAAGCACAAAGCTCTTCAGCCCATCTGAAGAATACGATCCCTGGGTCGAGCATATACGCGTTCAAAAATAAGTCAGCGACAACTGACCCACAGGTTCCACCCGCCTTGCCAAATGTTTGAAAAAGGAACTTCTTTCACATTCAATTCACATGAGAAATAAGCGAATTATGACAAAAATGACTTATTTACCGACGTACCGACGAATCGGTACTTTTTTTTAAATTGGTTTAAGGTGATTCCAGGCGAAACTTTTCCAGATTTCAATCCGATGGATATCGCCACTAGTCGCTTTTTGAAAAAGTCGTGTTTTTGGCGTTTTAAACTGAAACCATAGATAAAACGCAAAATCAAATAACGTCAGCACCTTCAAAAATTTTTTATGGATTTTTTGAGCCCAAAATGAGCAAAATTGGTTTAACATTAAAGCCGTAAATTATGAAATTCGTTTCGCCATAAGCTCAGTGAGTGAGGGTGAGCGCGAGTGATGATGAGTCTATCTGCCTCACTCGCACTCATTGCGGCTTACGGGAAGTTTCGTATTTCATAATTTCCGGGTTTATTTTTGAGTTTTTCAGCCTGAAACTTTCGGGGCATCTTCCTGAAGTATGCTCGCAGGTGCTGACGTTCCTCAAATGTGTGTTTTCAGCGTGAATTCGTCAAATTTAGCAAAAAACTGTCGACTTTTTGAGCAGCGCGACGCACGTGGTTTCCACAGTTGGAACTAATCGACCTTGGAATCATCTTAAATGGAAGGAAAACGATGGTGAATTTTTATCGAACTTCCGCCGGCGACTTCTGACAACGCCGTCCTCCACTTCACAATAACTCAACAATCTCTCGCACTGGTTAATGCAAAAATAATCTGCGCTAGATTTTCCGGGATTCAACGAAGCGATCGGCGGGCGGCAGCGCTCTCCAATAGGGATTGATGGGAAATATTCGGGTGTTAGGAGGGCGGGGGGGGGGGGGGGGAGAGTAACTCGATGGCGTGGTGGTTTAGCTTCCCCATAATGCATGTATATTGTTGCAACTTGTTAGCTGAGAAAGCGGTGACGACCCCTTCTATTTTCGTGGAAGTGACAAGTTGTACAGCCCTGCGATGCGGTGCAAGGCGCGTGGTTTACAAGGCGTTGCGTTAGTTGTGCCACTTCCTCCGTAAGTAAATCATCTGAAGCACGCGGCCCTTGTACCGTTGCAGGGTTCTTTCCTTTCGCTCTTTCCTTTTCGCCTTTACCTCAAGTCGAGTCTCTCGGTCTCGGCACGTAATTCACACACATATTTGAAGCCAACGTTGCCAGATATCCAAGAAAAACACGCCTATTTTGCACTGAAATGAACGGAAGGTAGTCGAGTTTTCTTCCGCAGCCGGGCAACTTTGGTTGTATCACTCATCGCGACGCAAACGGGTCGAGGAATACGTGGAGAGGCCACAGATGTAACGAGTGACTTCATTTCGATTCTCAACCGAAGCTGTCGAATTTCAAACGACGAGCAATAGATTTATGAGCCTTGTGCCACACAAACAAATTTTCATCTAAAATTGCAATGGAATATGCTAAAAACCGGGAATAAAATTAAAATTTCGAGTATCGCAATTTATGAAATGCTATGATTTAACTTGCAATATGTACTTACTACTTACTGATAATTTAGTAAAACTGCCACTGCTGGTTAAACGACAAAACTGCAAATGAAGCAGAAAGTATTATTAAAATGTGCATTTCATGAAATGCATTTTTTAGGAATTCAACGTGCATTCCCGGCTTACATCATTCGCAATTATTGCGATATTTTTTATATTGATATTTTTTTTCTGTTTGGGTCACAATAATAGCTTTATTTATTACAGCATTCCAATATGGATTGAGCGCGGGTCAAGAGATTTAAAGTCGGATAGAAAAAGTGCATATAAACGTGCTGATGTGGATTTGACACGATCTCGATGGAAACCGAGGTCGAATTGACGTACTCGAGTTGAATTTCTCGTAAGAACAATTTCTCGTTGGTTAGGAATCGATGAGATTGAGATGATGGATTTTTTTTTTTTTTATTTTTTTGCGAATTGGGCGTGAAAACGTCCCTTTATAGTACGGCGAGGAAGAAATAAGGTTATAAAATGTTCAGCCATCAAGAATAAAGATTTTAGTATGGAATACTAAAAATGTAGCATCCAGGTGTTCATATGGGTTACATACGGAGACCAAGGGGTCGAATTTTAACACGTGCCTCAACTTTTCCTCAAAAATTCATTGAGAAATATGATTTGAAATACTTTGAGGATGAAAAGACGACGATCAGCTGGAAGAAGATTTTGAAAGAATGAGTTAATTGGAGAATCTTGAAATATTGGATTATGGATCCGATGGAATGCATTTCGAAAAGGTTAAATTGATAGAGCTAGGATGGATATTTGTTTAGGACACTGAAAATTGGGATAGAAAATTGAGATTTTGAAGGAAATTCCAAGGTGAGCCCGCACCAATCCTGAGATTTTTTTCCAAATCTTAACATCTCCTAAGCTTAATTTCATACTGAAAAAAAAATCGATTGACATGTAATACCAGATCCTGGTCATTACCTGAAGCACAACGATGTGTGAACGACAGAAAGTCTAGTACTTTGACTAGAAAATTCTGGTGCTCGTACCAGAATATGGTCATAGAACTAGAATTTCCTAAAAATTTTCACGAAGTACACATAATATGGTATAAACACTAGAATTCTGGTAATGGGGCAGTTGCAAGGGTCTGAAATGTTCAGTTTTTTATAAAGAAAATTAAAGTATTTGATGAGCTGAGAAAAAAGATGCCTTTGGTTTCTAATTAAGTCCCACTGTTCCGGATATGAGATTTTGGCCCAAAATACATTGTTTTAAATGGGAAATTCGCGTAGTGACGTCACTACACCCACGATTTTTTTCAACTTTATACGATTGTATCTCCAAAACCGAGACGCTTAGAAAAAAACCAAGGGCACCATTGTTTTCAGCTTATCAAGTACTACCATTTTCATTATAAAAAACACACAATTTTAGACCCTTGCAACTGCCCCATTGTACTATTTCTTACAAAGGTTCACATATTCTCATGCTTTTGGTAATATTTTTTTCAGTGCAGGGTGAGCTACACCACCCGTATTAGGCATTTTTCTTGCGAGCTCGTGGATCAAATGAGACCCGAGTTCTGTTTAATTTAATCATTTTATTCTTCCAGTGGAGTTGTTGCAAATACAGGCATATATTAATAGTCGATTCAGGTGTAAAACACTGCAAAAATGACGATAAGCGTACTAAAAAATCACGAATCCACTCCCAGACTCATTAAACACTTTCAAAGGCGAGATCGCAATGTGGAGGTGATAACCACCTTTTACACTGAAAATATCGGAGGCCCCAGCTGACATCCAAGTGGTCAACGCAACCCAGAAACGACTGTGATAAAGGAGGCAAGGAGTTAGGGTTATGTTGTGGTGTAGTGTGGATTGCGTTGGACAATCGGGTGTCAGCTATGGCCTCCCATATGCTCAATGTAAAAGGCGGCCATCACCAACATATTACGATCACACGTTTGAATTCCAATTGTTGAGTTAATGGGAATGGATTTCGTGCTTTTTCATACATCGAAATCGAATATTCCTAAGCCTGGAGCAAAAGTTTTCAACAGCTTCATTATTATTATAGATGGTATTAGTAAATGAGACTGCCGGTGATGAGCGTTCCAAACAAAGCCAGTTTGTCTCTCTCAGTCTCACGTGACCCCTATGTACTGCTATCTCACTCTAATTTCAAAAATCGTATATAGAGACTTATTTTGTGAAATTTTATATCAGAAATGAATTTCTCGGGGCATTTTAATGTGATTTTGATAATAATGTGTCGTAAATCAAGGCCCTGTATACGAATTTCGATACTAAAAAAAGATGGGTATACATGGGGATCACGAGAGAGTGAGTGTGATAGTTTGGAACGCTACGCGAGTTTTATCACGACCGATTGCGACCGATGAGTGCATTTTTGTGGTTGTTGGCTAACCGATGACTTTGCACTAAAACCGTCCATTACCGGTGCAACAGGACGCAAACTTTGGGGGAAATAGTCGCCCTACCTCTTTTTTTCTGCTTGAGTTGTTGGACTTTCGTGTCAGAATTGGAATTATAAGAATTTGGACCTTTATGTTTGGACCGGTTACGACTGGAAATTTAAAAATTGGACTCATCATCTGGGCACCGTTGGACCTATAATGGTGATAGTATTCTTTTGGTGGACTTTCCTTGAAAGTGGCAACTGCTCCAGTCGACGTGTCGAGCGAGTATTGGCGCGTCTTTGTGTTTGTGAGAGAGGAGGAAAACGCACGGGTGGGCGGTAAATCAGACCCGCGAACAATAACTGTCCGCGTCTCTCCCCTGTGTGTCGATATCGCCGTTTTTCGAGCTATTCATCGTCACCCCGCGCGAGCGATCGCGGTCGCGGTCTCATCGCATCGTCGCGTGACGCGTCATTCCACCCGCAACGCGCTCTCTCACCGACCGGAGCGAATTCTCAAGTGCGTGAACTAGCCTTTTTTCTCCCATCGAGCGACGCAAATTGGGACGGAGGAGCGATATTTTCTTGAACAAAAAACAAAGTGCAAATAAACACGGAGAAAAAAACTTCGGTTCATATGGAACACCGAGGGTGTTTGGTTCCAGTAACCGAAGTTTTCAGTTGTGAGTACCGAATTTCAGTTAGGAGTACCGAAGTGGTTCAGTAGTATAATGAAAATCTGTTCTTATAATGAGATAAATGAATATATAACGGGTTTATGTATGTATATATGTATACATATATATTAGATAGTAAATTAGTATATGTATTACCTGGAGAGTAATAGTTACAAGTATGATTACACAAGGACGAAATGTGAGTCATAGTATTATTAGTCACATTTACCGAAACCTTCGGTACGCCTAACTGAAGTTCGGTACTCACGACCGAAAACTTTGGTTACTGTAACCTAACACCTCAGTGTTCCATATGAGCCGAAGTTCAGTTCTTAAAACCGATTTTATTTGTCTCCGTGAAGAGTCTAGGGGAAAAACAATAATAATGTCGCAAAAAATTGAAATTAAAATTTTTAAAGTCATCTAAAAACGGGATGTAAAACTACAAATTGATAAGAGATCTACAGAAGCGCAAGACAGTCAATTTTGGGGATGAAAATACATCGATTCTTCTGATTCTTCGCCGTTTTTTTTTTTTTTTTTTCGCTTAAAAACAAAAATGGATTTTGTTCAATTTATCGTTCTTCTCTTACGGACTCTTCAAATACAATCAACTGTTTCAGTAAAACGATGTTAATCGGTCTTTTGCAAACTTTTGCTACAGCGATAAAAAGTGTTTACTCCAATGTAAAATCACCTGAAAAGTCCATTGGTGGCATCTTAAAGTCAATAAATACAATATTAAACTCACAAGAGGCGTTTATCGAAATCCAAGATGGCGGCAAAATATCGAGGAATCTGAATGTATGCACCGTGATCATCGAAGGATTGCCAACTTTGACAACCTCACTGCAGGTAGAGGTTATGTGTTTATTTACGTTGTGATTGGTTGTGATGGATATTGTGAGGTTGGCTATCCTTGGATGTTCGTGGTGGATGCATACAGATTGCTCGATATTTTGCCGCCATCTTGGATTTCATTAAACGCATTTTGTGAGTTTATTGTTGCATTTCATTACTTTCTGATGCCATCATTGGACTTTTCAGGCGATTTTACATTAGATTGCACACTCTATAGCGCTGTAGCAAAAGTTTGCAACAGACCCATTGCACCGACTGGCGTCCGAGGACCTCTGGCTTCCAAAGGACTTCTTACAGTATAATAGAATTTTCCATAACTGCACCTTTTAATTCATAATTGCAAATTTCGGCTACCTACTAAACCAAAACATTAGCACAACCTGTCTGCGATCATGAACTCCACGTCCTTTCATGTACTTTATGATGCATGGTTCGACTAAAATTGCCGAAACCAACGAATTTATTACAGATTATACAGCTCATTTGTCGATTAAAATCACCCCCACTGAAATTGTTGTTTTAGTTGTAGAATCGGGTTGATTTGAATCAACAAATGCATGAGAAAATCTGAAATATCAAATTGATTTATTTGGTGCGGAATCATTCATGGCTAAGCGTTGTCCAAGACGTAGAATGGGGTCAATGGGTCTGTTGCAAACTTTTCCTACAGCGCTAGAGAGTGTTCTATCTAATGTAAAATCGCAAGAAAAGTCCATTGGTGGCATCAGAAAGTCATGAAATACGATAATTAACTCACAAGAGACGTTTAATGAAATCCAAGATGGCGGTAAAATATCGAGCAATCTGTATGCATGCACCTTTAACATCCAAGGATTGCCAACGTTGACAACCTCACAGCTTCAGAGGTTATGTGTTTATTTACGTTGTGATTGGGTGTGATCAATATTGTGAGGTTGGCTATCCTTGGATGTTCGTGGTGTATGCATACAGGTTGCTCGATATTTTACCGCCATCTTGGATTTCATTAAACGTCTCTCGTGAGTTTATTATCGCATTTCATGACTTTCTGATGCCACCAATGGACCTTTCATGCGATTTTACATTAAATTGCACACTCTGTAGCGCTGTATCAAAAGTTTGCAACAGACCCATTGCGCAAGGGTCTGACATTTTGTATTTCTTCCAAAGAAAATTAAATTACTTGATGAGCTGAGAATGAAGATAACTTTATTTTTTTCTTAGTATCCCGGTATCGGAGACACACGCGAGTAAAATTGTAGAAAATCGTGTGTCTTGAGACGTCATGACGCGGAATTCTCATCCAAAATAATATGTATATTTTATGCCTCGATCGCATCGCAGGAATTATGCAACCTAGTTAGAATCCAAAAAATTCCTTGCTTTCGACTCACCGAATACTTTCGTTATCTGACTGGAAATACGAAAGTACAGACCCTTGGAACTGCCCCATTCAAAATTGAAAACTGGTAGCATTGTTAAGTAGTCGCCATCTCAAAACAATTAAATCGTCCTGATGCGAGTCCCATCAGAGTTTTTCTATATTTTTCCGTCGGAACTTCCAATTGAAAATGCTCTTTCAAGAGAAATTACACTTACCTAGCTTATGCTGGAACCAGTGTTTTCATTTTGATAGGTCGATCTATAAATTATTAATTTACTTAAACGGTCCATTCAAATGATAACTACTCTGCGTGACAGCGCACTGTGATCTGAGATTGAAAAAAAAAAGCGGCAAAAAATCAATGAAAAGAAATTCATCAAAATCATTTCTTTCGACCTTTTAAATTTAATTACTTTGAAACTTTTCAAGGACATTTCCAGTTCTAAACTCCTTTTTAAAAAGTGTTTAGTGTGATTCAAATTGATCTTGAAAGTTAAGTTTACAAATGATAAATAAATTTTTTGAATGAGAAATTTGTCTGATTTTTTGCCACTTTTTGACAGATCTCAGACGATTTGCACAGCACTCACTGTGCGCAAACCATTGCCAATGCGACAAAGTCAAAACCTCTCGAATAACGAATTGCAGCGGAGAGTATTCAAGTGACGACGATATCAGCATAGATTCACAACTTCACAATCGGTAGAACGCAAGCATAACAGATTTGGCACGTTAACCAAGGCAATTGGAAATGGGGGAGGGGGTTATTGTTATTTATTATTTTCGTGCGCACGGAGAAGAAGAAGAAGAAGCATTGTGGAGGGTGCGAATATAAATCTGTAGCTGAGAGCTAGAATATTTTCCAGAAGACGGTGCGCAGGCAGTGCGCTTCAGTTTATCTTTTATCTTGAAGTGATATGACGTTCAATTTTCTGATCTATTTTTGATGAGGTGTTTGTGGACGGCAATGAATGACACCATGATGCAAACTGAGTTGGGATAGGTTACGCTAAGCTATACTTGTAAACATAACCTATCTTTTGTTAATATTTTTCTAGGTTTTTGTATGCCGTTAAAGCATCTGTCGCACTTTTTTTCAAAATCGATGAGTCAAACTTTGACCCGATATGTGATATGCGGAATTCGGGGCGTTTATTTGCTTTTGGATCTCCTAAAAAATCGATGGAATGGCCCGTGTAAAATTTATCGCTCTAAAATTTTGGTAGCACTATATGTGTACCCAAGACAGAGTTGTTCAAACGAGCTATTTAATATGTTTTTAGAGACATTTCGCAATTTTTTCGAGTTTAATTCTAAGACATTTTCTTGATTTTTACGAATGTAAAGGACACACGCACGCACACACATACGCAAGCAAACATACACTCACTCACTCACTCACTAACTCACTAACTCACTCACTCACTCACTCACTCACTCACTCACTCACTCACTCACTCACTCACTCACTCACTCACTCACTCACTCACTCACTCACTCACTCACTCACTCACTCACTCACTCACTCACTCACTCACTCACTCACTCACTCACTCACTCACTCACTCACTCACTCACTCACTCACTCACTCACTCACTCACTCACTCACTCACTCACTCACTCACTCACTCACTCACTCACTCACTCACTCACTCACTCACTCACTCACTCACTCACTCACTCACTCACTCACTCACTCACTCACTCACTCACTCACTCACTCACTCACTCACTCACTCACTCACTCACTCACTCACTCACTCACTCACTCACTCACTCACTCACTCACTCACTCACTCACTCACTCACTCACTCACTCACTCACTCACTCACTCACTCACTCACTCACTCACTCACTCACTCACTCACTCACTCACTCACTCACTCACTCACTCACTCACTCACTCACTCACTCACTCACTCACTCACTCACTCACTCACTCACTCACTCACTCACTCACTCACTCACTCACTCACTCACTCACTCACTCACTCACTCACTCACTCACTCACTCACTCACTCACTCACTCACTCACTCACTCACTCACTCACTCACTCACTCACTCACTCACTCACTCACTCACTCACTCACTCACTCACTCACTCACTCACTCACTCACTCACTCACTCACTCACTCACTCACTCACTCACTCGCAAACTCTCTCGCTGTACAGCAGTTCACTAGCTCCAACCTGATGCTCGCGCCGCTTGGTGGCAGTGACCGAGGTGCGCGGCGCGCGTGACCCGCATATTCCGCAGCAATCGATCTCATAAGTGAATTATATTCACAATTAACATTGCAAAGTTCGTCCCGGTCTTTCGATGAAATTAACCCCGTTTGTTCCTAGCTGCCAAATTCTAGTTGAATGAAGGCGGATGACCCGGAGGATATTATGAGAATAAAAATGTATTATTACGGGGGGATGAAATGCAAATTAGACGGAGGCAGTGTTGCCTGATTTTCGGTTGATAACCGTAAATTTTACATTGGTCCATAGGCGAACACAGGAATTTTTCTGTCTCTCTTTTCCTATTTGAACACATAATAATGTGTAGAAAAGGATATCAGAGGGGGTCATTACTTGACTTTAGCCCTTATTCTTTTCTAACGCCACGTGGGAGGAGGGAGAAAAGAGACAGACATATTCCTGCATCTACTGGTGCATTGGTTTTTATGGGAAATATACGACTTAACCCTCTAAGGGCCAGGTTATTTCAATAGAACGCCACATCTTCCGTTTATAAAGGGAAAGTAGTTAACTGTTCGTACTCGGGGGAGTTGGAATTGCCTATACGACTGTTTGAAGGCGCTCGAAAACATCTTATCTTGAACATGTTTTCATCGATAGTCGCGTTCATCCAGAATGAAGGCTGAAACAATGTGAGGTAGGCTTGAGAATAAAAACGAGTATACTCGGGCTTGGTCCATAAAGGGTTGAAACCGTACATCTTGGCAACACTGAGACGGAGTGAAGCTGATTGAAATGAAATGTAATCGATGCTAATGAAATTGAAAGAACGCCGGAGGATGTTGTGAGCTCAACAAAATGTTAAATAATAACTAATATGAGTCTAATAATAATGAAGGCTGTTTTTTAATATGATAACATTTGAACATACATTTATAGCTCTCGTGAGCCCGGGGGGGGGGGGGGGGGGGTTATCTAGACGACCATATATATACTATATAGGTCAGTCTTTTTGCAAAAAAACTCTCAATTTTTTAATTGAATTTTGGGACGTCATGACATTCAAAGCACTGATACCACCGACATTCATGCCCGTTTTCACGTTTTTTGGACAGAAATTGTTGAATTGAATGGACTTTTTCTGCCTTTTTATAAGCTTTAAAGACGTATCAATCTTTCAGGTTATGGATAGGAACCGGTTAAGTGAAGGATGTTCGGGAAATTTAATGATCTTCAAGGATCATAGCTAATGATTCAATGCTTCATATCTCGATAGCAAAAAACCGGGAAAAACAAAAAAATTAAAATCGTATTCTAATTTGTTGCATTTTTTATGCACGAACCTATAGGGAGTGCATATTGGTTACGGTCTGGTTTTTGATTTGTACTGTTGTACAATGTACGTATAGCATTTTGAAGTATTGAAACTCTGTGTTTTAAGTGGTTGTTTTGGAACTATTTGGCACCACTTCATTTCTCAGCTATTTTGTAGCCAATCAAATTCCTCTATTCGTCCGGCGGACCGATATTTCGTCGAAAGCATCACCCGTTTATACTGATTTTCAAGCGCGTTATAGAGAGTCGGTTTTTTATGTTTTTCATCACTTCAACAATAACAATTAAAGGTACTAACACCCCCCCCCCCCACTTTCGCCGGAACAACCTTACCTAAACACACACTAAGTCGGCTTTTCTTTTCAGGAGATCACGGTTAAAAAAGTACATGTTTGGTGGACCATAAAAAAAAATTCGGCCCAAGGAAATCGACTGTATCCAATGTGAATCGATTCGTAAAGACGCGTCTCTGCCAATTTGTATGGGACTTAGCTAGAGATCAGAAAATTGACTTTTTTTTATTCGGAAGGTCACAGCGGTCAATCACAAATTGCCTCCAAATTTTTCAAAAATTACCCATAGCTAATTAAGGGTTGGTTTTTAGAAAAAAAAACTCCAAAAAAGAAAATGTAGACCGTATTAGATTTAAGGGTCAAAACGCACCCCTTCCGTTTGATTCTCTTTGGGATAAGGGAACACACCCCCTTAAATAATCCCAAGGAATGGTTTTCGGGGGTTGAAAATATTTTCCCGAAATTCATCGGGGTCAATATTCGGCACACGTGTTGCACCAAAATTTTGTATCTGAGGTCAGCTTTAATGAAAGCAAGCTAGGTGGTCTGAAACACCCCGAATTAGAGAATATAACATTTGGTCGATCATTGAAGGCTGCTTGTTTTTTTTTTATTATTATTATTTTGGGAACCGTCTTAACCCGCCATCAGTCGCGCGGGGTCGAAAACGACCTCAGGGGTCAGAAAAATGCAATTTTGTCCATGAAAATTTTAAAGTATTAGCTCGTCCGTTTCAGTACCTTCCTTCAAGGGTTTGGACTACCCACTCTGTTAGTATGCACTTAATTCAATCATTCGTTTTGAAGCACGGACGCGTCAAAGTTGCTTGGGGTCGTTTTCGACCCCGCGCTACTACTCACGTTCATAAAATGTGACCGAGTGAACATAACGTAAACGTGGATTCTGTGCGGTGTTTACACTTGTAGGATGTGATTGCCGTTGGTTTTTTACTTTTCTATACTTACTACAATACTTTCAGCAAATCTAATGTTTGCTCTCACTGTTTTTTTCTAAATTACTCATTTATCTCAATTTCTTACGTATCAATTTTTACCTAAATCAGTGCGGCACCGCTTGCGATCTGGCAGCACTGCGTTTTGTCAATTTAAACCCGTGCAAAGTGTCGATTCGAGGGAATGAATTGCGCACCTCCATTAGTTTGACTTTTTTCATGCATTTGAATCCACGAAACGCGGCGTTGCCAGATTGCACGCGACGCCACTTATCATAAATGTTTTTGTTTTTTTCCACGAAAGTTTGATTATATCACATTGGGCGGGGAAGGGGAGGGTAAAAAGGGAATGAGAGGGGAAATGAAGGTGAATGGTGGGGGGAAAGCGGAAGGGAGGTGAAAAAGGGTATCTGGAATCATGTACGAAAAGCAAAAAGATCACGGCAAAAAAAATTCAAGGATCTCCACTTTGCTACTCCCCCCCAACCCCCTTTTCCCCTCCAGCCCTCCCTTGAATCCTCAATTTCGATTCTGTTTTTTGGTTGATAGAATCTTGCTTACCTTAATTGGCGTTTTTTCCATCTCATTCGAAAAAAAATAAAGTTTTTCAGATGGTTAGTTGTTTCATCTCCAAAATTTTAGGACTAAATATAGAAGGGGTATTGAGGGGGGTATATCTCGAAAACTTGCCCCCATAATCCCATACTTTTTTTTTACGAAATTATCTTCTGTAGTGCCTAGAAGTAAAAAAACCTCGGTTTAGGAGTTTCAAAACTAGTTATAGGAAGCTGACCGATGAAAATCTGGGAAATATCACATTTTTAGGGTTTTTCCGACACAGATTACAATATATCAATTACTGAACGTGAAATTCTTTTTTCAAATCCAGTTTTCAAGTGAAAAGCTTTACAAAGACATACTTATTACTATTCTGCATGGTTGAAATCAAAATTTTGAATGACAATGGTAAAATGGGACGAAAGAACTTTGGGGTCGAAAACGACCCCGCGCGACTACTCGCGGAAGTTTTTAGGGCGCGACTGACGGCGGGTTAAATATTCAGTAGGACGTACCAAATTACTGAAAATACTTAAAGTTCAAAAGTAACTATGCCTCTCCGGTGAAAAACCGTTTGAAGTCCCTGATAGCTTGGGCTGGGCTGGGCTGGGCTATGTGACCCATAAGGGTTACTTTTATATCACAAAACATTTAAACGCATGTCGGTGTAATTATGTAGGCGATTTACGAGTAAAACTTGACCTTCATCATAATTTCAAATTCATAATTTTTGAAAACTTAGGCTTAGAATTGAACAACATACATCATAATGTGGGTAGCAAAATGATCAGTGATGACCAAAATGAAAAAGGAAAAAAAGTCAATAACAATGACCATGATAGTTTTCCTACCTGTCGAGTAACGTTTCTGATTTCCTGAGCGGAATTTCTCCATCGTGACTTTGAGTGTCAGATGACGATTTGTCCAGAAGACTGCTATGCAAGTTCACCTGAAACAATTGATTTTAATTTCATAAAACAACTGAAGCTAAATTTAAAACAACGATTGCAGCCCGAGGCTGTAACCCTATAATTTTGCCAAGCTTGCCCATAGTACTCCTCTGTTTTTTTAAGGATTGTTCTATGGGCTGGTCGTTTACTTTTCCGTTAAACTGACCGTTAAGACTATGTCTGCAAATAATATGAGTGACGATATTGGTCTAGAATGGAGCTGTTGCAAACTTTTGCTACAGGCTTATTAATAGTTGATTATGGGGTAATACACTGTAAAAATAACGATTAGCACACAGAAAAATTACGAAATCCACTCCTAAACCCACAAAATGCTCTTAAATGCGAGACTGTAATGGCGGCCGAGGCTGCGGTTTTCTTATGACAATTGTATGCTTCTTCTTCTTCTTGTGTGGTATCGCGAGAACACCTCGTGTAGATGGCGCTGATTGAAGATAGGGAACCCCAATGAAAACCGCGGCCCCGGCCGCCATTACGGTCTCGCATTTAAATGCATTTTGTGAGTTTAGGAGTGGATTCCGTGATTTTTAAGTGCGTTAATCGTTAATTTTACAGGGTATTACCCCATTATCAACTATTAATAAGCCTGTAGCAAAAGTTTGCAACAGCCCCATTGCAAGACTTGACTTGACTTTCTATTGCTCGTTTTTATCAACTGCCCATGAGTAGCGTTCGTAAAGCTACGCCTAAAGGGCGGTTCAACAGGGGTTGACATGGCAACGACCAAGACTTACAATGATCAACCATCAACTTAATTCATAGACAGTCTTAATCATAAGTATAAGAGAAAAGTAAACGGTAAGCCCGCAGGAATTGTCTTTTCCATCCTTCTATAATAACGAAATGATCTTTCTACGGAGAGTTTTTTAAATGTAAGGTCAGGTCTTTGGCTTACAAATTATTCATATGTAACACCATATCAGCCATTCAAGGTCTACTGGTAAAAGTAAACAGTAAGCGCAGGAATTGTCTTTTCCATCCTTCTAATAACGGAATGATCTTTCTACGGAGAGTTTTTTAAACGTAAGGTCAGGTCTTTGGCTTACAAATTATTCATATGTAACAACATATCAGCCATTCAAGGTCTACTGGTTCTTAGAGATGAGGCGAGTTCCAAAAACGACTGCCCTCATTTCAATAATAATGCGCTAAGACGATGAGAACTTTGAAAAAGAAAATCGAATTCTCTTCACAGCGTAGCATGAAAGAAAATGATAAAGGGAGGGATAATGAGAGCCATGAAACTTATTCTCCTAATTATTTCAAGCTTTCAAGATGCGGTTATGGAAAAGGCGACGCGCACGAGAGGAGCCGCTAGACATCGCATTCAAAGTGAAGCGAACAAAAGCTCACGGGGCATCACCAAAAGTTGGGTGCAGTCATAGGAGAATGGGTTGCACGTTATAATAAATTCGACACAAGAAATCCAATTATCCGACAAATAATCGCCCAATCGAGAGGAGGGCCAGGAGGAAGGGGGCAGGATGAAGGGGGTGGGGTTGGGGGTCGGGGGGGTGGAGGGGGGCGAAAGCGTTTGCTGATGCTGCGCTCCATACCCCAGCTCCCGAACCGGAGCTCGCAGCTCGGTGACATTGTCCGTAATTAGCGCGATGTGACATTAAATTATCAGTCAGCTTCGAGCGAGTATAGAATCGTTCAAGTACGAAATCCAACCAATTTGATTCGGTTCAAAACTAAGATTCGTTCAATCACAACCTAGTCTTTTAACCCTCTAAGGGTCAGTCTATTTCAAAAGAACGCCACTCTTCCTTTTACAAAGAGAAGGTAGTTAACTGTTCGTACTCGGGGGAGTTGGAATTGCCTATACGAGGAATTGAAGGAGCTCAAAAACATTTTATCTTGTTAGTGTTTTCATTGACAGTCGGGTTTATCCAGAATGGAGACTGAAACAATGAAAAATAGATTTAAGGAGAAAACGAGTATGCTCGGGCTTGGCCCATAAAGGGTTAAAGAATTCGAGACATTGAGGGGAGTCTGACATGGATTTTGGTCAAAAATTGTCAAAATTCGTTTTTCCAGGGACCAAAACATGTTTGGTCCCGAGCGTTGAATTGCGTGCATCTTGCTTGCGGTTTCGACCAATCGGAGAGCTTACGCACGGTCGTAAGTTACGCTTGGGACCGAACATTATTTGGTCCCATCTAACTTTGTTCCATACATATCCTCAGCTTCAATTTAAAAGCTAGTTCACTTATCTCTGATGAGTGATGGGTAGTCCACTCTGTAAGAGTAATTAATTTCAGTAAAAGAAATAAAAAAGTGTTGAGTGAATTTAGCATCTAAAGAGTCTTTTTTTTTCGTAGTTTTTAAATAATTTTTTCCCAAGTTTTTATTTCTTCACACAAAATGTACATTTTCTCAGGATCTACACTGAGTTTATTTTCAAAAACCTTGGCTTATTTGAATCCTCGCACACTTTTTTATTCACTTTACCTTGGAGGGATCTCCAAAATTATTTACTAACGCCATTTTATGCCAGAAATACCACCAAAAAATATGCTATTTTTTTGTTAGAAAAAAAAAATCAAAAATTGGTCCTGTAAGTAATTTTGAGAATTAGTTGTGGAATAAAAAAAAATCGGACAACCTGTCTTAAACCTATACGAGTCAATCATTCAAGAAGCCCGAGGAACTCGGTATAGGTTAGTTACGCACATTCCGCTCATGAATGGATGCTCGGCCACAAGAACACCGCATATATCATGCGATGAATGAAAAATTTGAAACTATATGTACAGACGAAAAGTAATTTGTTTTTTAGAAAACTGAAGGTCAAGTACTAGAGACTCATTTGAGAAATACCTCTGCAAAATATGCCGTCAATTACTTCAAAAATAAGGCTGTAAGTACCGAAAAGATGGATTATCGCAAGTGGAAATAGAATAGAAATCGTTGAAAACTGATCAACCCATCGAACTAACAACCAAAGGTTAACGAGTAAATCATAAAATGACTTATCCATTTGCTAAACTTTGGTCGTTTCTTCAAAGAGGGGTATTTTTTTTTTTTTTTTTTTTTTTTTTTTTTTAATTATGGATTATGCAGGTGTTAATTGCGTAAACACAGTGGGTGGGGGAGCGCAGGGAGAGACAACTTCAGCTCTCTCCATCCTAAAAATAAAATCAAAAATAAGAGGGGGAAAGGTGGTAACCAGCCTGGAATATCAAGAAATGGGCAGAAATTGAACTTTCCCTCACCCACTCGGATGCCCCCCCCCTCTCTGAAACGTTTTACTGAAACTCCCTAATAAATTATAAAGATACCAAACTATAAAAACTGAAAACAGAAAATTAAACAACAAATCCTTAGAATCGGAGGAGTCCAGGAGTCGATTCAATTGAGGTGAGTCTTACATTTCATTCGTTTATTCTATACGGTTCCGTGCAGAAGAACGATCGCACACAAACCGTTTTAATAATTCAGCTCGTACCCCAGGCCTGCTACACGTCCCCCGACCTTTTCCCCGCTCACCCACCAATTCCCTTTTATTCCCTTCCGGGCCCTGCAAACATACTACGACGTGAGCGGCGGTCGGCCGGCCAGTCACTGAACACGCGGGATCAGCTCTCTTTTGTTTCCAGGGGCCCTTGCCTGGGTCGCTAATTTGCTCCCGAAATATTTCGCGGACGATCGAGAATCGAGTCGGATAGAGGGGTGATGGTGGATGGGGAAAGAGGGTGGTTATTAACTTAGGAGCCCAAGGCCGCCCACAGTATAGCATGAATCAGTAGCGCACCGAGAGTTTCTTCATCTCTCTCTTTTCTCCATTAAGAAACGTATGTTAGACAAGGATGGACAAGGGGATAAAACCCCCTCCTTCTGTCCTTTTCCTACTTATACATTCAAATGGGAAATGAGAGAGATGGAAGATATCCTGGTTGCGCCAGTGGCATGAATCAATCGCAATTAAGCGTGGCACTCAGCCGATTTTGGGCTTTTCTTGGGTGACCGGATTCGGTTCACAATCAACTACCTACACATAGATTATTTATAACGTCAACACAGATCGATGCGAATTGAGAGTCTAGTAAATAGAACGTTGAGGTAGTCCTGCGAGATTTGACAAGAAATATACGTTTTACATTGTAGTAACCCACATATGTCCATTTTTATTTGAACATGTTGGGTGTTTTACGTGTTTTTCTCAAAAAACACCATCTTAGAGTTAAAACAAATTTAAATTTAAAAATTGTGAAATTTACCTAGTTCAGCTAAATTATAGGTGCTGAAAGATCACAACATTGATTTTTGAGTAAAATTGTCCTAAATTTACTGTGACTTGGTCCAAAAAAACCATTATAAGTGGGTCGTTAACGACCCAATGGGCATATATGGGTTAAATGAGAATTTTGTATATTTTTCGCCAAATCTAGCAGCTAGAGCTCCATTTACGTCTATATGTGTGAGTGTGACTTGGATATCCATTTAGCTCATCATTCGGAGTTTTTTTGTGACGTGGATTTCCAAAGTGGATTTTCTAGACCCCCATTTTACATTTATTTGCTCTAATTCCAATTAATTTGCATTTTTATTTTTTCAAAGATCACTAGGAATTTTCTTACACTGAGTATTAAGTACAGAGTTGTGGCGAAAACGCCCGAGTGAAAATATAGTCCCTGAAAAAAACATTTTGATTTTTCTGAAAGGATTTCAAATTCTGCAAGTCGAAACGACTAGAATTTTTCCATGCCCGAAATTTTTACTTGAAATCACCACTCGTCAGAGATTATTTTTAAAATCACTTACAATTATGGCCGATGGTTTTGCATAGAATGCGAATGACCAGAATGTCTTGCTGCGTTTCAAATATACTTTCTTGTGATTTCAAGTAGAATTTCTGGCATGGAAAAATTCTTGCTATTTTGGACAGAATTTCTATTCAGATGATTATATAACTTAATTCTCTCTGGGGACCATTCAATCATTCTCCTTGTCGTTTCCACCAGAACTTTTTTCTCCGTGTATTCAGCCCTTATAATAAACGAAAAATTTTAAAATTGAAAAATGAAAAATAGATAAAATTATTATTTAGAGGGCATATTCAAAATACAAAATAGGGTAATCTCTGATACTCTCATTTATTTATCTTGTAGATATGCCTTGATTTCGGATGTACATGATTTTTTTTTTGAAGAGTATATATGATGGACGTGCTTCCACTTTTCAATTCAATTGAACGGTCCATGAGTGAAAACCCATGACTTTCCGAATTTCTAAAGAATTTTTATGGTGCAAAATATGACCCCTTTCATATATTTATCCTTTACATATAGGTACGTGAAACGTGAAAATTTCAACAAATACGAAACTTTAACTCCAACAAAAAAAATGAAATAAAATGAAAAATACGACCTTCTCTTCAATGATGTAATCTTATGCTCCTATAAATATAAAAATTAACAAAACGAAAAAAATAGGGGAAAATGGTTTGGTGCGGAGGGGGAAGAGAAGTGGCATGATGAAACAGGACGGCACCCTACATCAAGAGCGACATCTATAAAACAGAGAAAACGAAACCTATCAAAACCACGACATAAACAAGAAGTTTATTGAATACATAATTAGCCCGATAGATACAATGGAGCAGTTGCAAGGGTCTGACAATTTGTATTTTTTATACAGAAAATGATAGTACTTAATGAGCTGAGAACGATTGTGCTTTTGGTTTTTTCTAAAGTGTTTCGGTTTTCTAGATACACATGTGTAAAGTTGTAAACAATCGTGTGCGTGGTGACATCACTACACGGAATCCCCTGTAAAACAATTTTGTATTTTGGGCCAACAGCTCATCTCCGGAGCAATGATACTTAACAAAGACATTATGTCATATAGACGGAGTGCATAACAAGATCCTTGAGGCAAACTTGCGGTACTTCGCATGTTCATCAAAAATGATCACCAGTCATCAGCCTGCTCAACGGTTGCATCAAAACTTAAATTGGTAATCTTTTTTAGGTATAATCTTTGGCAAAACTGGTGACAAATAAACCGACGCCGTTTTGAGAGTGAATTAAAGCTGCACATTATTTCCAAATTTGTAAGTTATTTGAAGCTTTTTTTGATCTTATATCATAAAATTGTCCAAAAAATGGTATTTAAATAGTGTTTCATCCATCTTCGATCTCGATTTTTATAAAGTAGTAAGTTTAGATTAAGAGGTTATGTTCGTTTGTTTGTCACCAGTTGGAGGTTCCTCCCCCAAATTCGAACAATGGACTCGCCCGTCTGCCTATTGTAGTGTACGGTAAGTTTGCCTCACCCAGCTCAATGTTATGGTATAGGATGCACTCCGTCTATATGATATATTATCTTTGGTACTTAAGTAGAAACCAAAGGCATCTTTGTTCTCAGCTTAACACAACATTTCAGACCCTTGCAACTGCCCCATTGGGTGTCAGCAGTTCAAGGTTCTTCAATAACAATTGGATATATTCCAAGTTTTAAATAGTCTTGACAACAACGCGGCTCGCCTCCACCAATCACCATCCTTCATTCAAGTCGACAAGTCTGTTTCAATATCTCTAAATGTCAAGGTTCGGCCTTCAATAGTGTTTTTCCGTGTGATGTCTCGGAAATTATAGGAGTGAGTTTAAGTCAAATTAGAAACTATATAACTGTATATCAATAATTTCGATCATTTACATCAGAATCAATGCTCGAATTTGCTGCAGCCAAAAAATCGCGACGGTCGACCCATTCAACATAATAACCTACAAAGTTTAGGGTTTTACATTGCGGTCGCGCGTGTAGTATAATTATGATTGCCGTTCGTTTCCGGGTTGTGAATTTATACGAGGAACTCGACAGATCTCAAACGATGTGTCAAATTAAGCGTCGCATCCCCGATCCCCCTGTCCCGTGCGCCGTGCTCTCAGTGCGGCATACCACACGCCCTACATTAATATTGCCCTGCAAATTGCTGACAATAAAGCGTAAATCCTGAACAATGAGCACAAGAATGAACCCTGAATTTTACAGAGGCTTTTCTCGTATTTCGGTGTTTATGTTCACAGTGCAAGGCGTTTATTTTGATGTGTTCCGCGAGCGTCAGCAACAAAGTAAATGTCAAATAATACTCTAGAATGCTTGAAAAATATTACAATAAGCTTGTTGTCACCCCCCCCCCCCGGTAACTCCCTTTTCTTCCAACCACTATACTTCCTCGTGGTGTATAGGTATCTCTATCCTTTTCCCTCTTACCACCCTCTCCTTCTCGCTTTCTCGCTATCTCACTCTCTCTGCACCCACTCCACTGTGTCCTGCCTTTCGTTCCAGATTATTGCTACGCTCTGGAAACACGAAATATAGGACACGTTCATCCATTTTATCAAAGTTCACCTTTATTCTGACTTGCTGAAAATACCGAGTATTATTTTTATCCCGCGTTTTCATTCTCTCTGTTTATCCAATGATAAATATTTATTGGATGTATCTACCCTTACTTTCATTCTCGTCCCCCTTTTGTTTCTCCGTTTATATTGTCTCCCCCTCTGTGTGCTCTTTCCCCTCATTCTGTTGTATAGGTTTGGCGGAGTGTGTAGTGTTGACTGTTGAGTTCCTTTTTGCTTTGAAAAATTGATGGCTTCTGATGTGATCGCTTGGTCACTGAGAACATGTTCTAGGATCCATTTCAACTAATGTCAAATAAAGAGGGGGGGGCGTGGGCGTCAGAAAGTTTGCAAAACTCATTTGCTCCCATGAAACAATCCTTCCGTTTAGTGTATCCTACACGGCGAGAAATCGCTTCTTTAAAAAACAAGGAAACACGTTAATTTGTGACAGTTTTTCTTGCGCGAAGTAAGTTCTGATTACATGAAGGAGCGTCAAAGTCACAGCAAGGAATCTTTTACTTGAAGCAACTGACATTTTCCTTGATAAGTTAAAGGAATTTCCCCTCAGTCAATATTTCACTGTGCAGTTTCTTTAACACAAATGAAATTCACCTTGGATTAAAAAAAGAATAATCCTCTCCCTGTACTTAAAATAAGCTGAAATGTTGTCATCAATACGTATTTTCCTTCTTCAAACAATCGAAAACGTCGGATGATCAGTCGTTTAAACTGCGATAATGGTATGTTTGATGGAAACTATGTTTTACAGATGTAGCACTAATTTTTGTGATTGAATTGAAAAAACGTGTTTAAAACTCAAAAACCCCTAAAATTTAAGACAATTGTGTGAGTAAGAAAAGCAAAGAAAAAGTCAAACGGAAGAGAATATGTAATTTTTTTTTTTAGTTGTTGAAGTCGCAGTTAATTGTTTAAGAGTTGTTCCTTATTGAATCGCACAAGTTTAAGACCGAAAAGTATATTTTGTTTGATTTATCCTATTACTTGTTTGTGTTATTGTCTATAGTCTTTAGCTGCTGTTATCATGAAAAGTACCTTATTTCATTATTAACTACTGTTTACGTTCATTTATTTACCGTATTTACATTATTTCATTATTAGCTAGTGTTCACGTTTATTTTTTTACCGTATGTTTGTATTTTAGGTAAGCCTGAATCAAATGAGCCCAAAGTATAATCCTCCGGTGAATTCTTCAGGAAAACAACTAATGGCTTTTAGAGAGAGGCGGCGAAAATTAACCTCAAACGGAAAAAACAAGGTGGTTGCTAGCATCAACTTCGTCATCAAGTTTTCACCTTGAAGTTAACTAACTTACTTGGTGTCTCGTTTAGAACGACAGGTTTGTCGGAAATTGCATTGTGATTAATTTTTTTTATACTTTAATCCTTTCTTAGGACGTCAAGTGGAAGCAAATATTTTCCGCGTATAAGCAAGTGGAAACAAACATAACTTAACGTATATAAAAAAGCTACTATGAAAACTTACGTTGAAATTAAGCGGGAATTGGATTTTAAAACTACGTTTCTCCAGTTAAAAGCCCTCTACGTTGTTTTCAGCGCTTGTTTCAGGTTTTATTTGCCGTTTTGAAACAATGAGTGACACTGAAAATTGAGCTATATTTACTGCAGAACGGAAGATATATTTTAATTTTTCAGAATTTTTACACGGAAAAAAGGGTTGCAAAGTCAATTACTTATACTTGTTCTACATTTGAAAAAAAGGAGTTGGTTGACGGAATCATCGTTGTGATTAATTTGCTTTGCCTTAAAGTTAATTAATATTACTTATTCCGACAGAGTTCGTTCGTTAACCATCTGCTAACATTTGCTTAGTAGACCCCGGCCGAGAAGAGGTTTCGAGGAAACTCTTAATGAATTGTCGTTCCCGCGAAAAAAGAAGAAATGGATACGAGGTACGAGGGCAGTATTTTCACGCGAATCGCTCGGGTAAGAAGAATTTTATTAAAAGAATGCATGCAAACTAAATAAAAATAAAAAATAAAAAAAAACTGCCGGAATAAAGCCCTTCACTGCTTCACACGTGTAGTGGTGCCGCACATTGGTTTCGGAACATTCTTCGCGAGATTCAACCAACCACATAGGCACATATGTGGATGCAGGAATGTGTCTTTCTCTTTCTCTTTCTCTCTTTCTCTTTCTCTCTCTCTCTCTCTCTCTCTCTCTCTCTCTCTCTCTCTCTCTCTCTCTCTCTCTCTCTCTCTCTCTCTCTTTCTCTTTCTCTTTCTCTTTCTCTTTCTCTTTCTATCCTTCCATTAGAACGCATTTGTTAGAAAATGACAGAGATAGGGGCTAAAGTAACGGGATGGTCCCCGCTGCGATCCTTTTCTAACACATGAGCCTTATTTGGAAGGAGAGAGAAAAAGATGAATTCCTGTATCCCCTCATGACCAACCAGAGTGCTCTAACCATACAGAGGGAAGACGCCTTGCTATAAGTCCTATTCCACAGTTAGAAAAGCTTGAACGCCTGGGCGGGTTTTTTTTTTCTCTTTTTGTGACCTCGTATGACAAAAGATGTAATTAGTTCAATTGAAACTGGTTTTGAATGAAGATCTGATTAATTATTTTAGAACGTACATCTGGATGCAGAATTTTAATACAACTGTCTGAATCAGTGGCGGATCCTGGGGGAGAGGGAGGAGAGGGTGGCCGAAGCCCCCCTCCTCCCAAAAAGAAAGCATTAATTGCAATTTCGTATAGGTATTTCAAAAGTTAAGTAATTAATTAGAATCACACGGCTTTTGAACAGTCAAAATATACTTTTGCCAAACGGAAAGAAGCTGTAGTTAATCCGCGCACAGAAAATATAGAAACTAAACTTTTGTGGCGCTGATAAAATCTTTGGTAGAAAAATGACCCAGAAAAATACTTTATAGTTGAGCCGACCAAATTTTCGGTTTACCCAGCAAAATCTCTTCCGTTAGCCGTACAAAACCTTTGCTTGGCTCTACTTAACCCTTTACTGACCAAGCCCGAGTTAACTCGTTTTTCTCCCCGAGTCAACTGACCATTGTTTCAGTCTCATATGATTCCGAATAAACACGATTCTTGATATAGACACTAAGAACATAAGATTATATCGGGCGCCTTCAGTTCATCCTATAGGCAATTCCAACTCCCCCGAGTACGAATAATTAACTATACCTACCCTATACAAACAGAAGAGTGACTTTTTTTTAATTAAGCTGGTCTATAAAGGGTTAAGCCTTTTGCAGGGTCAGCGCTACCAAAGTATTTTTTCTCTGCGATTATCGTTACAATTGCGGTCCGTTATTGTAACCCACAGACTTTGATGGAAGAAACTCTAAAATAGAATTATTCATTTATTTGGTAGCTCAGAAGATTTTTATGATTCAATTTCTATGGCATTTTTTGGCGTCTGCGAAAAGCCCTGATACCACGGAAATTACCCTTCTTTTTAGTTCAAAAAAGTCTACCTACAGACTCACTTTGCGTCGCGAAGAGCGGAATCACTAAATGAGAACCCTTTATGTCCCCTTTTCCAATTCCACGCTAAAAGTTGGAAATTCAACTTCGAGAATTTTAAGGGTTGCAAATAAGCGTCAGGGGTTTGAGGGAACGGGGGCGGTGGAGGGAGGGTGAGAATGTGATGAAAAAACGCAGGTATACGAATAAGCCAGCACGTGTGCGCTTTCGTACAACTTTCCTCGTCTTAAAGTTCGCATTCTTTCCGTCCCGCCACCTGCCTGAAATTTCTTCTTCCTTAGAACTACTACATTCTGTGTCAAAGTGCTCAAATAGACGGAAATTCCGGTTGTTTTCAAACGAATGCTTGAATGCGTTGCGAGAGGAAGATGTGTAGAGTATTGTGTCCACTGACACAATTCTTAAGGTGGTGCCTTTGTGCTCTCAGCAGACTCAGAGCTAACTTCTCTCATAGAGAGATGGTTTGGATAAACCGTAATCATCACCGAAAGCTACTAACACACAACTCTAATGAAGTCGCGACGCTACATTGTAATTTTTGTGTTCAGTTGTCTCACGCACGCACCGCGTAAGTACAATCGTGTTTTCAGAGAGGTAACGGGTCTGTTGCATACACTCAAATACATTTTATCATAAAAGCGTAGTGCATGACAAGCTTCTTAAGAAAAACTTGCGCTTCCTTCGCATGTTAACCGAAAATTCTCAACAGCCACCGGTTTACTCAACAACTGCATCACCATGGAGATTTGTCATCTTGGAAGGTAATCTTTGGTGAGAAATGCTGACAAACAAACCGACGTGACGTACAGAGTGGGATATGGCCGAAATAGCGAGAAAAAAGTCGAAAAATCAATGTGATCAGAAACCTGTAATCTTTACTGATACAACTCTAAATTACACATGATTTTTTCTTTGCATATCTACGCCTTTATTTTAGAACCAATTTGGCCCGTTCATGGCTCCAAAGATGAAGTAAAATTGGTCTTAAACGATACACGTAGGAGTATTTGCCTCAAAAACCTGGCCAAAACCCAAAATTAAAATTTCATCGAAAAATTAAAATATTTACGGTTTCTTAGAGCTAAGTAACCGCCCTTAGATGCGTCAGGACCCCCAAAGTTGATCTATTGTCAATAGGACATCATGGCAGTGAGCGTCCAAGTCAGCCTCTATTTTTCACCGCTCGATGCTCTATTATTAACAGGTAAACATTTTCCATCACGAATAAGCGTTGGTGCATCCAATCATTTCGGCAATTTTGGGTGATGTTTTTGAAGGTATGCACTTTACTTTCATATCAAAATATATATATATATTTTTTTTTCTCATGCATTTAAGACCATTCTATAACTCATTAAAAACTGACGTAAAAAAATATCCAATTTTAGGCACTTGATACATAGAAAAAGGTAATTTTAAATACATTCCGGTCAAAACCCGGCAAAACCAAAAAAAAAGGAGGTTGAGAAAGACCTTCTAGGGAGATGGTTTTAGCAATAAAAACTCGCAAAATGTTGCACATTTTTATCCAGCAACATTTTAAAGTGAAGCCTTTTTTTATAAAATAAGCTTCAATAACTCGGCAAAAAAATGAGATATCGACCTTTGGTTTGTGCCAAAATTCTTTTTTTTTTTACGCATTTTCCAACCATAAACCGCGCAATAAGAGTTTCGAGTTTAAATTGGAAAATTAACCAAAATCGATTTTCAAATATTCAAGAACACGCAAATATTTTTGGCCAGGTTTTTGGGGTAAATACTCCTACGTGCGATAGCTGAGAGAGTATGCTGATCACTTGCTTTTAGAGTATACGGGCACAAAAAATGCAAAAAACAAACTACCATAACGATTGATCCGTAGAACAAGCACGTCGCACATACCTGAAATTTGTCGTGATGCAAATTAAGGAAGCGTTTGACTCTTGCGGTGTCATTAGTACGGATTGCAGCTTCTAGTTCGGCTGCGATATTTCCCGCTGGGCCAACGGATGATTCTAAACTGCGAACAAAAAGCAATGCACACACGCAAAAATTAAGTTTGTGGTTTACTTTCAACTGCGGCGAAACAAAGACAGATAATTTAATGAATCCGAATAAAGAAAAAAAAGTCTTTTGTTTTTCCTTTGTTAACTGCTTTAATCAAGTAAATTAATTCGCATTAAATGGTATGAATATTACCTTAACCCATTAAGGACCCGGTTAGTTCAAGAGAAAGCCACTCCTCCGTTGCTAGAGGTAAGGTAGTTAACTGTTCGTACTCGGGGGAGTTGGAATTGCCTATACGACGAATTGAAGGCTCCTTACGAGACCTTATCTATTGTAGTGTTTTCATCTGTATTTGCGTTTATCCGGAATTAAGACTAAAACGACGTGAAATAGACTGGAGGAGAAAAACGAGTACACTCGGGCTTGGCCCATAAGGGGTTAATGGTTGAATCGTGATGGTTTTTTTCTTAAATTAATACTTGATCATGCATTTTCTGTGAAAGGAACACTTCCTCTGGCATTTCAGAACAATATTACATACATGACAAATGATTTGCAATGTTCTTTTATAGGCATCTTTGATAGCCTTTTTTTTCAAGAATTTTATGGGATTGGAGGTTTTTATCCTTTATATAACTACGAGAGGCATGAGGGACTTCTTTGACACATTTTAAGACTGTCACAGCTAAAGACTCAGGTTTGAACCTGCACCATGTCAAAAGGTTTATTTTTTACAAGTTGGAAGTTTTGATGCTGATAACTCTTCGATAACAACTCATTTGCCTACTGTGTGACAGGTAGATCTCGTTTTTGAACTGACGGCGGATCCTGGTCGAAGCACGGGAGTTTGTCTATAACGTTATTTCTTATATTGCAAAATTCATGGTGGAAATGACTCAAATAAATAATAATTAGAGTTTTGAATTTTAATTAAAGAACGCTTTAAACCAAAACATTTAAAAATGCTACAATTCAGTAATAAACTGAGAAAACAGCTGGAATGGTAAGATCGTAATGGCAGAGCTACGCAGTTATCGTGTGAGGTTCCTGTCTAATGTGTCATTTTTTTCTGCGCAAACACAGCGATATATATCTTAGAGTGGATAGGAATCTCCGACTGTATACCTGCGTAGCTCCGCCATTAAGCCCAATGGGTCTGTTGCAAACTTTTGCTACAACGATAAAGAGTGTTTAATAATATGTAAATTCACCTGAAAAGTCCATTGGTGGCATCAGAAAGTCGTAAAATGCAATAATAAACTCACAAGAGGCGTTTAATGAAATCCAAGATGGCGGTAAAATATTGAGCAATTTGTATGCATGCACCACGAACATCCAAGTATAGCCAACCTCACAATATTGATCACACCCAATCACAACGTAAATAAACACTTAACCTCTGAAGCTGTGAGGTTGTCAACGTTGGCAATCCTTGGAAGTTAAAGTTGCATGCATACAGATTGCTCGATATTTTACCGCCATCTTGGATTTCATTAAACATCTCTAGTGAGTTTATTATTGCATTTCATGACTTTCTGATGCCACCAATGGACTTTTCGGGCGATTTTACGTACGATGAAACACTCTTTATCATTGTAGCAAAAGTTTGCAACAGACCCATTCTGAGAGTGAGTTTAGTGATTTGGTCTTAGTGTACTCGTTGTCATTTTCACAGGTTTTCATGCAAGAATCAGTCCGCAATCACCTGCCTTTTACGAAGTCGCGAGGCGTGAGATTTGGCAACGTTCCCTTTTCCCCATTTAAATACATTAGAAAGATCGAAATGTCTGGTCATCGCCGATGACTGAAGCGTTCGACTCTTTCGGTGAATTTAAATGGAGAAAATACATCGCTGCCAAATTTCACGCTTCGCCACTGAGCAAAAGTTTGCAAGAGCCCCATCGCTGGAAAAATAGAATAGCTTTTCAGATGAAATGAGACAAGCTATTTTTTTTTTTTTTTTTCGGAAAGTCAAATGTTAACGTTAAGTTAAACGTTTCTCGAACCAGGCCCCCTACTATAATTTGCGGATTTTAACCTCCAATTAATTATGTAATAATTACATGGTGATATTACCCAAAAAGACGAGAGGGAGCCTCTGGGGGTGAAGAGAAAACGCGTTTTCTCCCCTCCAAAATAAGTTCGAAAAGTGAAGGAGGGACATTATCACTCTCCATTTTACCCTTCAATTATCGCTGCTCATTTTTATTGGAGCTGAGTTCGTGATGCAAAAGATACTGTCAGATATATAACATATTTTCATCGGAATCGTTCAACGGTTGGTTGCCTCCTCCCGTTTTTTTTAAAACCGCAGAGAGCGTGCTTGGACTTTTCTCTCCCTCCCTCCCTCCCTCCCTCCCACCCTCCATCCCATCCCATTCATTCTTCATTACAAACTTCCTGATGCGGAAGCACAAATTGAAGGGTGCACAGCAATAAATTTTAAACGCATTTCCTTCGTCTTAATCCAGGCTTGAAATAACGTTGTTGCCATCACTCCACGCGCTCTACCCTCCCGTTCCACCCGCGTTCCACCCGTTCCGCCCGTTCCACCCAATCCTGGTGCGGGGAGCGTCTGATTAACTGAACGTCACTTTCCGCTCAAGAAATTATCAAAAACAAGATGAAAACTCCTTCTCGTTTCTCTGCATTTCTTTCAATCCACCAGAGCCGCAACACCGTCTGTGATCGAAAAAAAAGTGGCAAAAAACCGCAGTGAAAATAAATCATCGAAAATCATCGTTCTCGGCCTTTTAATTTCAACTTGAAACTTCGCCCGGTGACGTTTTTAGATTTCGATTACTTGTTAAACGTGTAATCTTTGTGATTGACATTGGGCATTGAAAGTTTGTACATTCTAAATCCACGAGCAATTTACTTTATGGTTTTTGGCCACTTTTTTGATGATCCCAGACCAAAGAGCGTCGCTACTCCAATTTTTGTACCTACACCTGACAACAACCCTCAACTACCCCTCTCCTCATCCACCATATTTTCTCGCGAAGCCTCCTCTCTCTCTCTCTCTCTCTCTCTCTCTCTCTCTCTCTCTCTCTCTCTCTCTCTCTCTCTCTCTCTCTCTCTCTCTCTCTCTCTCTCTCTCTCTCTCTCTCTCTCTCTCTCTCTCTCTCTCTCTCTCTCTCTCTCTATGTATGGGAGCTCTTACAACCTCAGTGTTGCGAGATCTTCTCTAAACATCCAAGGAAATTTTACATTTTTAACTCAATTTGTTCATATAGGGTGGCTATGAAAAAGCTCCCATCAAAAATTTGTCAAAATAATAAGGAATCAAGTTTTGAGGCAAGCAAGGTAGAATAAGCTATAGTTGAATTTTACACCTTTTCATAACTTTGAAAACCTATCAACTTTCTTGCCAGTAAAAATATACGGGAAAATTTGATGAAAATTTCCGATTTTTTGTGGAAAGCTTCAAAATACCTTCATCGAGGAAAACAAGGAAGGTTGAGGGGATTCAATGAAATTTCTGCTGTTTATCTTTAAAAAAAAAAAAAAAAAAAAAAAAAAAACTTGCACGGGGGTGAAAATCCCCCCTCCCCCTTAGGCAGACAAGGGTTAAAACTTATTCATACCATCGGGTTAAAGTTATCAGAGGAAATCGAAGCCATTAATAGCTCAGATTTAGTGGGTAGTTGAATATCTATTCGTACTCCGAGGTGTTAAATTTGCCTATGCCGGTCATTGAAGGCGCTCGACGAGATATTTTACTTTGGAAATGTTATCAATTTGGAATAGCTTTGACTGTCAATTATATTAGAGACGGAGTTACGAAAACGAGTGATGGGGCTCTCGCAAACTTTTGGTACGAGGGATTAAAGAGTTGATTCTTGCATAAAAACCTGTAAAAATGCCGATGAATACATTAAAAAATCACGAAATTCACTCTCAGAATCGGGATAATTGGCGGTAGGACGCAGTTATCATCGGAGATTCCTATCCTGTGTTTCCGTATAGAAAAAGTGACATAAAAGACAGGAATCTCCCATGATACCTGCGTTGAAACGCCATTACGATCTTGCTGTTATAGCAATTATGAGTTTATTACTGAATTTTAGACTGGTTTTTCCGCTGGTCTTTCCATTAGATTGGACTATTTATTTGCTTAGCAAAAATTTGCAAGAGCCTCATTCGGACGAGATACGTACTGAATGGGTTAAAAGCCAGTTCCAATTTGGCACTTATTGGCATAAACTTAAACCATTTATGCCCAGTGGGTCGTTAATAAACCTCTTATGATATTTTCGGACCAAATTTCAGTGTTTGGACCAATTTGACTCAAAAACCAATTGTGGGAGTTTTTGGCACGTTTTAGCTAAACCAAAAACTTCTGATTTTTCCATTTTTTTCATGCTCACCGTTTTCAGATTGTTTTTTTTTTTGTTTGTTTTTTGTTTTTTTTGTTTTTTTTTAATATACATAGAATAAAACCTAAAAATTTCAAATAATTCTGGTCATATATGACATATGTATAGGTTTAAATTTTCGGGTATTCAGTTTAAAAAAGTATGGATTCTTTCAAATTTATTCAACTCTTAGAATGGTTTTTTTCCCAGTCACCGAGTATTTTTGTAGGCTATCACTTCCCCCAAGCTTTCTATCCTGAGCTAACTCTTTCAGGATTTTACACCTTCAAGATATAGCAATGCTATGGCTGTACATTTTTCACCATTTAATAACACAACCATACTGGATCGGGGTCCACACAGATTCCTCATCCATTCGTAATAATAAAAAAAGGGTTAACTTGGCAACAAGTAACACTTCATAAAGTTTGTTTCTTTATACATAAGCTAAAAGTAGAAACTTGTCATGCGATTTTTCTCCGATGTTTTCATTCGACAAAAAAAAAAGTATTTAATCTCATCATTGCATTCAGAATCACATTGAAACACATATATAGGATGCAATTCAGATTTTAGGCGCACCGTTGGCACAACGTGCGCCTATTGAAATCGCCCTGATACTCAATAGAGTATACTACGCCCCCTTGTGATCAAATGGCGAAATGAGCTTTTTTGATGTCGTGAAATTTAGGTTGTGTCCTGTGTTTTTTTTATGCTAATTTCATTTGAAAAGTTAATGTTCTCCCAGCCACGACTGAATTCTGAGTTGGTTGGGAGTAATTTCATGTTCATTGATTGACGTTTTTTTAAAGTTATTCTATGTCAAAAATTTCCAACCTCACTTTTTGATTATTTCAAATTTTCCCGGTATATATTCTAGGTGATAAAAGAGAACCAATCATTTGCCGTTCTGAATGTTTGTTTTTTTGCATGTAAATGCAATTATTATAATTAATTATAGCGTGTGGTCAAACGCAAAACGGAAAGCCCCTACAGCAAGAACTCTGAACATTCCTTATCTCAATTCTCAGAATTCTCATTTAATTCCCAAAAAATTACTGCGCATCGAAGAGGATCTCTTATTATTCAGCCCTGATGTCGTTGTTTCCATAGTGGTCCCTGCCCTAACCTCCTCCATTTTTCCTATCAAATTTCAGCTATTTGTTTACGCTCAACGTAATAAAATTACTCTGCTTGCGTTTATAGTAGCTATGACTCGTGAATTGGTAAGAGTTCAAAGGTTCAACAATGGGACCTCTGAATAGTGTGATGTGCTGACTTGCTTTATATTTCCATCATTTTGTTATTGTATGTGAAATTTCTTAGTCCTATTCAGAACGAAACAAGGAAATGCTTCTTATTTCTCTACTTCTACATTTTTGGTTTGAAGGTCCTATAGGAAGTCAGCCCTCTTTCAATTTTAAAGAAATGTGCTTTGCGGTCAAATTTTCTGACATTTTATTTAGTCTGGCAACTCCCGTCAAATGACTTAGCGCTTCAAGGCATCATTTATTCAATGCAGTTATTTCGCTCTTTCTCTATTTACAAGTAAATTTCTAGTACTCCAGGAACTTCCTGATTTCTTATGCTACCTTATGCTACATCTGTTGTACTACCTATGTTGATTCAAGCTGCCACTCTCCTTATATGTCTCAAAGTATCGTGAGACACTCAAACTGGTTCCTTAATCATATAGTTTGGTAGTCCGCTAACCTTTGACAGTCACCTATTTTGTCGGAGATCATCATCAGTCATGCCTAAAAGTTTAGCGCTTAGACTTTTGTACAAAATTGGGATTGCGCCTCACAATTTGGTGACAGTTAAGTTAGCGTCATATGATGAAATATGAATCAGCGCTCCATTTCTTTCTGAAATTTGTGTTACCGAGTCAATTTCTTCTGAAAATTATGTCAGCGTACGTGCTGTTTTTTACTGAAACTTGAGTGAGCGCACAGTTTTGAGCAAAAACATTTTCAAACGCTATAAAAAAAAAGAGAAAACAATACGGCATTGGAGAAAATGGGGAAATTGAGTTAGTGCTTATACTTTTGCTGAAAATTAAAGTCGTGCACCACAATTTGGTTAAAATTACGTTATGGCGCTTTTTTTTTTTGCTGCAAAATGACTCAACGCGCCATGTGTTTCTGAAAATTGTGTGATCTCATCAAATTCTTCTAAAAATTATGTCAGCGCATGGGTTTTTTACTGATACTGAGGTGAGAGCGCAAATTTTGAGCCAAAAATATTTTTAACGCTAATAATCAGAATTAGAGACTGATTAGGTGTGTTGAGGTTGGATCAGTCATGCCTAAAAGTCTACATCCGACGGAGATGGTGTGATTGTATTTTTACTTTCTCACTCAAATGAAATTAGAAAAATTGAGAAAGTATTGTATTGCGTTGGCGCAGAGATTTTCAAGGTATTTTGTTGCGATAGTTGGCCTCTCAGGACAAAGTCAATCATGATTTAGTCAAAGTAATTGCCTCTTACATGTCTAATACCATCCATAAGAACATCCTTCCATCATATTTTCTATTTCTTAACCCTTTCTGACTTAGAGAGATTTATGTAAAAAAAATCTGTGGCGTCTGTCCGTCAGTCCGGCTGTTCGTCACTCCGTACCTAGGCATAAGTTTTGAACCATTGATTGATCCTTATGCATCCAGATTTTGCACAGTTGTTGCTTTTTAGATTCCCCAGAGGTATTTTTTTTTTTTTTTTGAAATTTTGATTTTTTTGGGTAGTTATGGGGACAAAATTATTTTCATTAAAATCAATGGTAAAAAGGATAAAAATGAATAAAAAAGGAATAATTCAAGTTTGGCTCAATCAATTTTGATGAAAGTTAGCAAAAAAATATCTATTTTCAGCCTACTATAGAATGAACCACTTATAGTTCCTTTATTTATTCCTTCAGACTGTTTAAAAAATCAAAATAAGCGCGCTCGAGGGCCCAAAAATAGAATTATCGTGAGAAATCAATCTTAAAACTTGGAGTCAATCAATAATGGCTCCATGAATTTTGATAAAACTTTGTACACACAATCTACTATCAATAAACTTAAATATTTTCCTCTCTGTGTCACCAAAAACAACCGATAAAACCATTTCTAGAGGTAATATAGGTGCGATTGAGCAAAAAATTTGGGAATATGAGCAAATAAAAATATAATCCTATTATTTGAGATAGTTCAGGTTTGGTTCAATCAATTTTGATGAAAGTTAGCGAAAAAAATCTACATTCAGCCTACTATAAATAAACCACTTATAGTTACAATATTCAACCCTCAAAACCGTTTAAAAAATCAAAATATGTGCGCTCGATCCAAAAAATGGAATTATCGTGAGAAATTAAGTAATCTTAAAACTTGGAGTCAATCAATAATGGCTGGATGAATTTTCATGAAACTTTTTACACACAATCTACTATCAAAGTACTAACATATTATCCTCTCTTGATCACCATACACAACCGATTAGACCTTTTCAAGAGGTAATATAGGTGCGATTGAGAAAAAAATATGGGTATATAAGCAAATAAAAACATAATCTTATTATTTCAGATAATTCAGGTTTGGTCCAATGGATTTTGACAAAATCTGGCAAATAAAATCTACAATTGGTTTACAAAATAAAATTTGCCCTTACAGTTACAATATACAACCCTTAAGAGAGTTTAAAAAATCAAAATAGGGTGTTTTACCAAAAAAAAAAAAAAAAAAAATGAAAGTGAAGAATTAAATTTTTAAAATTGGAGTCAATCATTAATGGGATTGATTTTGACAAAAATGTTCACAAACATAATGTGTTAAAAAAATACACTAAACACTGCACTGTGTGCACTAAAACATTTTTCTGGAACAGTCCTCATAAAAACCTTACGACCGTTTCGAGGGGCAATATAGGTACGATCGAGCAAAAATCTTTTGAAACTAATTGTAAGCAAATATTAAGACAAACATAATATTTGCATTAAGTAATTCAAGTATGACTCAATTAAGTTCGATGAAAATTGCATCAAAACGTTTGCAACCAGCCTAGGCAGAAATTTCTTTCCAATGTATTACTACAATATACAACTTTTAAGTCTAAAGCTGTTTAAATGCAATATAGGTTTCATTACACCAAAAAATAGAATATTCAAGGAAAATTAATTTTATAAAGAAAAGTCAATCAAAAATGGCTGAATGAATTTTGTTGAAATTTTGTTTGCACAATCTACGACTTAAGTACATCTTTGGAGGGGGGTTAATCTATTAAACAAAAAAAATTATTTCGAATATCCACAGTTTGAAAGAAGAAACCAAACATAGTACTCAATGGAGGAAATGCAAGAATCAGTACATTTCGACCTCCTATAAAAACTAAGGGAAAAAAAAAACTCCCAAAAATAGAACAAAGAGCAAATATAATGAATGCAGCTCAAAGAATAAAAACTTATTGGAATCTTGAATTACCTACTCTAAACCCTGTTATAAGCAACATCAGATTAAGGCTCTCAATTAGCCTTCAAATAACAAAATAGGCAACTATTCCTACAGCTTCTCTACAAAATTGCAAACTCTTCGGATTGAAGGCAGAAATATTATGTCCGGAGGTGAAATATTTGAAATTTGAGGGGGGTTTGGGGATCTCCCCCCGAATTCTAAAGGGGGGTCTGGAGGTATCCCCCAGCATTTTAAAGGGGGGTTTGGGGGTTTTCCTAGTATTCTAAAAGGGGGGCTGGGGGGCTCCCCCAGAATTCTTTAGGGGGTTAGGGGGTCTCCTCCAGAATTCTTTAGTGGTGGGGGGGTCTGGGGGTCTCCCTCAGATAAAAGTGATGTGAGAAAGTGTTCGTAGGGTATTCCCTACAGTTTATTTGTTATCATTTCGAGATTTGATTAACGTATTTCGGCCATTGTGCGCGGATCAAATGCTTTGTCACCAGTTGTGGGACGTCATGGGGACATTTAGGAGAGATGTCTTTTGACTCACTGTAACTTCTTCATCTTTTCTTACGTTTTGCCATGGCGTCCTTTGTTTTACTTGGCATCACACTTCACGTTCAAATTTTTTTCCGGGCAACCAAAGAACGGTGCCAGCTAATGGGAAAATGGCAACATTGTTTTTCTCTACTCTAACACATCATGAAAAATAATCGATTCTTGGTGGTCCGATTTCTTCTTACTACCGATCACTTTTTTATGTCCCTATTTTGCGGGACATACTATATCGTTAACTACCTTTTTACTAAAGGGGTTCAAAATTGTTTTATGAGTATTTGATTGTTTATTACGTGCGTTTAGTGATGTGCAGTGGGAAATTCGAAGGATTTGTTCTATGATTGTCCGTAGTGGTCCCACCGCCCCCCCCACGACGCACACAGGTTCAGACCCGAACTTTTGCTAGATATGGGGGAACATCTGAGGGGTTTGGGTTTTTATTGTCCGTAGTGGGTTTTCCCAACCTTCCCCCCCCCCCCCCAAACGCCACACACCGGTTCGGACCCAAACTTTTGCCGGACAATTTTTTTTGAGATGTTTTTTTTTTTAAACCAAGGGATTGTTCTAAGATTGTCCGAAGTGGTTCTACCCCCCCCCCCCCCCCCCACTCGCCGTGCACAGGTTCGGACCTTAACTTTTGCTGAACAATTTTTTTTAGATGTTGGAAAATTCGAAGGGTTTGAGATTGTCCGTAGTGGTTCCCCCCCACCCCCCCCCACTCGCCGCTTACAGGTTCGAACTTGGACTTTTGCTGTACAATTTTTTTGAGATTGTGGAAAATTCGGAGGGATCGTTCTAAGATTGTCCGTAGTGGTTCTACATCCCCCCCCCACTCGCCGCACACAGGTTCGGACCCAAACTTTTGCTGGACAATTTTTTTGAGTTGTTAGAAAATTCGAAGGGATTGTCCGTAATGGTTCTCCCCACTCCTCCACTCGCCGCACACAGGTTCGGACCCTAACTTTTGCTGGACAATTTTTTTTAGATGTTGGAAAATTCGAAGGGATTGTTCTAAGATTGTCTGTAGGGGTTCTACACCCCCCCCCCACTCGCCGCACACAGGTTCGGACCCTCACTTTTGCTGGACAATTTTTTCTGAGGTGGTGGAATATTCGAAGGGTTTGTCCCATATAAGATCGTATGTAGTGGTCCTAACCCCTACCCACTCGCCGCATCCAGGTTCGGGCCCGGGGTTTTTTTCTGGACACATTATTTTTTAGATGGTGGAAATGGAATTTGACTCATGAGGACCAAATTTGCTCAAGGTGCGCCTTCTCTGACACTGTAGTGTCAGAACTATCTGCTTGTTTCACTTGAGGTCCCCTTGACTTGGCATGGACTTAAACCGTCCTCCAGATTCAATTTGCAACTCAGAAAAACAACTTGAGCAAAAGCACTCAGAGGGTTCTCGAGAAAATTCAAGGGATTTTCAACGGAGATTTGAGACTCGAACTTGCTATTCAGAGTTGCTTTGAAAACATACGATGTTCCACGCAAGATATGGATCTCCTGAAGACTTATGCGTAGACTTGGCATAAGTGTCCCTCAAGCCAAGTCAAGGATTTCTCAAGGAAAGTCTCGAAAAAGCACATAAAATGGCTCGAACATAATCATCGACTTTTCCTCGAAATTTCCTCGACTTGAAAAGTGTCATTAGAAGTACATGAAGGACAAACAGAGGATGAGGAACAGGCACAGTCCGGGGAGGGGGGGGCAAAGTTTTACAGTGTCTACAAAGGAATTCTCGAGTAAATTTTGGGTGTGTTGTTGAAAAAGTAAGTTCTAGTCACCAACCCCCCCTCAATTGAAAGATGTCTGGGTCCGCCACTGATGAGGATTTAACCCTTTATGGACCAAGCCCAAGTATACTCGATTTTTTTTATCTAGTCTATTTCACATTTTTTAGTCCTCATTCCGCATAAACTCGATTATCGATGAAAATACTAACAAAAAAAGGCTTCGTTTGGGCGCCTTCAATTCGTCGTATAGGCAATTCCAACTCCCGCGAGTACGAACAGTTAACTACCTTCCCTACATACACGGCAGAGTGGCGTTCTTTTGAACTAACCTGGTCTGTAAAGGGTTCAGAAGAATGTAGTAAATGGGGAATTGTGAAATACTGGATCATAGAAGTAATAAAATAAATGGAGGCAATTTTGAATTGATGGGAATGGAATGGAAATTTAAGCGAGGAAACTAACCTTGAGATTGCGGAAAATTTTGAGATTGTTCCTCCAAATCTCAACATATTCTATCTTCAATCTTTAATTTTGTCAATAAATATCAACTCCATTTCCATGAATTTAACCTTTTCTCGATGTATTCCACCAGTTCTATAACCTAGTATTTGACAGTTTCCCATTTACCACAATCTTCTGTAAATCTTTCTCCGGTTGGTTCTCATTTTCCCTTTGTCCTCCATGTATTTCAAACGACACTTTTCAAGTCGATGAAGTTTCGAGAAAAAGTCGATGAACGTGTTGAAATTGTACCTCTACTCTCGCAAAACCAATATATTTTTTGAGTTGAAGCTGTACATTAAGTAGATCGATTCATCGAATTACCATATAACACTCCGTTCCCACGATTTGGTGGATGATTTTTCCTATAAGCTCATATTTCATATTCCATGTTCCATGTTGCTCAGACGTTAGTTTGCTTTATTTCATCGTCACAATGTGGGTCAAAACATGGAATTTCCCGGACGTAATTTTACAAACAATATACAAGATTATAAATATTAAACAGCAAGATAGCTTAAAATGTATAAAATCATTCATGTTAAGAGCTTCAAAGGAGTCATATAACATGGCATTTGCAAGAAAATATAAACAATAAAATGTTTCTAAACCAAAAATAAAGTAGAAAACTTTTTAAATCCGGAAAATTCCACGTTTCAATCCAGTGTGCGTCGCACGTCTGACGCATGCGCAATTTCCAAAGCGCAGTGCAGCACATCCCGAGATTTCTCAAAAATAACCGCTTAACTCGCTCCCATGTGGAATAATGTTGATGCCACAGGCAACAAGCAAAATTTCGAGAATTGGGGTAATGAATCTGCCAAGTCTGACAAGCAGTATGCTACGAAATGTGAATTTACGTGATTAACATCCCTATTTCACCTAAGTAATGCTGCACCTGCAAAAAGCGCGGTTGGGAAACATTCCCCGAAATAACCAATTTATTAACAGAGTTACACGCAAAGACGCTATACAGGGCCGACTTTTGAAATTGTCTGGATTCTTCGGGAAGAAAACGTATACTGTCAGTTTGGGCGAGGCAAAATGAGGAACGCTTCCGTTTCGTTTGAGTATCGGCACAAAATGAAGGCAAAGCGATACGTTTGGCTGAAACAAGAAGTCTGATCGTAACATTTTATTTTATTTCAATTTTATTTTATTTTTGGCGACCTATCATCTGAATAAAAGACAGAAAAAGAAGGTGACAAGACTTGATGCCGTGATGAAGATGACAACATTCCAATGCGTGCGGTCTCCGATACTACTCTGTTGCACCACAAGTTTCATGTGGGAAGACGCTCTCACGGTTTTTTATTTTCTTTTTCTTTTTCTTTTTCTTCTCCTTTTCTTGACGAGCGAAGTCGTTCGTCATGACTGACATTCAATACATCCACCATTGTGATAATGAAAGGAGCTTCAATACCACAGTTGTCAGACCGAGAAAATATTCGAATCCCTCCATCGATTTAACCCTTTCATGGGAAGCTTTTGCGGGTCAAAGTTGAGGGGGCTTGAAAGTGTTGACCTTTCTTTTTTTTGGTAATTAGTCAATTAAGGGCGCTTAAAACCTATGCATATATGTGCGATTGTTTGAAATCGGCATTTGTAACAGAAGTACGGTAATATAGGTTTACTACTTTGTCACTCGAACAAAACAAAAAAAAAAACTAAAAATGTCAAGTTATTTCCTCCGATTATTGGTCTCCCCCCCCCCCCAGAAGCCACCTATGATGAACTCTTAGAGTACCAAATCAATAAGTCAAATCAACACACCCTCGCGCGCAAAACAAGCGAATGTGTAAGTAAATATTCCTACTTCGATCCACTTGTTTTTGCCTACATCGTCAATTGAAGGGACTCGACGAAGCATTTTGATGGAGTGTCCACTATTCGGCGTTCTTTAATGGGGATCTTGCAAATGTTTGCTATAGGGGATTGAAGTGTTCATTCTTGCATAAAAAAATGTGAATGACGACGAATACACTAAAAAATCACAGAATTTACTCTCAGAATCGGGCTTGAGGGCGGAGAGCCGCAGGTAACATGGGATGTTCCTATCTAAACTGAGACGTATCTCTGTATTTTGGTAGACAAAGGGACATAATAGACAGGAATCTCCCATGATACCTGCGTTGAACCGCAATTACGAACTTGTCGTTGTAGCAGTTGCATGAATTTATTACTGAATTTCAGACTTCCTCAGTGTGGTTTTCGTGATTTTCGCTAGTTTTCACAACAGAGAGGACTTTATTCATTTACTCACAGCAAAAGTTTGCAAGAGCCCCATTATCCATGAGCAGTCGGATCTCCGGATTTGATTATCTGGGGATCGTTGGATCTCCAAGGAAGCGGAATAATGCCTTCTTGAAAAGGTAGAAAAAGAGAAAAAGTAGAAGAACAGGAAATACACAATATAAACCGTCATTGACAGCTGATAGAAAAGTGTTTTTGGCAACCTATTGAAGATAGAGTAGCCGATGTTTTCCAGCAAGCCGCCATTTTGAAAGATGGAGGGACAGAGAAAATGATCCGTCGATGGAAAGATGAAGTATATGCTCGTAACACGTGATATTGACATCAGTCTAGTTTACACCCATTGCTACAGATGTTTAGCAAGATGAAAAAGAGGAAGAAGAAACCACAATACAAATAACCATGTTCTTCTCTACAGCTTGCGTAAGAATTATCATGTGAAAAAGAATGTGTGTTATCATTCAGTTGGTCAGTGATAAGCATGTGCGTCTGTTTCCATGGTCCAGATTCATATCCCCTGCGGATATGTAGGTCCCACCTATAATTATTTGAAACCTTGAAATTGTTTGACATTAGCCCTCGCAGCATGAGTTACAATTTCGGGTCAAAAAAGGAACCCCCCCCCCCCCCCCCAGTCAAGCGAAGGTCCAAAACAAATTATTACAGTAACTTTAAAAAGGTCGAATGAGCAATCTTCATTTTTTTTCAATTTACGATGTGGCAACCTCAGAAGAATCACTGCTACAGCGAACTTACATAAAAGCATGCTCAGCTCATTCTGGACGTAGATGCGTTTCTCCTGTCACATTATTTTGCGTTTTTTTCCCCCTTCTGTTTTTTTTTTTCTTTTGACAATATCCTGAAAAGTCATAGTTCCCTCGCAGCTTCCGATTTCAGCAAATTGAACCAATCGAAGACATTTCCGGAAATAGGTCACGTAAAACATGACATGTACTCTAAGGTACAGGAAACAAGTTAAATTAGAAAAAAAAATCAGCGCAAGCCCTCCAAACGACCCAAACACCTCGTTCCTGCACGCTTCTTGCAGGCTTTATTGGTTAATTTATTGTAGATACCAGCACGCAACTTCCTCGCTCTGGCTGAACCATCTAAAATTAAGTTAATAAATGATAATTATTTATAAATTCTACTTTGGTTAAATGATACTGCAGGGATTAAAAAAAAGTGATGCCAGCATCTACTTTCTCAGCTCTTGAAGAATATTTTTACCAAGCTGCATTAAAATCCCTACAATAGTACTCTTGAAAATTGAACTTTAATCGGTAAACGCCCACCTCTCTCTCGCGTAGCTTATCCTCCTTCGTTTATGTTCACAGTGTTGTTAATGTCCGCGTAAAATGAATAATGGTGTAATGTCTGTTGCAAATTTTTGCTACAGCGCTATAGAGTGATCAATCTCATGTAAAATTGCGTGAAAAGTACATTGGTGGCAGCAGAAAGTTATGAAATGCAATGACAATCTCAAATGAGTCATTTGACTGAAATCCAAGATGGCGGTAAAATATCGAACAGCCTGTATGAGCACCATGAACATCCAAGATGGCCAACCTCACAACTTAGGTCACAATCAATCAAAACGCAAACAAACCCATAACCTCTGATGCTGTTGAGGTTGTTAACGTTGGCCATCATGAATGTATCACGGTGCGTGCACACAGGTTCCTCGATATTTTACCGCCACCTTGGGTTTCAGTTAAACGCCTCTTGTGAGTTTAATACTACATTTTATGACTTTCTGCTGCCACCAATAAACTTTTCACGTGATTTCACTTATAATTTAACACTCTATATCGCTGTAGCAAAAGTTTGCAACAGACCCATTCAGATACTTTACTAGAGATCTAATTGACTTGACTTGGCTTAAGAAATACGTAAGTCGAGTCGAGTGAGACAAATTGGAAATTAGAGACACTCGCCGAAAAACGTCAATGCTCGAAAAATTTTGAGTTTAGTTCAAGGTCCGTAGAAAACGAGCTAACTGAAAATTATAGCATTGAGATTTAACTTGCGAAAGAAAAACTCCGAGTTTTCAAAGCGTTACTGATTTGCCAATTCTTATTAATTCGTGGCAATTCTTGCTTGAAAATCCCTGGAAGCTTCCTCGAGAAATCTCAATGACGCATTTTGGTCCAAAGGGTGCTTCTGTATTGTGAAGTGAATTCTAAGGATTTTTCAAGTTCGAGTCAAGTCATCAAGTAGATTTCAAGAAAAGTTTCTGAGTTGCACCCTAAATGTTATCGGTCGGATGAACCGAGACAGTTTCAAGAGCCGCAAATCGCGTGCTGATTCAAAAGACAAATAATTCCGGAAATGATTTTTTTTTTTTTTTTTTTTTTTTTTTTTTTTTTGTTTTTGTTGTAAGGAGGGCGTATGTATACGGTACGTTTATTGTTCTCGTTTTCATATCTAATAAATAGGTTGGCTTATCGCTGTACCTTTGCGGGACTGCTTCAAGGTCCAGATTTATCGCAGTCTTTGTAAAGGCAGCAAGTGACGTGGCAAGCGTGGTAAAAATCTAATTCTGATTTCAACTAAGTTTCTGAAAAAGGTAGGTTTATTTCACACTATTTTAGTAATTGGACTGATTTGAAAAATTGAACACGCATTTTCTTAAAACGGGTTTCATTAATCGTTAAGTTATTGCTGAGATCCTCGAGGTCGTGGCGTCTTGTTTCTGAAAATTGTATAAGTTTCGGTATTACTGTTAATTTTATTAAAAAACTAAGGGTAGAAACTGAATTCCTTTGACCGGGATTGATGAAATTTTTCAATTCACGGACCATTCCACCATTTGAGGAATGCTTACCAAAGTTCAGTTCCACGTATGAATGTAATTCACAAAAATACTCGCATCTGTAATCTTTCTTCAATTGGTGCAATCGCCGTTAAACTTTTTAAATATCCACACGTTTTATAAAGTCAGTGATATGATTCCTTCGGTTGAGAAAATATTTCAGATCCGATATTTTCTCCTTTTTAAAAATCCAGAGAACAAAAACACGGAAAAAAGATTAGTAAAAATAACCATACGGATACCTGATTTTGGCACCTGCTAGATGTTATAGTAAACTTGACCAGAAGTATCGTACATTTACCGATACTTTGACATGCAATTCGACATGCAATCAGGTGACATCACCTAGTACCTAGTCAAAACATAGTATACTTCTGGTTAACATTACCATAACATCTAGCAGGTGCCAAAATCAGGTATCCGTTTGGTTATTTTCACCGTAGTTTTTTTTTTTTCGTGAAAGTGTAAAGATCCAAATCAAATGAGCTGAATCTTTGAATCTTTTCCGTAAAAACTTCGTGTCGTGCTAATCGAAAAAAAAAAAAAAAAAAAAAAAAAAAAAAAAATATCTGCGGAGTGAAGAAACGGGTGAAAGCGAAGCCGTCGTTGAAACTCTGACAAGGAGGGAATCCCCAAGAGAATTAAACGGTTTCTCGTAACGTAAATCGTCTACTTCTGGCTTCTTCACCATAGACAAAAGTAAACTGTCTTGTTAGTATGAGCCAATCTCGGACATCGTAACGCTAAAGTGCACTGATGATGAATGGAAGGTAATAAATGCAACACGATCGTAATTTTTATCTGTAGTGAGCGTTTTCTCAACGTTAAGATTTGTTTCCTCTTTTTTTTCTTCCTAACATATATATTGCTGACCGAAAGCTTCAGAAAATTAGTTCAACGAACCAACTTGTAACCCTATTTTAACTTTATTTTTTTCGAAAATATTTGCTGCGTTAGAATGTCAATCAGAGTAGAGAAACGTTCTTTGAGATCGAAGAAAAAACTGTCAGCCTTGAGAAATGGTTCATCGATGTCGGAGTGATGTATAAGATAAAAAAAATCGATGCCTGGTTATTTGAGTTTTATTGAACTATAACAAGAGCCACAAAAATGCATTAAAAACCACGGCCAACAGACTTTACAATATAAAAATGGAACTGACCGATTTGAACAAGCAACGATTCAAACGTGACAATGGTGTTTTTGATTATTGGTGACTGATTATGAGTAGATTGAGGGAAGTGTTTCTAGAGAACGACGTATGGAAAAACTATACGTCACCTTAAAAAATATCGTTAAAATCCTTGTGGAATTAAAGGAGGCATTTTCAGACCACGTATTTGTTTTTTCACAATAAAAGTTAATGTAAGCCGATCTAGTGCTTGACTTGAGCCCTCAGCTAAGCGTCTTTATGGATTTAAGGTATGGGCACTGCATGGGTCACTGGACATATATGATTATTGTATCCATGGGGCTGTTGCATACTTTTGCTAAGCACTTTATTTGTCGACTCTGGTGTTAAAAGCCTCCAAAAAAGACAATGACACCCTTAAAAACTTCCGAAATCCACTCCTAAACTCAATAAACGCTTTTATTCATGCGAGAACCCTCGTAGAAAAACAGTGCCCCATTGCTAAAAGAAATGGAGTTGAATGTATCTCCAATTTATTGCGCAATATCAGGTTGAAGGGTCTAAAAAATACCTTTCCCTCTTGAAGGGCAAAGATTTTTGAAATTCGACAATTTTGGATGTCTGAACCACGACTTGCAGAAACCAAAAGAGTCCGCACATCTGAATTCCATTGGAAGAACAAAACAACAGGTCTGTTGCAAACTTTTGCTACAACAATTAAAAGTGTGTAATCCAATGTAAAATCGCCTGAAAAGTCCATTGGTGACATCAGAAAGTCATAAAATGCAATAATAAATTCACAAGAGGTGTTTAATGAAATCCAAGATGGCTGAAAAATATCAAGCAATTTGTATACATCCACCACGAACATCCAAGGATGGCCAACTTTGACAACCTCACTGGAGGTAGAGGTTATGTGTTTGTTTACGTTGTGATTGGTTGTGATCGATATTGTGAGGTGGGCTATCCTTGGATTTTCGTGGTGCATGCATACAAATTGCTCGATATCTCTCCGCCATCTTGGAATTCATTAAAAGCTTCTCGTGAGTTTATTATTGCATTTTATGACTTTCTGATGCCACCAATGGACTTTTCAGGCGATTTTATATTAGATTAATCTCTCTTAATGGTTGTAGCTAAAGTTTGCAACAGACCCATTGTTTTAAAAATTTCCAAAAATTCTTTGTCCATTTACAATTATTAGTAAGATCATGAGAAAAATAACCCCCTCCCTCTAGTTCATATTAAACGCACCATTATTATGATTATGAATACCATCACCCTCTCACCCTTTATTCGTGAGATCGTGGAGGTGGCGGAGCCTGTAGCGAGAGGATCAAGCGCAAACCATTTTCATCTTCAATTTTTTTTGAGCCGTTCTCAAATAGTGTGACTTAAACGGTTCGCATGTTCCTCCCCCATAAATCACACTTTCTGAGAGGAGCATCAAGGAGACGAGTTTGAAATCGGGACAGTTACACGATTTGCAACTGACATGAACACTAAATAAAAACAAACTACCTCATCCGCTAACCCTCCTTCGCCCCTCTCCTCCCGCTGACCACCCTTCTTAGACGCGGTCTATCCGATCTCCCCCTCGCCGCATCACCTCTCGTCTTTCGCTGAGCGGTCAAATTTCGAGATTTCTCTCAGAAAGCCCATCAATCATTTCGCCCTTGACGTGACAATATAATCACCATTTACAAAGTCTTGCACAACTCGTTTGCAACCCTCGTCTATGAGCTGTGGCCCACTTTCAATCTCACCCACTGGGCCTATACTCCTGGTAATTTTGATGATATCTTTATCAAAATGGCATTTTCCGTGAACATAGCAGAATTTGACCTTCATAGAAATCTGGAATGAAGGGAGAAGTGTATACTTCATCCTACTTAAGATTAAAAGTTAGGTCAGGTTTTCTTTTTTTTTCTTTTTCACAAATTATCAGTGTGGCGCGGCGCGGCCGGCGTTTCGCCAACAATGCACTCATGTGTTGCAATTAGCTGTGAAAGAACTCGCGTAGCGTTTGAGCTATCTCTCTCACTCTCCCGCAACCCTCATGCATGTATCCAACATCCTCCTTTTTCTAGTGTCTAAATTTGTACTCAAGGTCTTGTTTCACAATGGGTCTGTTTGCAAACTTTTGCTACAGCGCTATAGAGTGATCGCAATCTCATGTAAAATCGCGTGAACAGTCCATTGGTGGCAGCAGAAAGTCATAAAATGCAATAACAATCTCACACGGGGCATTTGACTGAAATCCAAGATGGCAGTAAAATATCGAACAACCTGTATGCGCAAGCACCATAAAATCCAAGATGGCAGTAAAATATCGAACAACCTGTATGCAAGCACCATGAACATCCAAGATGCGGCCAACCTCACAACATAGATCACAACCAATCAAAACGCAAACAAACCCATAACCTCCGATGCTGCTGAGGTTGTTAACGTTGGCCATCATGGATGTATCACGGTGCGTGCACACAGGTTCCTCGATATTTTACCGCCATCTTGGGTTTTAGTTAAACGCGTCTTGTGAGTTTAATACTGCATTTTATGACTTTCTGATACCACCAATGAACTTTTCACAGAATTTTACTTAAAAGTTAACACTCTATATTGCTGTAGCAACAGTTTGCAACATACCTATCACAGTGAAATGCCTCATTAACAAATTCGTTCCCGCCAGAGAATTTCAAGAAAATATGTCTCTGTAAACGATAAAAGTGATGAGATCGAGATAGCAATTGGTACAAAAGGGGTACGTGAGAGAGGTAAAACGATGAACGAGCTTTTTCACTGGATGGCGCCATCACTAAAACCGTATTTTGTCACGACGAACAAATCGAAAGTTAAAAAACTTTATTCACGTGGGTACTCATGAACGCAGTTTTATTCAATGGATCGAACTCTAATAGGTGCTGCCACTAAATGTGTACGTAAGCTGTTGTGATTATACAAGTTATCAAATCAGCGTTTTGGAGACACCAACTTTCAACGTACATCTCGAGGTCCCGTTCCGAATTTCCAAAATTAAATCGATTGATTTATCCGATGAGTGACCGGCCAAAAATCGGTCGATTACTTCAATGGACATTTAATTAACATCATCAAACGATTGAGTAAATTCTAACGAACCTTTGGAGAGTTTAGTCATGCGGACGTCTAGTAGAGATTACCACACTTTGTGGTCGGGGCTAAGACCAACCACAAGTTTGGCAAACTTCACGAACTGTTTCTGTCCATGAATTAAATTAAATATTTTAACCATAATATAGCGGTTGCTACATGAGAATCTCAAATACATATATTCACCGGCCAATAAACGTTGGAGTCTGAAAGAGTAAACACGAATGGAAACCTTAATCTGGAGACAATTTCGCTTTGACGACTTTGTAATTTCATTTTTGGCAGCGTTATCGAGATGCTAAAATGCTTGCCACTCTCAGATTTCTTGGACCTTTTGAAATCGACACAGAAAAATTAGAAAAAAAAACCACTGTGGTAGCGCTAAAAAACCTTTGGTAGACCAAAGACCCAGCGAAAAACTTTAGTTGAGCCAGCTAAATATTTGTTTCACCCAGCAAAATCTCTTTAGTTAGGCGTACAAAATCATAGGTTAGTTTCGCGAAAGCCTTCAACTGGGCCCTTTTCCCACCAAAGGTTTTATCAGAGTTACCAAAGTTTTTTTCTCTTTTTTTTCTCTGAATACACGTGGTTTCGCTGTCGTCGCAGTTCTATATATATAAAAAAAAAAAAAAAAAAAAAAAAAAAAAAAAAAAATCAGTCTCAATTTCTCTCAAACTAGGAACATTCCAGAATCGTTATTCATATTAACGATATGAATAACGATTCTGGAATGTTTCTAACGGAATGGTCTAGAATGGTCTAACGGACCATACCTATGGTAATTCACGTTATTAAACCTTCCTCCCATCTGCACACCTCAACTCCCATTAGGAGGTTTTCTTAAAGCAAAGGAGACTATGAAACGATCAGCAACCATTAGTCAGTTCACAGTTCCTTTCAATCTCAAGAATTTTCCACCTCACAAAATTTGCCAGGAATACCGGTACAAATCTGAATTTTGAATACTAAGAAAGTCACGAGATAAAACTCGCCTGCATTAAGTCAGATCATTGAAAAAAAAAGTGAAAATTTATCAAAAATGGAAAAATGTGATGGTACCTCATTTCATTTTTTCCATTTTTTTATTTTGTCATTTTTTTAAAAAGTGGGTGTAAAGGACGGGGCACATTCCTTATGGGAAATGGCCCCTTGCCAAAAGTTGATTTTTTTTACATGGATCGACGCCGCTCGTCGAGCTGATCAAAAGTTCTCACGGCACCAAAAAAAGTTACCGTGCCATTTTCGCGCAACTTAAGCTCAAAGTTGAGAAATAACAATAGGAATCGGCATCAGTAGAGAGTGCATTTCTCGGAAAAGGACGGGTGATCGGCGCTTCTGTCTCTCGTAAAACAATACCATTGCTCACAGTCGGACCGACCGCACGCACGTATAGTGTCCGTTCCTCTCCCTTATACCCATTTACCTTACTCCCTTATACCCATTTCACACATTTTCTTTCACTCACTGACCGCAATCCCCTCCACCCAAGAGCCTCATCATAGCTCATCATAGGAAAATGTGTGAAAGGGTATAAGGGAGAGAAACGGACACTATACGTGCGTGCGGTCAGTCCGACTGTGAACAATGGTATTGTTTTACGAGAGACAGAAGCGCCGATCACCCGTCCTTTTCCGAGAAATGCACTCTCTACTGATGCCGATTCCTATTGTTATTTCTCAACTTTGAGCTTAAATTGCGCGAAAACGGCACGGTAACTTTTTTTGGTGCCGTGAGAACTTTTGATCAGCTCGACGAGCGGCGTCGATCCATGTAAAAAAATCAACTTTTGGCAAGGGGCCATTTCCCATAAGGAATGTGCCCCGTCCTTTGGCGACACAGCAAAAATTTACTCAAATTTCACATAAATTACTCTCTTAGGGTACTAAGTACATTATCAATCCATTAAAGTTTCAAAAATATTGATATCGACTGTGCTGCATGAAAATATTATCGGGGTGCAAACACCCCCCCCCCCCCCCCAGACCTTAGTGTTACCGAAATACCTTGGGCTCGCAAGGGTTAAAAGTCTAATTGATTATCTTAATTACAAGAATGTTTTGACGTGTACTTACCTTTGAAGAGAGCTACTGGAATGGGAAGACGGGTAAGAGGCGTACACTCCACCTTGAGGAATTGTTTTTGTGCTAGGAGAACGTGGGTTCGAACCTATCGAATCGTCCTGTTGACAGCCAAGAAACAAAAATTTGAATTAGGTTTCTCACCAGTGAGGTAAATTGATCAAAGAACATGAAAAATATACTGCCAAAAATGATATCGGAATGTACCATTATATAAGGGCGATTCCACGGTAACAGGACTTTTTGAGTTTAAAAACTATATTCAAAATTTAGAAGGGTCAAATTCTGTCTACAGATAGTCATATACCGGGTGTCCGGTAAGTCCCGGAACGGCTGCGCCATTTCTTTATTTACATAGATAAAAAAACCAAACTTTGGGAATGTTCCTAGATAAATAAAAACTACTTTTTGGGGGGGTCAAAATTTTGGTCGCCCCTCCCGGGGGCGGGGGGGCGGGGGCGCCCCTAACTTTTTTTTTCAAATGGCAACCCCTATCTTGTGATACCTCATTCGAAAGAGGGTAAAAAACTGAGCATTTTGGCGCAAACCGCATGTCGATATCTCTTTTAGTATTCGAGATATCGAACTTCAAAATCTATGGAAACCCATTTTAAAAAAATCATAACTCTTATTCAGAAAGTCGCTATTTAAAAAACTAGGGGTCTAAACTACTCTACATAACAAGCTCTTTCCAGGGAAAAACACATCTGCCCAAAAAAATTAACTTACAGTTATTGTTTTTTTTCCCGCCAAAATGTTTTAAAAAATTTTGGCGGGAAAAAAAACAATAACTGTAAGTTAATTTTTTTGGGCAGATGTGTTTTTCCCTGGAAAGAGCTTGTTATGTAGAGTAGTTTAGACCCCTAGTTTTTTAAATAGCGACTTTCTGAATAAGAGTTATGATTTTTTTAAAATGGGTTTCCATAGATTTTGAAGTTCGATATCTCGAATACTAAAAGAGATATCGACATGCAGTTTGCGCCAAAATGCTCAGTTTTTTACCTTCTTTCGAATGAGGTATCACAAGATAGGGGTTGCCATTTGAAAAAAAAAAGTTAGGGGCGCCCCCGCCCCCCCCGGGAGGGGCGACCAAAATTTTGACCCCCCCAAAAAGTAGTTTTTATTTATCTAGGAACATTCCCAAAGTTTGGTTTTTTTATCTGCGTAAATAAAGAAATGGCGCATCCGTTCCGGGACTTACCGGACACCCTGTAGTTTACTTTCACTGCGTCATTTTTTAAGATATTCACAGAGCTGGCATGGATCATAAACCTTATTTTTCAGTCCTCTCACTAATTTATATTTCATATTATTGTTTCGTCTATTGGCAGAATGGTCGCCTGTTGGTAGAATTGACCCTTAGGGGTGGTAAAAGGGAGTTTTCGTAAAAATTTCAGAAAATACTAAACTTTTTAAGTTGAACCGCTGGAATACCGTCTCGTATGCTATCAGTTAGCAAGTTTTAGCGATCGAATATCATTCACTTCAAGAATTAATGATTGCTAAAGGTCATAACGGATGCCGCTGATCGGTGAAAAATCTAGCCAATGAGAGTCGAAAATGAGCTTCTGAATGATATTCTCGTGAAAATAAAAAATGCGATAGTAATACTCCATATCATAAGCTGTAAATCAGCTATGAATGACATGACCATTATTAAAAAAAAAAAAAAAAAAAAAAAAAAAAACTAGCGTTTTCGAAGTTAAAATCAAGTTTGTCCCATAGGAAAATGACTTCTACGCATGGTCTGTACAACAAAGTTTATTCGAAAAGTTCGTCATGTCTGAAATTATCGTGGCGAGAGGAGTCAAAAAGGATAGAAGATGAGATTTCTGACACCGGTTGCAACAATTTGAAATCGAATATACTTCCGGAGGTGAATTCGAAATTTCCAATTGTTGGAATTCAACGGTCTCCGGTGAGACCAACGAAACAATCGAATATCATCAAATTAAAATGCAAATCCATCGAATATCATACGATGGTGAATTATATTCGATCGCAAAAGTAAATTCGCTTGATATATTTCAACTTTGCTTATCGAGACGTGTCCATTTTTTATACGAAATAGCATATGTAAGACACATGAATATTGTTTGAGCATCTATGGCGGCGCGGCGTGGGATAAAGGTAGGTTGCAAGGGTTTCTTCGTAATAATCCAGGGCTGCCGTTTTGCGTAGAATCAATGCTATTTTTTAATTCACCGATGATTCCACCGGTTGAGAAAAGATTACACAGTTCAGTTCAGTGCATGACTATGCATGATAAACTGAAATACTCGCATCTGTAATCTTTTCTCAACCGGTGGAGTCGTCGATAACTTTAAAAAACTTGCGAATATTTTAATTAATCAACGAAGTTTCCACCGATTAAGGGAAGATTACAGATCAGAGTATTTCCGTGCATTACAGTCATACACTGAACTGAACGGTGTAATCTTTTCTCAACCGGTGGAGTCATCGGTGACTAGAAAAATAGCATGCATTACCTTTTTCTCCGTGCATTGATTCTACGCAAAACGGCAGCCCTGTAACAATCTGTATGTACAATTCGTTTAAAGTTAGTCGGTCAAATTCCTCTGCTTTTTGATCATCTTTATGTCTCCTATATCAAACCAAAACAGAAGTTTGTTCACTATCCATTGATTCAGTACCTATATATTATTGACTTTACCGCGCTCATAGGAAATCCTAATGAATCTTCGGGACATCTTGGTTGATGAACACAGGGTTCAATAATCCCCGATATCGACACTTATGAGGTGAACCCTATGAGGATCAGGATCAGGATTGGATTTTTGCCATTTTTTAATAGACGAATCATTATTCAATTTTATTTACGTATGTAGCAATGTAATGTAACATTGAAACTATCTGTGTCTCAACTATGCGCAACGGGTTTATTGAAAAGTCAACTTGAATTCAACAGAGCTCGTTTATATACAATTCGATCAGGATATTCGAAAAGCGGGGGGAAAAAAACTGTCGAAAAAGTTGCACAGCTCCAAGTTTTGCGGCCAATTATAACTGTGTTTTATCCAACGAGGTCGCCTCGAGTTGGTGAGAGAATATGTTTGCAACTAAATGGATGGATGTCTGAAAACAAGAGGTCGCCTAAAACACACAGCGAGCTCTTTCGAGGAAATTTCTCATTCAATAATAATGTTTGTTTCTAAGAAGGAGCGCGCCTCTTGTTTCGTGGCCTTTCCTCAATTGAATTTAAGTAAGTAGAAAAGAAGGAGCGCACAGACAAACCCAGCGCCAAAAGGTTTCGACAAAGGAGAGAAAAAAGTGCGGTGTGTTTTCTCGATGAAGAATAAAGTAGAAAATAAAATAAAACGGTGGAAAGAAGATGGAAGAAAATACTCTTTCTCTCACGAGCTCGTCGTATGGCGCTCGATTACAATCACATTTGAATAATAAAATTGTTGTCTTGTCTTCGTCTTCTTTAACCCCGCCTCCAACCTAACCCTCACCCTTGTCCTCACCCTCGCGCCTCGTCCACAAAATAAGCCCCAGTCTCTCCTTCTTCAATCAAATTCTCCCTTTTCCTCCCCCTCCCCCTCCCCCTCCTCACCCTCCAACATGATTTCATCTACATATCCACCCTGCTCACCTTTTCATCTTACATCTTGCAAACATTGCCAACATTGGAGACATCATAACTATACTCTGTTCACGACAGTAAGGTGGGTGAAAATTTAGGTAGTAATGCACTATTTAGCAACAGTGCGGCTGTGCTATAGCTACCCCCAACCCTTCACAGTATGGCCGTTGTTTTCCCGACCTTCCTCTTGGCACGGAGGGTTTCCAAAAACCGACAGACTCTAAAATTCACACACGCCCAGTAAAACTTGCAAACAATCAAAAATACGAAAAAACGGACGAACTTTTCGTTCGAAAGGGGCAAAATTCGGCGAAATTAGTCGAGTTTAAATTTGATGACTCTCAGAAATTCGTATATTTTCCGGTCCGAATTAATTTCAGGATATTTCGTCGAATGCCGAATTTTTGAGAGTTATCAATATTCAAACTCGTCTACTTTCACCGAGTTTTGGCCCTACAGGACGAAAATGTCGTCCGTTTTTTTTTTTGTATTTTACACCATTTGCAATTTTTACTGGACGTGTGTAAATTATAGAGTCCGTCGGCTCTTTGAAATCCTCCTCGCCAAGATTGAGAGAGAGGTCGTGAGAACAACGGCCACTGCGAAAGGTAGGGGTAGCCGGCGCACTATGTGGTATTTGACCGAAAAAGTTGGCATAAACTGTTCCTACTGTCCAAATAACTTGAAATTTGGTATTCGGGGGTACTTTTAAACGCTGAATTCAAATTTCACATCAGTTTTTCAAAATTTGAAAATCCAAGATGGCCGCCGACAAATTTTTTGGCTAATCGGTCGGCAGCCATCTTGGATTTTCGAATTTTGAAAAACTGATGCAAAATATGAATTCAGCGTTAAAAAGTACCCTTGGATACTGAGTTTCAAGTCATTTAGACGGTGTTGCCAAATTTCACTCTTGTAGCGATGTAGCGCTTATAACACGTAAAAACGAGAATTTCGTGCAAAAACGCAAAATTCGAACTAATTTTCCCGGAAAAGCCGCATTTTTCCGCAACTTTTGACTTCAAGGCCTATTAGTACGCACTAAGGACTACCATTTCTCATATATATACCCGCGGGATGTGGCAGGATAATTGAACTTAAGTTCTCTTGAAAATCGGAAAATTTACGTTTTTAGCTGAAAACTTTGAAATAGCAAAAAAATATCAAATTCAAATTAAAATTGGATAAAATAGGCATAAACTGATTGTAAATACCTTCAGGAAGACGATCCATGTACAAAAATTTTGTTCTGACTTCATTTGAAACCCCTTTTTTTTACTCTGATTATAGTCTCGTGCTGAGGCTAAATTGAATGGTGGTAAAACTGATTTTTCCCCTGGTGGATTCTAGTTAAATTAATCTAGTTTAGACCCGCTAAATACAAGTTTCTAATGCAAAAATCTATGTAGATTCCGAATATCACAACAGTTTTTCCCAATAGCGACTTTTTTTTTTTTTAGTTTATGCCAGCTTTTTTGGTCAAATACCACATAGTGCGGCGTAGCCGCACTGTTGCTGAATAGTGCATTACTACCTGAATTCTCATCCGCCTTCTTATCGTAAACAGAGTACTTAAACTTATCAGTACACGTGTACTTGAATGAGACGTTTTCTGGATGCAGGGCTTGCATTACAGTCTGAGATGGAAAAAAGTGTGGTAAAAAATCAATGCGAAAAAGTCATCGAAAATCATAGGCGGATCCAGCAATCTGGCAACAGTGTATTTATTCCATTTGATTGCATGGCAAACAATCGATTAGTCACGGGGCCATGGCCCCTTCAAGAATCGATTGTTTATCATACATTCAAATGGGAATAATGCGCAGTTGCCAGATTGCTGGATCCGCCTACGTCGAAAATCATCGTTTTCGACCTTATATGCTTACTTATTGGTTTAAATTACTTGTAAACATGTGTTCTCTGTGATTAAAATTGGTATTAAAAGTTTATAAAATGACAAATTGATTAGAAATTTACTTTTTGATTTTTGGCCACTTTTTGACGATCTGGTGACCATAGTGGCCGTCCCATAAAATATCTCCGGGCCGACCATTTACTTCATCGTTAACCCTTTAACTACCATGTTACTAAGCTACCTCGCTCAAATCTAGACGGTAGTTAAACACGCCTGCTCCGTGATGTTGATTTTGCCTAGCCATCTAATTGACGGCGCTAGACGAAACATTATTTTGCAAATGTTAAAAACTGTGGCTATCTTTTAATATGATTGAAAAATAGGACCAATGAGCGGCAGATCGAGTTTTTACGAAAACGAATATTTTTGGGCGTGGTACAGAAAGGGTTGAGCTGATGATCAAGATTGTCTATTCGTATGACGCTGTTGGTTCATGAGTTCTGTAGAATTTCGCTGATATAATGGTAACCATATCGTTAACATTTGTGAGCTCAAGGGAGGGTCTGAAAAGACCTTCATCGTTTACTTCGTAAAACTCTTATGTTTGTAAAGTAAATTTGGGGTTTCATAACCTTCAAGGTGCGGATATAGCCGACATTCTGCCTAATGTCATGTTTTTGGACATCGATTGCAAATGTAAAAAGGCTTTAAATGTTTGTGTTAGGCTCATTAGTTTTTTAAGTTATGGGTGGGAACTGGTTTAGCAAATAAGTTGTAGGATATTTCAAGTCCTTTTAGGATTAAATTGGTAAAAAAATGTTTCATACTTCAAAAACAAAAAGTTAAAAATCATCTTCCAGTTTGTTGCATTTTTTTTTTGTTGGAATTGTCATATTTTTTTAAATAATAAACATAGATGTTCACAAAATTGTTGAATACATACAGTGGCCGCTGCACAGTGTGAGAAATGGGGGGTCTACTGCGACAAAAGTCTTTGCCAACCGAATTTTCATCTGGTTTCAGGGGTAAGGGGGTTTTTTTGGTCGCTGATCACGAATATGAAGTCAGTTTTTCGATATTTTTACAGTGTTGCCAAATTGCACACTATTAAGGTCGTTTATTCTATTTAACGGAATATGAAGTTACCTTATTGTTTATGAAAGAAACGTGTGGGGGGTTTTCAGGTCGCTGATTACGAATATGAAGTCAGATTTTCGATATTTTTACAGTGTTGCCAAATTGCACCCTATTAGGCATGTTTATTCTATTTAACTGAATATAAAATTACCTTATTGGTTATTAAAGAAACGTGCGTAAGGGGGTTTTTCAGGTGTCTGATTACGAATATGAAGTTAGTTTTTCGATGATTTTTACATTGTTGCCAAATTGTGCATCATTATATCTACACGTTTCTTCTATGCAACTGAATATAAAATGACTTTATATTGTTTCATAAATTTACGGCCAAAGGCTTATTTAGGTCGCAGATTACGAACGTGAAATAAGTTAATCAATACTTTTTTACAGTGCTGTTATTTTGATCATACTTCATCGTAAAATATTTGCTAGCTGCTACTTACACAGAGATTAAATAAATACTTTATACGGTTGAATACTGGCAAGTGATAGTATTATTAGTGATTAGTAGTTATTATTAGATTAATCGACGTTTATGATTCATAAATGATCGCTTACTTTTATTATTTTACTTCGTTTATTTATCAATTATTAATTTATTTTATTTGTATATTTTATTAGTCACTTCTTTTATTTTAATCGTCAAAAAGTAGTTCCCTACAGTTCAATCTGACAACGCAGTATACAGTTCATTATAACCCATTTAAAAGGTCGAACGTGATAGTTGAGATGGGTTAGTTTCCAATAATGGTCTTATGGGCTCAAAAGAACGAAGTGCGGCGTGTTTGGATGTAACGTGACGCGCTTCAAGAAATGAAGAATTAAAAACTATTTATAAAAATGTTCCAAAACTCTGCCACATGTGGGAATTGAACCCGCACTGTTCGTCATAAGAGCCCAGTACGTTGACCACTAGAGCAGTGGACTCTAACAGTTGTCACCTAGCTGCTCGAAGTAATAAGTATATCAGAGTGCGAGAGCGGAAACGAGCGAGTGAGTGGCACTCAAGTAAGCGTGGCGAAGTCACTATTAACAGCAAAACTACGTCTTTTCAAACTTAAATATTTCAAAAAGTCGCAAAAAGTCGCAGGATCCAATTTAAGGGTTTTGTTTTCCAGAAAATGGGCTTTCTCATGGTGTTAAGCTCGTTTTGGCGTTCTCTGGCCTTCACCCTTTTTTAGTCCAATGAAAATCATGAAATTGACGATTTTCGAGCGTTCGTTATACGTTACTTTAAGCTAAAAAAAAATATACAAAATATTGCTCAAATAAAGTTTTCCATACATGCAAAATGATCTACGAGTCTTCTTCTTTCTAGTCTATCCTTTGTTTGATAGAAAAACTGGCTCCTAATGGTTCTAAAATGCGGTGAAAGAAACGTCACCGGTACATGGTTTCAACAATCAAAACAAACATCTGAAAAACGGTCGCATTCAACCTCACCATACTTACGTAATACCATGATAATAGGTACTATAGACATATTTCTGTGATCAGCATACTATCAGGAACAAATTCAGCCCATTAAACATTCGTTTTGCCGATATGACTTTTGTCGCACCATTCTCACACTGTGCACTGGTCTTAAAACATTATAAGAAGGATAAACTTAACTACTCAAAATCCTTGAAGTTTAAAATGAATGTTACTTTAAGCCTCTAATATGAAAAAGTCCCGCAGAAATTACATTTAACTAACGAAACTCTTAACGATGTTTATCGCACATAGAAACAGCCAAATTTTCCAATTCTTAACTAATAGCGTCACGAATAACCAAACAAATTTACAATACAAAGAATGAAATCGTGTTTCGTGCGCACAAGGGAAGTTATCGTATGTATATTGTATAGAAATAGACTCGCGACGCCAGCCAGCGAGGTTCAGTGCCACAGATTTCAGGACATCCGCCCTCCGGCTTTAATTCTTAAAACAAAGGGTCGTCAGACATGATTTACACCCCCATTCCGCCAAATTCATATCATAACGATAGAGGCGTGGCTCTAGTTTCTTCAACACATTTTTCTAAAATCTTGGGAGGAGCCCACCTTTAGTGGCTATATATTTAGCGCCTCGAGGAAAAGGGCACCAAGTCTGGCGCTCATAAAAAATGCAATAAAATAAAAACCTCTGACTCTCTTCCTGCCGAAATAAGAAAAATATAAATTCCGACTGTCACGCTGAGCTGAGCTGAGCCAAGTTGGATTGATCCGGGGTATAGAGTCGGAATGGAAAATACGGATACTCAATTCCAGCCACGGTTGCTTTTTTCGTGTATTCATGCACATTTTTTCGATTTAGCTCGATTTAAAATTGATGAGCTTCCCGCCAAAAGTGGCATCACTGATTTCAGCTAGGCTCGACAGCTTTGCAAACACGAGTGGCGTGATCCGCACAGTGGCCAATCATGAACTTTTTTGGACACAATTTCAAGAGCAAAAATCAATTTTTCATGAAAATTAAATGTCAAAATAAGGGTAATTCCACGGTAAGAAGGGTTTTCACTGACGCATCAAAAAAAAAAAAAAAAAAAAAAACGGTATAGAAAAATTGCATCGTTAACAAGTCAAAAGTTACGAAATGAATAAATATTTCTATGAATACCGTTTCTTTCATCAATTTCTACAGTAATTGACCATAAATTTAATTAGCTGTTGAAATTATAAGGAGTTTTCAGAGTTATAATAGGTAAAATGACTTTTTGACTCCTCAAAAGCAGTGTGATTTCAGTAAATCATTCAATTGGTGGCGGTTTGTTTTTAGTGACATTTCTAGACAAAAAAAAAAAAAAAATCGAATTTTTACGGAGATTTTTATTTCTTCCGTAGCGTTGAACGTTTATAATGATGCAAAATCTGAACATTTCTGGCGTATAAGAAAAGTCCTGTTAGTGTAGAATTACCGATAAATGAATTTAATTGTTTACATTAAAGCTTTAAATGAATCAGATGGAATGGTTTTTATGTGAGGCTAAATATATAGACTTTTGAAACGTTTCAAAGGCATATTAAACGGACACTTTCAAGTCCGAAAAATCAATTCACTTGATCCGTACTGTGAGGCAATAAAGGCCTTTGCTCTTGTTCTTATAATGCGAAAATCAGGGTTACCAGCGTGAACGAGTGAAAAAAAAAAATGAAAAAAAGTGGAGGGACAGTAAATTTATTTTCAAAATTTTAGTATAACCTAGAATTCGTTCAAAAACATCTTAACGGAACTGTTAAACTATACCACCTGGTTGTTTATCAGTAAAATGCCGTTTTAACGAAAAAAGCGAGAAAACGTAAAATTATTTATTAAAATAAAATATAATAATGTAATAACCATGCGACAAAATTCAATTATTTTGTACACGACACGTCAAGTGTAAACGTGTTTACATCTAATGAATGCGCTCTGTAATTTAAAGATCAATAAAATTAGATCAATGTGATTTTGAGTTCTTTATAAGCACATTATACAAAAGCTTTTGCCTCACATACAAACCATTTTATCTGATTCATTTGAAGCTGTAATGTAAAAAATAAAATTCATTTATGGGTAATTCCGCAATGACAGGACTTTTCTGATACGCCGAAAAATTTCAGAAATTGCATCGTATGTGTGAAGGCCGTGTCATAAACGTAAACGGATGACAGATGTTAAGCGATACGCACTGGAATTTCCAAGGCAGACCAGGCCTCTCTCTACTAAAACGGAGCGATTCAGGAGCCGGTAACTATTCGTGCATGAGTGTGTTGTATTGGCATACCCTCAAAATTGAAGGCACTTTGTCTTGTGCAAAAACGGATGACTCGGTATTTCGGTAAGTGCCAGAAACTACACGATTTTTGAATCGAATTTCTGAAATACTTTATGTTCTTCTGTTACTTTTTCTCTGCAATGCACTTTATGAAGTAATAAGTAATAGTTATGGAAAATATGTTTTTCCATCGTCCGAGCAAATCAGATTCCTATACATTTTTCTATTTTTCCGTACACAGTAATATGAAATATTGTATGACTGGAGCCACCTAAGGCAACTTGACAAGTATATAATTGTTCAGCAATTTCGAGTCAAATTTCAAATCTCGTCTTGCGGATCTTCACTGAAAAATAGCGAGACACGGATTCAATTATTTTATATGGTATCCTCATCATAGGAATAAAATGGCAAAACTCAGAAAATTTGGAAGAAATTTCGCAAGATAGTCTGTTTTGTTTTCTCACCGTTAAAATGCACAAAATTCCAAAATTAAAATCACGATTATGGGGGAGCGGAAAAAAAGTTAAAATGCACGACATTCCATAGTTAAAATCATGTTAGTGGGGGCTGCCATTGAGTCAGATTTTGCAAAGACCCTGTATACTTAGTCGGATATCAATCAATTCATTGTTCTACTCGATCATTTGACACGTGTATTAACTCTAGAAACGCTGTTTGACTAAAAGCGAAGCCGATTTCCTACCATTTAGAGACTTTCTGTTGTTTTAAAATAAGCTCTTTATTTATGCTCGTCTTCCCTCTTTATTCCAAACACTTAAAGACTTATAAGCTTCATGTGCCTCTGTCCAAATCAATAAGGAAGAAGAAGGGAAATCGACGTAGTATTCTTGTCATAGTAATATGTTGGTAGTATTTATTTGGACGAGGAACAAGCGGTGGAGTAGAAAGCGACGAGGAGGAACGAAGGGAGGGGGGAAAAAGAGCAGCTGAGCTTTTCGTGCACGAATGAAGTGGGAAGTTGAGACACAACGAGGAGGCAAAGAGAAAAGCTTAAGGGAGAAGAAAGCAGAGTCGGAAGTAGAAAGGAAGGAGGAGGGGGGGGAGAAAATGGAGGACAGTAACATAAGCAAAATGCTTTCACTGAAACGCAGTCGGGAGACGTATTTCCTTTTTGGTAGATTTTGGAGATTTGATGCGCTCAAAGTTGCAGTCAGCTTTTGAAACGTTCGGGGACTGTTTCGACGCTGCCAAATTCACATCGTTCAGAGAAAGAGAAAAAAAGAAAACCGTTGGCAAAATCCGATCTGTTCTGAAGTATATTGGTTATAGGACATTTCGTCAACGACTTTTTGTCCGGATACAAATTCGTCCTGGCGTTTTACGTCCACGCATGTATTAAGGTAAGAAAAGATTGGTCCATGCGTTTGATTTTGGTCCATATGTTTGATTTTACTGAACATTTAAACTTTTTGACAACAGTTATTAACATGTATGAAAAATAATCATACTACAAGGAAAATAATTTATGGAAACATTGAAAATAAGAAAATGGAAGGTAGATGAAGGTGCTGCTATGGTAACTTCATTTTCGTGTGGAGTAATTCTTGTCTTTACCGATGTCATTCTATTTTTTCTTTATTTTTTTCCAAATTTTCTGTTGCCAACATTTGTTTAATATGTCACAATTTTTGTAAAACCCACAGCTGCCGCTCATAAGGCTCCCAAGGAATGATCATGTGAGTTTTATCAAAAATTATACCAAAATTATGATGTTTCCCAATTTTGGCAATATTTCCTGTATGGAGTTGGTGTTTTTATTTGGACCAATAAACTTTGGACATTATTCACTAAGTGGACCAAAATGTTTGCTGTCGAAAAAACGCAGTGACGTAAACAGTTGGACGAAACATGCGCGCGGACTAAAAGTCGTTGACAAAATGTCCTGAAACCGAAGTATTTGAGTTTGTTGTAAATATGGTGAACTACGTACGGATCGGTGGCAGCTCGAGACTTTCGCATCGGATGCTCTCCATTTAAACGCATGTAAAATAATCGATTCTGACTAAGGCGACGCATCTCTTTTGAATCAATTTTTTAAATGGGTTTTAATGGGGGGGGGGGAACGCTTGCCATATTGCACGAGTTACCTTGTTTGTCATAGAGTCCCTATATACTATGAGAGTTGCGCCATTGCTGAATCCATTTCTGATTGGCTCTCAGATTCAGGCTGTCAAGAAAGCTCCAAGAGGCAAAATGCAAATGGCGGAGGGTTTGTTTACTATTCGCGAACTCGCTTTCATTACACATTTGAAGTAACAGTGATCGCGGTAATTTTTGTGAATTTTTACTCTGATTGAATTTTATTCCGGAGAACATTATCTCTTTCAATAACGACCGTTATTGTCGAAAATCTGAATCTAACCTGTAAGAGATAGCGAAATAGTGGCAACAGCGCAGAGGCAAATGGCCATCCGCCATTTGCAATTTGCCTCTTGGGGGCTGCATTGATCCGCTTCTTCTTCTTCATTTTGAGAGTCTTGTCGCAACTCTCATAGGATATAGGGACTCTAGTTTATCATACTTCCTTGTCAGTCTGAGGCTTTAAAAACAGAACCCAGAAAGGTCTGAGTCCAACTTTCAGACCAAAAATCAACCACGCCACGCCGAGAGCCCCATCGTTGCCAAATAATATTGTTTTGGAATACATTCATCTCAATTTGAATGGTTCGGATCTTGTGTTCCCGTTTTATCGATGAGCGTTCCGGTTCATCCTTTACACAGGAAGTCAAACCGAAACGAACCGTGACTCTTAATTTTAAAAATGGCCCGAACCCGGACCGAACCTAAACCTGAAATTGAGAAGGTGCGAACCGATGAAAAAACCGGTTCACGGACGGTTTAAAAGTTGAACCGTCAAATTTTGAACCGTCCAAATGACCCGTAAGTGTTGAAAGAATCCTGAGTCTTAAATTGTTTTTGGAGGATCTTTTTGCGAAAAAATAATATTTTAAAGAATCGATCTCAAATACTTTGGAACAGCCGGAAGTCGGGAATGAAGAGACATATAGCCTGCCAGTTTATTTCCGTCAGGATAACTGCACTGATTTAGTTAACAAAGGTGGAACGCGGAAATTTGTCGTGATTAATGAAGTTGGAAACGAAACAAATTTGTCATTTTATTCCTCTGAAACGGTTCATGAACCTAAAATTCTGCCGAGCCGGCTTTGAGCCATTTCCAGAACCTAACATTTTGCCAGACCGAACCGCGAACCGAAACTCCGCAACCTGAACCAGACCACGAACTAAAATTTTGAAAACTGCCTGAGCCCAAACCCAATCCGAACCGAACCTGGGCCTTTTTTTTGACCGGATCGACTCCATGCTTATATATCATTTTCGATTCCCCTTAATCGCTTAGTATAATGCATTAAAGCAATCGTATCAAGGAATGTCCATTGTCCGGGACTGCTGATCCCAAACGAACCCCGGCTCATTATAATTGTCTCGCGCATTCATGGATGGAAATTTCAGCTAGTTAAACAGTAATATCGTAATAATGCGACCTTATCCCGATAACGAGTTTTACGTCCTCAAAACAGCTTAATGTAAGGAACATGATTTCAAGGCAAGAACTGACGGAATTCGTAATATATCTTTGATTTCCTCAAACATTTGCCGATCAAAATTACCTGAATCCCCGCCAATGTCACAACAAAACTTGTAACGAAATTCTAACCTACAAAATGCATCTTAAAATCTGTATTTTGTTCATTTTGGTATGTTTCAGTCGTGGAATCATACATCATTTCAGCATTTTCGAGAACACAGCATTCATCATCGCAAAAAGGTCGCATTAAATTCTTTGTTCAATTGCCGAAATCTTTGTCCAGAGTTGGTCAGTCAGTGGGGGTGTAATCGATTAGACGATTACTGAGTCATCGTCAGACCTTTGGATAGTAATTGAAAATGTAACATTCACCGATTTAAAATAAAGTTGAGGGTCATTTCGATTAGCATTAACCCTTTAAGGACCAAGCCCGAGTATACTTGTTTTTCTTCTCTAGGCTGCTTCACATTGTTTCAGTCTTCATTCCGGATAAACGCGACTATTGATGAAAACATGTACTAGCGGGGACAAAGATACCTGGCCAGGCGTTTTGGATATGCAATACGCAATGGCCAGGCGTTTTGGATATGCAATACGCGTCGCATGCTTGATACCACCCGCCAAGCACATATAATCTTTCGTTGTGATGAACTTAGATGGGCTCTTCATTGTGTATCGGGCAGTGCAGAGAATGAATGAGGAATCGAGAGGAGGAGGGGAGGGGGGGGTGCACGGCGACTCGGTGCGGTGGCTGCTTACGTTGCATGATGCTGTAAACAACTATTTTCTTTTGTCAAACGAATTCTTCCAGCTTTTTCCTCTATTTCTCTCACTATTGCCGTTTGGCTGTTCGGCCGGGCCCGGGCGCGCGGCGCTGGCGATCATTGTCATCACAGTTAGTTGTCGTTTGAAGCGTGTTGAAGATATAAAATGTCTCAAGCTCTAATTTTGATCGGCCATCGTGGACTCCTCTTGGTTAAATATTTTCGTCATACTTGAAAAAATTTTGATACCTCTTGCCTCTTGGCAGGGGCGTAGCTAGAGATTTTGATCCCCGGACCGGCCTTTAAATGTTGACCCCCCCCCCCCAGTGGTGGCTCGTGAAATGCGATATATCGATGTCCTCTCCATTTAAAACAATAGAAAAGTATCGATTTCTCGGGGGTCCAATTGCACCCCCTGACGATCGATACTTTTCTATAGTTTTAAATGGAGTAGCCATCGATATATCGCATTTCACGAGCCGCCACTGCCCCCCCCTTATAATTGCAAGCGAGGCATTACACAATGGTTTAACACCACCACCACCCCTCCCCCCAACCCTCATACCATTTTCATTTCTCTTTTTCTAGTGTTTTGTGTATTGAATTTACTATTTTCTCTTAAATAATTTTACGGAATATTAAATTTCTGCTGCTATTTAAGATATCATTGTAGATTAAAGGGAAATGAGCATTCACCTACGGACGAAAAGAGCAAACAATTTAGGAGGAAAGTTACAGCCTATACTGACGAAGTGCATTGAAATACAGTCAACAAAGAGAGATAGAAACAAAGACGTGAATGAGTCAGTTTGGGAGTAAGGAATTTTAAACCCCCGCCTTCTCAACTTTTATATGTTTAGATTTAAAATTCCAACTTCTTCCTCTACATGTTGTCATACCAACAAATAAACTGACAGAGCAATGGAAGGGGTATATGTTTCGAGAATTTGAGACAAGAATTAGACTTTGTATAAAGGGGTTTTTGCTTTGGAAACAAAATGAAGTATTAAAAATTTTTTGGGGGGGGGGGACATAATTTTCGGAAAATGTCGAAAAGCGGGACCAAAAATATTCCTATTTTCAAGAGAAATCGGTCGTTGCAAAATCAGGGCATAACGGCATCTTTTCATTCTATCAAAGTATCGAATTGAAAAGTAGAGGAGGGCATCAAAAATGGCTTCCATAATGTATTTTCTTAAAATTTAAAAAGAAATGCCCGGGGCGGGAAGTCCCCCTGGCTACGCCACTGCCTGTTGTCCATTTTTTCATTCCCTCCTTCACTATCTCAGGAAGTTATTTTAGTGTTTGAAAATTCAGAATTATGTCATATGCAGCAATTTCATAGTTTCAATAATCGAAGCTGTTGAAATGAAACAAAATAATCGCTGCGTTATGTCGTACGTAGTAGCGGCTCGTGAATGACGATACATATGTATATTCTGTGTATAAATCCTCCATTTAAATAAATGGAAAAAAAAAAAACAAGTTGGAACTTGCAACACTGGAACAGTGTTAGCAAAGAGAGCATGAGTGTCGGCCGTAAATCATTGTAAGTGTGGAGTTCCATATTGATAGTACAAAACTGCGACAAAGTCAATCGCAACGCTGCATTTGTGTTGGTATAACAGTGATCGCTGTAAAAATAACTTGATAGGTCAAAGTGGGAATGAAAATTTACTTATAGCGTGTTGAAACAGTTGTTCACGAGGCGAGGTGAATACTGTGGTTTTGAAAATCGATTTCGATAGTGATAGTTCTTTTAAAATCGGATGACGCAATACCAATCCTAGCAAGCCGCAAAGTCTAGTTTAGTTATTTGGGACTTTTTTAGATTTCTCTCGCCTGAACCAAAGTCATCAGGAAGGAAATTCTTAATACCAATCCTAGCAAGCCGGAAAGTCTAGTCTAGTTATTTGGGACTTCTATAAAATTTTTCCTCGCTTGAACCATCACGATGGAAATTCTTCGTCTTTATGGTTTCAGCTCTTTTTGTCTCAGATTAAAAAATGAATGTTAATATTGATCAAATGTCATCCGACACTCATCAAGGCCCTTAAGGAACGTAATATGAACTTGAAAAAAGCTCATTCGATTTTTAAGGGAGCTTAAACGGTCCATGAGAGACGAAATTCACGGATACAGAGTATCCACAGCTTGTTTCAATGTTCGATCTGACAAGACCGTGCGCCTTTGAAAAATCGATATCTCGATAGTGAATCGATGTATTGCAATTCGGTTTGCACCGGTCAAAAGCGCTTGCTTGTGACTGACAACCTCGAAAATTTCAGATCCATCCGAGTTTATTTAATGACCTTACAGGACCTCTCGCGGCCGCAGTTAGACATTTCTTGTCAGAGTTACGCTGAAACGGGGAGTAGTTCCCCCCCCCCCCCCAAGATGATATTTTTTGGCTCGAAACTGCATTGGGCCCTCTCGGGACATCATTGGGACCCGAAAAGAAGCGGAACCTATAAAATACGGCACACGACTGGTTCGTGAGAGACGAAATTCGCCTTTTTCCAGCCTCCAGCGCCCCTCTAAGGTCGATCTGACAAGACCGCGCGCCTTTGAAAAATCGATATCTCGAGAACGAATCGATGGATTGCGCACTGCGGTTTGGATTGGGCGGTAGCTTCAGCTTTTAGAAAATTCTTGAAAAAAATTCAGATCCATCCAAGTTTTTAAACGGATCTTATGGGACCTCCGCGGCCGCAGTTAGACATTGTACGTGAGACTTACGCTGGAGTTGGGGCCACGCCCCCCCCCCCCGATATAGACTTTATCGGTCCGACATTTGTCAGGGCCCTTAATGAACTTCATGTGAACTCAAAAAACTCACATATGACTTCTCACGGCGCATGCTAGGTCCATGAGAGTCGAAATTCGCGGATTTTAGAGAATCTTAGATTTCTGACCCTATACCGCGCGCCTTTGAAAAATCGATATCTCGAGAGTAAATCGATGTATCGCAATCCGGTTTGGACCGATCAAAAGAGTAAGCTTACCGGTACTCGCCGTTAAAATTTTGGATCCATCTGATTTCATTTTGAGACCTTACTTGAGTTACATGGACCCCAGTTGGAATTACTTTTTTCGGAGTTACGCTGGCAAGGGGGTCGCTCCCTCTCTTGGAAAACTGTGGAGGGGGCCCTTTGCTGGGGCATACATTCTATTTTTCACTTTTTTTTTTTTTTTTTTTTTTTTTTTTTTTTTTTTTTTTTAATTTTATATTTGTGTCTAATCTAAGTTGGGGAGGAGGAGGAGAGTACCTGCAAGTCAACCGGCAATTTACTTTTGATAGTGGCTGCGGGTCGAGGGTGCGGATTGCGGACTTTTAACTTGTTGTGGGGTTTACAGGGTGGCCGTGTCTAAACTTATGAGAAAAGAAGGCAACCACAGACCGGAAGAACGTTCAATTTCTGGTTCAGAGACCATGGACAAAGACATGGGCACCCGCAAAACAATTGCCCGGAGGGGCAACTTTTTGAATGTCAATGGAAGGTCTAGGGGACACCACCTAGAGACGGGCAAGTCTAGAGAACCCCCCCCCCCCACTTCCGCCCAAAATAGAAAATAAATCAATTATCCTTCCAAATGGTAGAAATTGTAAGTGATTGTAGCATGTAGTTGTATCAAAAGTAATTCTATTTTTGACGTGTTTGATATTATGAATAAAGTGACAGCATCAGATGATAGAAATAGTAAAAAGCTAAGTACAACTATTCCTTCTTTATTTTCATTGTCCTGATGAATTCTAAGAGTTAACCTATTTAAATTAACAAAACCAAAACTCTTGCCTATACATTCTCTAATCATGTAATTATCGACCAGAGGATTCTGAAATTTTTTAAAGGGAAATTCGCAAAATTCTCGTTGCCAACGGTAGTTGCCAATGTAGACACGTTCATACTAGTAGATTTTAAAACTTCTTTCGGCGAGGGAGCTGACGGGTGGGAAGGATGATGTCGTCTGAATCAGGAGGGGGTGGGGTAAAAATCAGGGGAGATCTAGATCTGGGGGGGAGAGGAATCCTGAAACTGGGGGGCGAGCTGTATAGTGGCAAGGGGTGGTTGGGCACCACTGCTTAGGGGGGGGTACTTCCCGCCCTGCCCCCCCCCCCCAAATTACGCCCATAATTAAAATTGTAAAGTAAACTAAGAATAAAGTTTGTTAACTCTTACTCCTTTCGTTATTATTTGATCTTCGAATGTTCCGATTCTTTTTTATTGTAAAGTTTTGATTTTTCTGAATTAGGGGGGGGGGGGCCGCGCCGCCCCTCGGGGAGCGCCCATTGACAGATAAGGGAGAAAGGTACGTGTGGGAAAGCGCACGGGAATCCGGCGTAGTGTGCCGCAAAAATTACTACCAATGGCGGAGCCAGAAAATTCTTTTAGGGGGAGGGGCTTCACGCCTATGAATTTTCAAATTTGCAGGGAGGAATTTATGGGATTTTTTCTGTTGAAAAAAGGCAAAGGCTACCGTGAGTTGGGGGGGGGGGGGGTGCCTTTCCCGAATCCGCCGCTGATTACCATGTAACACTGGGCCACGATGACCGATGTCGCATAAAACCAGGTAGAAGACCCGTGGCGGGCGTGGCATCCGTGATGGCTGTGAAATTGGGATGAAGTAGATGGACACACATCATTCATGCAATCTGCACAACGCGGCAAGCAACTGTTGTAGGCGTAGGTGCAGTAGTTCGTGGGGAGGGCAAAGGGGACGGGAGGTCGTCGCAAAACCATGGACGAAGATATAACTAAGGACTGCCGACTGTTGTTAGTCCTGTTTTGCTCTCGACCCCAGCGCTCCAAGCAGCGGTCAGCTGAACTACTCTTTCAAGTGAGCGATCCTGGCGATGTGTCCATGCTCACATGCTGTGCTACTGCTAAAACCGTTGTTGGAGTTGGTCTGTTATGGCATGGCTGTCAACTGTTGTCGGCGACCCAAGAGGATCAGATAACTCAGTATCTCAATGGAAGATCGAAAGCAAGGGAAATTCAGAATCAACTTTGGACAAGGTAACAGAAATCATCAGCAAATTAAAAGAGTCGCCTGATCTCTACTAATAAAACAAATGTCTATGTACTCTTTCTTGTTTGATTCCGTTTTGAGGTTAACTGTGATGTATAGTATTTCAGTCCTTGATTAATCATTTTCGACAATTCAGGAATCTTTCAAGAAATACTCCAGACGTTTGCTTTTTAGCGGATTTTGCTTCCTTTTAATTCGCTGATCATTTGTTCCCTTCGTTCAATCGTGATTCAAATTACCTACACGGTATACATTTGCGGGAAGGCATGGGAGAAAGGGAGCCGGAGCGGCCACCGCTGCAGCGGTTCGTTTTTAGTTGACCCTTACTGCTGCTTGGAGCGCTGCGGTCGCGCTCGAAACTCCGCTAACAGGTTTTAACAGGGGCGGAGATAGGAAGTCGGCAGTCCTTAGTTATATCTTCGTCCATGGCTCGGAATGGTCTTAAAATTTTCCTTAGGATTTGATCTAGAACGCAACGTTCTTACATTTTCGAAAAGTTAACTCTAGCTCTCGCAATTAACGATTAAAGGCGGAAAAAGCATGGTTTCTGGACCGCGGAACAGTGGCGTTATCTAGCGGATGAGAATCTTACTACAGGTCGCTGAGGATTCACCTTAAAACGCAACGCCGATCGCGTTCCCCCAAAAGAACTCTTATAGCGGACCGATTCATCAACAATAACAGGATTGGAAATTTGAAATCATCTAAATGCATTTTAAATCGCAGAATACACGAAACATGGACACAATCCTCTGATATAAAACCTCAATATCTCATACAGAAAATTTCGTTGAAGTCTGATCCAAATTAGTAACGTAATTACATTCCCAAAAATGCTTAACCTCAATCTTGGCCAAAAACTCCCGCCACAAAGAAAAAGCGACAAATTGGGAGGACACCGGATTGGCGGAATCACATGGGTCAATCGGTCCTCGAGGACCCGTTCTCGATACTGAAACCAAGCGATCCCCCGAGCGGACCCCCGAACCATGCCGTTCCTATAAGAAAAGCATTATTGACCTTGTAGAAACGATTTCAATAGAGCATGACACTCATGCTCTAAAATTTTTAAGCGAGGCTCAAATGAATCTCTACGTAATCGCACGATACTTTTGCATAGATTCATAAAGGATAAAAATAGCAATCAATAATTGTACACGAGCTGCCTCTGATCGATTGGCTCCAAATTATATTATTCAAAGTCGTGGATGTATTTTTTTTTTTTTTTTTTTCATTTCTTCCGATTTATATTGAAACGACATGATTTATACAGTAATTTAGGAAGAATATCACCAAATAAATGGGGAAAAACGCCACCGGTAAAGAAATTAGAAAAAGAAGAAAAACCGACTGCGTGAGAAAGATCTTATTTCAGAGAGTTCGCCGTATACCCAGAATTTCGATATTTTTCAAGAGAGGTGGAACGCATGACGTCAAACAATGTGGCTCTTGCACACTTTTGCTATAAACAATTTAACATTCGATTCTGCTGTAAAAACTTCGAAAAAGAACAATGGCAGCACTAAAAACTTCCGAAATCCACTCTTAAACTCATATAAACGCTTTTATTTTCGAGGGCGTAATGGTGGCCGAGGGCAGTAACAATGGGAGATTCCTATATTAATTTCATCACTCTTTCTATGCTAACAAGGATGATTCACCGAGTAATTAGTCATCAGAGATCCGCGAAATTTTCATTCTGAAATGCCATTAGAATAAAAGTGAGGCCGGAAACTTAAGATTTCTTTCCAGAATTTATAGAAATAAATGAGTTTAAACACAAACCACACTCGTCCGCCATGTTGGGATATAGGACCACAGCGTTTCCTATTGGTGCCGTCAAATTCCAAACTTGCTTCCATTGGCTCTTGTGGGAGTTTCCGTTCTGATTGTATTATTCTGTGGTATATAGGTTTGAATTTTGGAAGTGCCAGGGTGGGCAATCCTGCAGTTTGATCAAATCCGTTTGAGCGCGTACGGAGCGCTTCAGCCAATCAGGTGCATTGTTCATTTGTTCATTTTTGTCTTTCACCGTTGAGTCTCTCTTTTCGTCCTCACCCTGCGAAACGGGCACCAATTTTCATGGTTAGGGTACTGCATCGGTGGCTTCCATCGTCGCCAAACAAGCAGTTTGGATGTGCGAGATAATAAAATGCAAGAAAATAAAAGAACTCTGTGAGCCGAAAAGAAAGATGCATTTGGTTTTTAAGAATAGGTCTCATGATTCCGGAGGTGCGATTTTGACCCAAAACACATTGTTTGAATTTGACTTCTGCTGTGACTTTGTGTTGTGAAATGACGTCCACAAAACGCAAGATTTTGCGGAAACTTTACACAAGTGTTTCTCCAGAATACACCATTAGCAATGAAATAAAATAATAAAGAAAGCAAAGGAAGGAGTACACGGCTACATGAACCCTGCATCGAGTTTGCACTGATCGAATTTTTTTCACTTAACTTTGGGGTCATTCGGCGATTTCTTCCCAGATCTCGTGAAAGCTTTCAAGAAATTACAGCCCTTTATTTTTCTTAATTTAACTGAAGTTTCTTCCATTTTTTCTTTTTATTTTTTCGTCAAGGGATACTATTATATCTACCATGTCATAAAAAATAGGTTAATCTTAACTTTGTAGAAATCTAAGTTCCCAGTTTTTAGGTTGTAGCTAGATAAGGGGGGCTTCACTTTAAAATTTCCTCTTAAGAAGCCAAAATTGTCGACTATTTGGTCCCATTACAGTGCAATGAAGTCACTAATGGAACAGTACAGAAAAATAAACCTAATGCTTACTGTTTTCTGACGAAGTTTCGGCCTCGTTACTCCCGATCTACTGACCTCAGACCCCTCTCTTAAAAAATGTTTGTTGCAGGAACGATTCAGCCCATTAGGATTAACCTCCAAATTTTAATACTACGAATGAGGCATTTGCAAGGGTTTAAAATTGTGTGTGTTTCAATGAAGAAAATTAAAGTAATTGATGAGCTGAAAAAAACAGTGCCTTTGGTTTTTTCCCAAGTGTCTCGGTTTTGAAGAAACACACGTGGAAAGTTGTAAAAAATCGTGAGCGTAGTGACGCCACTACGCGGAATTCTCATTTAAAACAATGTATTGGAGGCCAAAATCTCATCTCCGGAACAATGGGACTTAGAGAGAAACTAAAGACATCTTTGTTTTTAGCTCATCAAGTATTTTCATTTTCATTACAAAACACATAACATTTCAGACACTTGCAACTGCCCCATTGGATAGCTAGTCCTTTGAGAATTTGAATGCCATAAAATTGCTTTAGCCTCATTAGTTGTTATGATGGAAGATAGTCACGTGAAGAACAAACCCTATCCATTCCAATTAAAACATCTGTCACTCATAGATGGTTCCTCTGCCAATTCATTATCAACACACAAACGAGTTGATCCTTTCACTATGCAACCAATTAAAAGTTGATATTTATTTGTTTTATTGAATGAGAAATATCGAATGGGGATTGGTTTCTTCTGAAAGCCTTAAAATGGCATACAACTGAAATGAGAGAGGTTAAGTAAGATTGCATTTGTCCTATTATTTGTCCTATTATTTATTTACGGGCCCGTTAATTCAATTCGTAAATTCTTTTATCGTCTCTATTTGGCGGGACATCACGCTAAAAGGGATGTGATAAAATGACCATTTAAAGAAAATGAATAAATAAAAAAATGGTTAGAGGTGTCTAATAGAAAGATGAATAAATGAAAAAATAAAAAACCTAGACTCTGCATGCGTGTTGAAATTTTATCATTACATTTTCGTTTATAAGTTGCGTAATTGGGAGACATAGCTCTCGATACAACTTTTTCTTGGGAAATTAAGAAACTATGGCTTTCTGAAGAAAAATTAGTTTCCAAAATAACAGCCTTTCTTGGGTGGGGGAGGGTTTAAAAAAAAAAAAAAAAAAAAAAAAAAAAAAAAAAAAAAAAAAAAAAAAATCCTCTCTGAACGAATTTCTGCCTATA